>JBBBDQ010001909.1:72500-672500 GCA_037127315.1 Ascarosepion bandense
TTGGTAAAACGCAGAAAGCGACTGAAGAAGGCACCGATTATGAAATAGTGAAGGATGCTATATTGAAGGCATATGAGTTAGTACCAGAAGCCTAAGAAGAAATTTAAGGGCCAGACATACGTGGAATATATTAAGCAGAAGGAGAATATATCTAGACAGGTGGTGTCACGCAAAGAAAGTAACCGAAGATGACAACAGCCTGAAAAATCTGATATTGGCGGAAGATTTTCAGAATAACCTGCCCGAAAAGCTGAGAACCTATCGGAGTAAAAAGAAGAGTGTCAATTTGCGACCTAGCTACGTTCGCAGACGAATACAGTATTACCCGTAAGAAAGCCCGTCCAGAGAATATTACACACAAAATACGCCATTCAACACAGATACATGGTAATGGAGAACCCAAGCGTACCGAAACACAAACATGGGCAGAGAAGCGAACATTATCTGGGTGGGAAGCACCACAGATAATGTAACGGCAGCACTGGGCCACAATGAGGACTAGAGCACAACTGGTGAAGAAATGTAATTTTATTTCGCACGTGGTCGCAACGCATTCGCAGTTTACAATTCCTCAACGTGAAAACTAAAATCAACAAAATAAATGAAAAGGGGTAGAAAGGAATACCTAATAACAATGTCCAGTAGATTTGGGAAATATTTTGATTGAACATCTTTGTTTGCTCAACTCTTTTATGTGTCACGTTGGCCCGAACGCATAAATGTGGCTAGCAGCATGCCATCTCCCGTTTTTGTGAAAAACGGTGTCTACTGTGATTTTTCCTTACGTAGATTTAGGTCATGCAAAGGGAGTTAATTCATTTCCTTTTACAGATATTGTTATATATGCAGAAATCAGGGCATATCGCCACGAATTATAGAAATCGTACGGATAGAGCATCGAATGCAAACCCCCAAGGAACAGCAGCCACGAAACAATTAGATACGAGTTACTGGCCTTACACTGCAAGCAGACAGATTTCTGCTAGAAGTGGAAAATATGTTAAGACCCTGAGAATGTTTAGGGACACAGGAGCTTCCCAATCATGAGCAAGGCGAAGTGATGTCCCGGAAGATATGAGGTACGAGACGAGAAAGAGAAAGACGGTTATCGGTATAGGATGCAAACCCATGAAAACTGAAATATGGATGATTAGGCTCAAGTCTAGATGAAAAACAGGCGAAGTGGAAGTCGGATTGCTAGATTCGCTACAAATGAAGGGAATTTCAGTATTAATAAGGAATGATATAGTTGGAAAACAGGTGAATACTGAACCCAGAAATATATTAGCTCATCCTGTTAAAAGGAGGTACCATAACTCGGAAACAGACAAAAGGAAGATTACAGCGGTAGTTAAAAGGCAAGCTGAGAAAAAACTTCATGAAGGGAAGAGAAATAGAAGAGCGAAATCTCCCACAAATAAAAGAATAGATATAAAATAAGAAGCAGAAAAATGTAGACGGACAGAGGCACATCCCAGATTGAACGTACCCCGAGAAGAATTGTAAAGAAAACAAGAAGTCGATGGGGAAGTAAAGAAAATATATTCTCTGATAAGAAGAAGAAAATAAATCGGGACGTTATTATATCAGAAATGGTATCCTAAAGAGGCAATGGAAACCACGGGTTCAGGCTGAAATTTATAAGTGTGATTGATATGAGCAGATAATTATACCCACAATATACGGTAAGGAGACATTGTCTATGGCACATGATAGCCAATGGGCTGGACATCTAGGAGTGGCGATGACAACGTTACTAGATATTTCTACTGACCTTGAATAAAGAAATATGTAATGTTATTTTGCTGAACATTTCAGACATGTCAGATTGTGGGTAAGCCTAATCAGCTGGTTCCAAATGCACCCTTGCATCCGATACCAGCCATGGAAGAACCATTCAACAGGATTTTAGTCGATTGTGTTGTACCTTTGCCGCGGATCAAAACTCAGCACAAATATCTGTTAACTATAATGTACTCTTTCACTAGGTACTCTGAAGCAATTTCATTAAGAAACATATCGGCAAAGATGGTCGCGGACGCCTTGGTAAACCTTTTCACGAGAACGGGCCTGCCGAAAATAATACAGACGGATCAAGAATCTAGATTTACATCAAATCTATTCAAGGGGGTCACAAGTCAATTGTGAGTTACACACGTTGAATCGATTGCGTATCATCTGCAGTCGCAGGGAGCGCTGGAGTGATTTCATGCTCCGTTGAAGACAATGATGAGAACATACTGCATGGAAAACTAAAAAGATTGCAATAAGGGAGGACCCTTTGTGTTATTTGCAATGCGAGACGAAGTTCAGGAATACACGGGATTCAGTCCTTTCGAATTAATTTTCGGACATCAAGTGAGGGGACCACTCAAGTTATTACAAGAAAAATGGATGGCAATATGAATGAATATATAGTGAGTATCAGACGGAAGTTGAAAGATGCTCAAGAACTGGGAAAGAAGCATTTACGAAATAATCAGGTGAATATGAAGAAAAACTATGATAGAAAGGCCGTTGACGGACAATTCAAAGAAGGGGTGAAGTACTCATGACGCTACCTTTGAACGGTCAGACGTTCAAGGTAAATATCTGGGACCGTTTAAGGTACTGAAAAGACTTAGTAATTTGAATTATTTAATACATATGCCCAGTCGAAGAAAAAGTAAAATGGTATGCCACGTGAATATGCTGAAAAGATTTTGGAAGAGAGAGGAAAAAGCAAACGATAATGAGTGCGTGTACAAGAGAAAGGGAAGGTGAGAAGATAAGAAGTTAACCACTGGAGAGAGAAGGACCAGCCTCTTAGATTAGAAAACTCTACAATATTCGAGAATCTGGGGGAAATGTTAGCTTATCTAACAGATGATGTAAAGGAAAAACTGGGAACCCTAATAAAGGAATATCGGGATATATTCTCAAATACACCCCAGCAGAATAATGCCGCAGTCCATGACATAGTAATGACCTCGGAGCAACAGGTCAGGCAGCATCCGTATCGCTTGGACCCCAGAAAGTTGAAGATCATGAAAGAAGAAATTAAAAATATGATAGAACCCGGAATCATTGAGCCTAGCCAAAGTGCATGGGCATCACCCTGTGTGTTCGTAGAGAAATCGGATAGAACTGTAAGATTTTGTACAGATTATAGGAAGGTGAATAGCATCACAAAGGCAGACGCATATCCAATCCCCAGGATGGAGGACTGTATTGACAGGAATGGTCAAGCTAAGTATATTGCCGAAGTAGATATGCTAAAAGGATATTGGGCCGTACCGTAAAGAGTCCCTGATAGTTTGCCTGATAGAGCGAAGACAATATCAGCGTTTGTAACACCAGACGGGGCATATCAACATTGAGTTATGCCATTTGGTATGCGGAACTCACAGGCTACGTTTGTACGTCTAATGAATAGCTGTTTATCCGACATTCCGGGAGTCGATGCATATATCGACGATGTAATTTACAGTGACACGGAGAATGAGCATATGAATAAGGTAGAGAAAGTCTTTGATAGATTAAAGAGGCAAAGTTGACAGCAAATCTTGGCAAGAGTGAATTTTGTTAGCCAAAATAAAATATTTGGGACATGTGATAGTGCAAGGAAATATTAAACCAATAGAGGCGAAGACGACAATCATCGCAAACTTTCCTCGTGTCAATAATAGCCGAAGTCTAAGAAGATTCTTGGGGATGGCTAATTATTATCGGCGTTATTGCAGAAATTTAGCCAAAATCGCTACGCCATTAACAAACTTGTTAGAAAACGGGCACAAATTTATATGGATTACAGAATGGAAAGTTACATTAGAAACCATTAAAAATAAGTTAAAATCAAATCCAGTGTTAAAGGCCCCAGATTTCAACAAGCCATTCCAGATGCACGTAGATGCCACTAACTAGGGAATCGAAGCTGTCTTAATACCAGAAGATTAAAAGAGAGCTACAACACAAGTTTTTATTCCAAGAAGTTAAATAACTTCCAAAAATCCTATTCAACAGCAGAAAAGGAAGCTTTAGCATTAGTATTAGCAGTTCTCAATTTTGAGGTTCATGTAACCAATACTATTCCTTCTACAGTTGTTTATATTGACTGTAATCCGTTAATGTTCATAGATCGCATGAGGCACAAATCAGAAAGGTAAAGATTTGGAGTATAATATTGCAGGAATTTAACCTTCAAATAAAATACATTGCTGGGTCAGCAAATCTAATTGCGGATACATTGTCGAGATATTTACCATAATTCGGAAGGGATTAGGGAAAGGCATGTACATTTTGCTGGAACCGAAGAAAAAAAGTTGTGTATATTTTGATAGAACTATAAGAATAATGTGTATGTTTTGATGAAACTGAAAAAAAGGGTTTATTTTGAAAGAGATAGAAAATTAATGTATGTATGTTGATGGAGCTGAAAAAATGTGTATATTTTGACAGTACTATGTGAAGAATGGGTGTATTTTAATAAAACTGAAAAGAAAAAAATGTGTGTATATTTTGACAAAGCTGTAAGAAAAAATGATTGTGTATGTGTTTCATAGATAAAAAAAATACAGAGAAAGTATGTATATTTATTGATAATGTAATCAGAAAAGAAAAGGAAAATGAACAATTGTTCAGAAGATGTTAGGATATATTGTTGAAAAAAAGTTTTTTTTTTTTTTTGTTTTTTACGTTGGGATGTGTTACGAATGCAGTTCAGCACACACATACCTACACACATATACTAAGCTTAGACTCCGCTAGGCGACAGAGGATAGTCACGTGGGAGCCTATAATCATTTTGGGAATAGCAGGTCAAAGGTTAACTGACCCACTTAGTATCAAATGTCTAGACAGAAGCTAAAGAGGAGACAGACATGAGAGATTATGAAGTAGAAGGATCCAAAATTTTCGCCTAAATGCAAGTCACGAGAAAGTCAGAAAATTTAATCAGTTGTGAGTTAGACTTTGAATGGACAATTCATGATGTTTATATGCTGAAGCTCTGACAGCTTAAGAATGCAAAGAGAAGACCCATTTTTATAATGACATAACTTAGCCAATTCAGTTACAGCAACTTCAGATAAAAATCATAAATATATATTTTTAGTGGTAAAATTAAGAAGAATAGACCGAAGTGTTCATCAAGGAAGAAAGATTCTAGCGCCGAGAAGATAACGTTCAGTTGAAGAAACCAAAGTGAAGAAAATTGCGGAGACGTTTGATTGCAGAGAATACAACATTCGGTTGAAGAAAGAAGTGAAGAAAATTGCAAATAAGTTTATTACAGTCAGGCAGCATTTGAATCCGATTTTGTGTAAAGAAGAAAGAAAGAAAGAAAAGAAAGAAAAAAGAATTGAATATAAAGATAAGTTATTGTAGTTTCCACCAATTGTGACAGTTCAAGGAGTTTTGAAAAACAAGGGAATTGCTATACATCCTAAGTCCTTGAAGAGAATATGTGGTGGTTTGTGAAGCCTTGAATAGAGTGTGAGCAAAGGAAGACTGTACATCTCCCAACAAGATACAGCAACATCTCATAAGATCAAAACCAAAGAATAAGTTCCAAACTCTATATTCGTGTCACCTCAAAATATTATTTCTTCTCTCTACAGACCTGAATCTCTCGAATTATTACATAAAAGGCAGAGTTGAACAGAAAGAGATGTTACAATGGTGACGGCTGCCAAACTTGACAAGAATATCTGAATAAAAACATTTCATAGGTAACATCAAGGTGATGGATATACAACACTTTCTAAGCATTTCAATGTTCTTAGATCAACACTTCTTTTTATTGTGTGTGTGTGTGTGTGTGTGTGTGTGTAAAAATTCTTACTCGGCAAATTCTAGTTTGCAAAATTCAAACAGCGTTTTTGCTTGACAATGAGTTGCAGATTTGTCTTCTTTACACTGGATATATTGTTTTTTCTTTCTCTTCATCTTTTTGCTTCCTGCCTTTTATTTTTATTTTTCTCAGGGTCAGTTTTTTTTTTTAATCATGTGGCAACTACTTGGATTTTTTCTTCTCTGGAATTTTTTCATCGTTTCGAACTTTTAACCGTCATTTTGTGAGGCTGAAATTTTTTCTCATGCTGAAAAAATTTATTTAATGTTTAAGTTTTATTTTACCAGTAAGTTTCTCCTTTAAATCTTCGAACATGTCTGTCACCCACACTACGAAGTTGCTCATTCGCAAGAGAGACATTATTAAGGATAAAATTCACTCATTTATTCTGAGTATCGACGCCTGTGACGATGTAAATGAAGAGGCCTTTTTGTCATTGAGGGTTAAGATTGAAAGACAACTCAGTGCAGTAAAATTGGCTAATGTGTAAATTAGCAATGCCCTTATGGAAGATGAACATGGGGAAAGAAATGTTGAAAGAAATTCAAAGAGTAGAAACCCAGTTCGTGGTTTATAGTGACTCCAGAGGCATGAAAGACCAAAAGTGGAATAACGTCAGATCGTTTCTTACCAACATTAAAACACAACTCCATGAGTTGAAGAATTCCTTCTTTTTGGATTTCTTGGAGAAATGTTCCCCAGGTAGCAAGTTTTTGAGTCACGTAGTGTTCAATAAACTGCCAGTGTTGTTTCGGCGTGAAGTTATCAAGCGGTTAGGAAATAATTACCATGAATTTGAGGATTTATTTTCCCTCTATTCAGATGCTATCCGAACATTAGAAATTTCTAAGCCCAAAATAGCTAGTCCTGATAAAAATGTTTAGAAGCAAAGAGCCGTTGGTTCGAGCAAGTTTAGGGTACATAGAGTTAATAAGAAACCCTCAACTCTAAAAAAATCTCCCGAGAAGTTCAGGTGCAATTTTTGTCGTTCCAACACTCATACTAGATATTCTTGTAAGAAATATCCTATGTTAAAGGACCGATTGACTGCAAGTCGGCTAATTTATGTACCAAATGCACTAGTCCTTCACATTCTGCCGAGCAGTACCTTTAAGTACAAGTCCAGTTTAAAACTTGTTGTGGTTGCAAGCGCCTGTTTGAATGATGCGCTTTGTGTCCTTCTGTTGATAAGAAGCAAGTGAATGTAATTCCTTGTTTTGAGAAGGACATATATTGATTGCTACTCATGGTCGAGATCGTAATCGGGCAGGTCGAGAATAAGGAAAGGGTAAATTGTTTGGTAGACACTGGCATTCAACTGTCTTACCTTTAATGAGGACTTTGAATGATAAACCTGTTCAAATAGTTAAAGGAAAATTTGTCATTAAAACCGTTTTGAGTTCGGCGCAGAAAATATCAAGTTAAGTATTGTTGGATGTCAAGCATCTTAATGGAATAAAATTGATTCCATGTCTGGTGGAGGAAAAGTTAGACCTAGATATTCATGTATTTGGTCTAGGTGCAGCGGTAGACACTATTCAAGCTAGTTGTTTTTAATTGGCAGTGAACTGTTCAAGTCTCCAGGATAATTCGTTCTCTGTGCAAGGGTTGTTAGGTGTGGATTTGCTTCATTTATTGGTCCCATGTAGTTGACTAGTTTTATTAATGGCTCTGTGTTTAGGTTTCCTCATGGATTGGTAGCTTTTGGGAAAATTGCTGACTTTTTGGCACCAGAGACTGTTTGTTACTCAGGGAAATAGAGCTTGTGACATTCATTATAATCAGATTATAGCCAATTATTCACAGTGTCCAGTGATCCATGTAGAACCCAAGTCCACGTATGTAGATTCATTTGGACTGTTTTGATGAATCCTAAGTGGAGAGGATCATAGACAAAATGTTTAGTTTGGACACTTTGGATATTGGAGAGGATGCAATCAGTGACTGCAATCATGATGAGATTACGTTATTCTGTGCATTCATCGCTTACGAGAATAACTGCTATTATGTAGAAATTACCTTTGCTTCATTCAAACTATCAGGTAGCGTTGAACGTTCTTAATCGTGTTGTCACTAAGCTGGATAAACAACGCATGTACGATAAGTACTGCCAGGTTTTCCTTGAGCAGGAGGTGGAAGATATTATTGAAAATATCAAAATTAAGCCTGAGTCGTTTAAGAATTATACTTGGATACTTCACAGGCCATTTTTTAAATCAGACAGTCAAAGTTCAAACTAAATACGCCCTGTAATCATTTGTTCCTTACATACCGGTGTTCGCCCCCCCCTCTTAATGATTGTGTATATCTTGGCATCAATGTCTATTCTGACATGTGGGATTTTGATTTTACAATTCAGAATGGACCGTTATGTATATTTGGCTGATGTTCGGAAGGCATTCTTAATGATAATATTAAAATAGAATAGAGACGAAAACCACTTCAGTTTTGTCCTCAGGATCAAAGGCAGCTTATTATGATTTAGATACAAAACGCTCATCTGTGGATTTGTGGCAAGCCTCTTTTCATTCTCAATTTTGTGATCAAACATTATGTTGAAAGGTACCCTGACTGTTTAGGCAGAGATATGCTGCTGGGCCATTTTTATGACCCACCATTCTCCGGCTCTTTTATTGAGTTTGGATCAGGATGCTGTCGACATCATCAAGGAGGGTAACTTCTTCCTCAGTTCCTGCAACTCAAACTCTGATATCTTGAGGGTTAAAATGAAGTCTGATGCCAGTTTTGTTACTCATGACACGCCATTTGAGAAAGTTCTAGTTTATTATTATGACTCGCACAAATATGAGTCATACATAGCGAGTAAGTCTCCTGAAGTTGCTGCCGTAACTAGGAGAGGTGTCCCATCAGTGAATTCCGGTGTTTTTTTACCTGTTATCCTTATGTATGCCTGTCACTATCAAAGGAAAAACCTTTATCAGTGACTTAAGGAGGCTAAAGTTGATCTGAGATGATAGGATTTCTAATGAACTTCGGGTGGACTGGAGTAAATTGTTTGGGGATCTGGTACAGTGGGAACGTTTGAGGTTACCCAGATTTGTTTTGGACAGTGCTTGTCCTGCCAGTTTGTTGGTGTTTTTTGATGCTTCTCAAAAGGCATATGAATTTGCAGCCTATACGAGAAAGAATGGGTACTGCCTGGTTGATGTTCGCTAAGGTAGCTCCTTTAGAGAAAAGAACTTTGCCATCTCTGGAATTATTAGCCGTTTTTTGCCATCAGAACGGCCACACACATTTTGAAGGTCTTACCGGCAAACGTTGTGAAGAGCGTTACTGTGATTGTAGAGGCCAAATAGTGCAGTCGTGGGTGTTATCGGATGATTCGAAAACAAAAGTTTGTTTATCAAAAACAGGTTAAAAGACATTCGGAGAGCAGTGGACAGGCTAAGAGACCAGGGTTATTATCTGAACTTCAGATATGGTGTAGATCGTCGAAAAGTGTCGTGGTCAGACCTTTGGAACACTGACTTCATCAGATCCAGATTCCTGAATCAGATGGTGTACGACGTATTACCAAGCGCGACTAACCTTCACGTATGGGAAAAATAGATTCACCGAAGTGCCCCTTGTGATTTGGGTGGGGATTACTGCAAAACCTATTGAGCGGGTACAGAACTGTTCTGATGGACGGGCGCTATCGGTGGCGTCATGACCATGTTTTGGAGGCTACAGCGCTCATTATTGCTAAAGCTTTGCAGAGCAATAAAATCATCTCAGAAAAATGAACAATCCGGTTCGTTAAAGCAGGTGCAAAGCAGAGTAAGGAGGTTGCAGGATCTCATTCCCTGTTATCGTCCGCCTCAGATTGGCAGATGCAACTCGATCTTGAGAAACAATTAAAGTTCCCTACACATATATCGTCCTCCAAACTTCGTCCAGACATAATCGTTTATTCGGACGCCACGAAACAGTTAATTTTGCTGGAGTTAACGGTCCCATGGGAGGAGCATATGCAAGAGGCATTTGAGAGGAAGTACAGCAAATATCAAGGGCTCTTAGACGAGTGTAGAACTAATGGATGGCGTACACATTGTTTCCCAGTCGAGATCGGCTGTAGGGGGTTCGCAGGAAAGTCAATGATACGAGTCCTTACTAGCCTAGAGATAACTGGAAAAAAGAAGGCGAGCGATTAAAATGATCTTGGAATCCGTTGAGAAGGCCACCAGGTAGTTTTAGATGAATAGGGCTAATGAGTGGCCCAAAACTACTAAAATTACGAGCGTTCCCAGTGAAGATACCTCGTAAATATCACCATTAAAACTTAAAAGTGTACATAGATTTGTGTATATGTATATTAAAAACTGCAGAGAAAGAATGTTTTTTTTGAGTCGCTTTCATTCATACATTCCATTTTTTTTCGTTTTTTTTTTCTTGTCTTTTGAATAGATTTATTTTCTGACAAAATATTCGTACACGTAACTTTTCCTTTACTGGCAATGTTTTGTTTTTTAGGAGTAACTTATTTTAACGAATTTACAAGTTATATATTCGCGATTAATTATAATATCGTATATAAATAATTATCTTGAGTAATTTATTTTAAGCAACTTTTAGGGATATATATTATTTCTCTTATTTTTTTAACGAATTTATTCTGTTAAGGAATTTTGTATTTAATTTATTTTGTACACGTTAGGTTTTTTAAATAGTATTTAACATGTAAATATTTTTCGATTAACTTATTTTTAAGCATTTCTGTAAAATGTTTTGCCTTTTAGTTTATAAACAGAATTTTTAATAAAGTATTGGTCTGTATCTCGAATTATTTATGACGCATCTAAAATGCGTTATAAATGATTCGAGATGGAGATTTCCTTTTGTAAACAGTCTGTCATGATAATCACGTTATTGTAAATATCTTGTAAAATATCGTTAGAAAATAAGACAAAAAAGGAAAGCTATAAAAGTGAAAGACCGAACAAATAAGATAAAAAGTTAAAAATTGAGGGAGAGAAAGGAAAGTCGTGAGACGATCCAATATGATAAAGAGGTTTATTTTATTTTATTTATTAATGATATCTCTCTCTCTCTATATATATATTGTATCGACGCAGCAAATACTTTTCTAAACATATACTGTTAAATATAAGAGACAATGAATGTCTATTATGTTTAATCATAGGCCGTTCTAAACGTCGTATTTTGGCTTTAATTTCAGTTGAAAATAAAGACAAAAATTCTCCAACATTTGGATAATTTTTTATTAATTTGGTTTTCGGCTCACATGAGTCATCTTCAGAGAGATTATTATGACGGTAACACAACATCATCCACCATCACCGACGATTTTATTTTGTGTTGACATAAAACTCCGCTAGGCAACGGCAATAGTTACCAAAAATAACGAACGCAGTTTGCAAATTTGCAATGTGTTCTATGACGTCACAACACGGGATAGCGCGAAATGACAACAGAACCATTTATTCAAATACAATGTAATATGTTATAGCCAAATAAACAATATATATATAATATATATATCTTGGTTTATTTTCTTCTCTTCAAAAAGACGGGGTGTCTTGGCCGTATGTAGGAATACCAGTACATCCAAGCATACCTGATCTAAAACATCGAATAACCCAAGTGAAGTCTTGATTAATTACCTTTTCTGGGGAACTTATATAATGCACGTCCTAAAGCTAGTAGCAGTTTTTTTTCTGGGTGCGAGCCGAATTCTGAGCATATTATGTTGGATCGCCTATCGAATAAGTCTGTTGTTAATTGAGACCCGACACTTCTAATGACAGGGGAGCAACTACACTGACGATGCACCTGGATTTGGTACTTAAAGTGTATTTTAATAATAATAGATGTTTTTTGAATTTATGTCGATCATGCTAAGGAAATAATTTTTTTTTTTTTTTGTCGAGAGAGTTTGAAAATTTTAAAGTTGAAAGGAGAACAATAAACACTCAATATGTTCCTGGCTCTGAGAACTTGCTGATTTTTATATGGACTATGATTGAACAGTTCAAAGGTCAGTCGACACATTTGAAGGGGAAGGGAGAACTGTGACGGGACCTTAGCAGCAGTTGGAAGCGAGACCGCTTAGAAACAAGAGGTCCGTTTCTCTCTCCTTGCTGAAAAGCAGGCTGCGTTTGGCAAAGATTAAATTTTCATGTGTAACAAAGTTGCTGAAGGCAATTCTAACCTTCAGAGAAAGTTTGAGAAGAAGTCTATGACTTTTGGAGCTAAGGCCATTTGAGCAGAAGAAGAAGGAGCAAACACGATTGTTTTCAAAAAATGTTTCACCGCGTGTTTAGTAAACTTTCACCTTCTACTGCCGTAAAAGAAAGGCATAATTTCCATGCGGACGGGAGGAAAATAAGAAAAGAAAGAAGGGAGTTTGTTCCCCAAGAATAACTTTGTCTACACAAGAGAGAAAAGAAAAAAGATCAAACATTTGAACCTTGGATTGACTGAAAGTGTACTGTAGAGCTTAGGCTCTCCCCCGTTTTCATTTTTTTTTTGTTATCATTGACACAGCAGGTGGTCCAATCTGATATATGACTTATATTGTTGTCCGACAATAGGTGATCCTATTCTCAGCAAAAAGGGATGAATTTTTGCAAGACCCTTGTTTAGCTGCTTAAAAATAAATATTTTTTCTTTGGAACTGAATTTGATTTGCATTTTTTTCTTTTTCGTTATTAATTGGAGTAGATAGACTAAACTATCGCCCGGTTCACACTCCACCCACGTCTATTGAACTAGTGTAGAGGCTCATCCCTTGTTCCCTGTTTAGGATGCGGTTTCCGGCTTTCTCTCTTCTAATCTTTTCACTTTTACGTAGCCCCCTGCACGTCAGTGTCATTACCGCCTTGCTCGGAGTGATATGACGTTAAAAAAAGAAGAAAACTTCGGGCAATAATGAAAATACTACTACAGCAAGTTTTATTTCCTGAAATAAAAGAAAATTTCCAAACAATTTCTCACGAACCATCCCAAATTGAAAATCCTTTATATATTTATTTGGAGGATCAGATACCTGGCCTAATTATGCCAAATTCTGTTTGATCGCATTCACCTGTTAAAGCCTGGGATGACCCTGCCAGACATGCTAATCTTTCTCAGTGATTGTTTGACTTTAAAAAGCTTTTCACAGAGTAAAGTCTGCTGTTTGGCAACTGGATGACCAGTGAGTTCACATTTCTATATTTATTTTTGACAATTCACTCTACAGACAAACCACAAGCCATTACTCACCATTTGTGGCCCAAAGAAAGGTCTGCCTGTCCACACAGCCAACAGAGTTCAGAGATGAAGTACAATGATGTTGAATTATAATTTTAAAATGAAGTATGTGTCAACACGAAAATTCAGCCATGCAGATGGATTGTCAATTTTAATTTTCAAGTACAAAGAATCACTGGAATATACAGTGCTCGCTTCTCTTCAATCTGAAGGAGAATTTAAAACTACCCTTTTTAATACGGTAAGGGAGCTTCCAGTGAGGCTGGAACATTAAAACAAATTACTTGCCATGATGAAATAAGGAAATAAAAACGAAAATTGCTAAAGAGGACCAGGGAACTATGGATATTTTTTCTATATGTGATGGTGTGTTACTATACAGGGAACATGTTGTGATTCTGTTAACACTCAAGAAACGCATTTTGAAAGATTTTCAATCTGGCCATCCAGGGAGTAATAATATGAAAAGTTTGATGCATGGCTATGTCTATTGGAAAAGTATAGACAAAGATATAGAAAACGCTGTTAAATCATGCATGTAAAGGCCATGCATTAGCAGCCAAGGCACCTCCTGTTAAATCCAGTTCCTGGACAAGAACGAACTTAAAACATGGTCTAGAATTCAGGTTGATTTTATGGGACCTCTAGAAAGATATTTCTCATTGTAGTCGACAGTAGCCAGAAGTACACAGGTGTAAAAACCCAACTACAGAAATTATTATAAAATTTCTTCATGAGCTGTTCGCTAGATTTTGAGTGGTAGACACCTTAATATCTGACAATTGAACTCAGTTTACGTCTACAGAATTTAGAGAATTCTGTGAAATGTATCTGATCAAACTTCACTACAGTTCAGTATCATCCTAGACTAGCTGAAAATTTGGTAGATAACTTGAAGAGAGCTTTAAACAAAGCTATGGTTCAGTCAGTTAAGTGCCATACGTGATACACGCTTGGGCGATTATGTCTCGAAAGAGACATGACTGACTAGGCAGAAAATTATCCCGCAGTAAGTTGCCATTGCTTTCTGCGGTAGACTGGTTGTTAGCCAACGCTATAGAACCCAATCTGCCCTGTTATTTAACCAATAACTGGAGGGTAGAGACGGATTAATACCTTTCCCAAGGGAATTTGCGCGTAAGTAAATGCAACGAAATCAATTGGAATTCGAACTCGGCTCCCCGATTTCTCTTTCCGAGCCGCTATCCATTTCACCACAAAGCACATCCAAGCTATGGCTACACCAACTGAAAAAAGCCTTTCTACAGGTATTGCAAGTATACAGGATTACACCGAATGACAAGACACCAGCTTCACAATCTTCAGCTCAAGTGATGTTCGCATGTCGGATAAGGTGTGTTTATGACAAACTACTTCCGAAACAGGTGAAGCCAGAAAGAACAAATATCGGACAGTATAACCCTGGAGAAACCTTATTTTTCAAAATGTTTAAAGAAAACAAATTGTTTTTGGAGATGGGTATGATAGAAAAAGAATTGGAAATATGATTTATATAGTAAAGGGTCCACAATTCATACATAAGACACATAAATTATTTTAGCAAACGTCTAACTGACAAGGCTGATAAAGGGTTTCCTGAAGAAAGAGGATGGATGTAATATACGACACTTTTAACATTCCAACCCCTCTAATGGCTCCCAAAATAGTCCATTCGAAAAGAACAAGAAAAGCAATGGAGTTAATAGTGGTCAATCCGAAGCGGAAAAGAAAAATAAATCACGGATTAATTACATCTGAGATGGGTACCGGTAACCTGGGACAATCCGTCGGGGTGCTGACTCCTGCAGATTTCGCGCCAGTGTGTGCCTAAAGGATCCGACTTGAAAGATGCATATCAAGCTAGCCAGCTTACATGTAAGGGGCCTGAGAGATCGGGGTAGGGCTGCCCGCCTTCTTTGTGATCTCTTGTCCTTCGGGGTAGATGTGGCTGCTATCCAGGAGACACATTTTGTTTGTAAAGTTGATGCTCGGGAGCTGTCTAGCGAATTTGTTATGTAGTTAGCGTACAGAAAGTAGCAGGTCAGAGGTGCTTTTAGGTGTAAATGTGGACCTTGTCCAGTAAATGCAGGTGGTGGTGGGGTGTGCCGGTTAATCGTGGCCGATATTGCGTTGAACAGTAGTTCATTTTGGATTGTTACGGTTCCTGCGCCCAAGGACTGAGAGGATCATGTCTCATTTTCCCATCAGTTGGGGTCGTTTCTGGTGGATTCTTCGCCCCTTGTCTTAGTGGGGGACTGCAATGACATTCTAGACCCCAATCTAGATAGGAGGTGGGGAGCTAGCTGGAGGTCGTGCTATTGTAGCCTGGCTGATCTGATCAACCAGTTCGCTCTCATCGATAGATACCACGTCGAACACCTTGGGGAGGAATGTGGACATGGGCACTTAAGTGACTGCCTACCCAGGTGACTAGATACCTAGATAGAATGTTAGTGAGAAGGGTCGATTTGGATTTGCTCGATTGTCCCACATTCCACTGGTTAAACTATATAGGCCACAGACTCGTTTGTGTTCAGATAACGTTAGATTGTATGCCTAGATTGGCTGGACACTCGAAGTTCAATATGTTTTTACTGGACAAGCGGGTCATCGAGCAACTGCTGACGAAACTAGTGCAGCGGAATTAGTGGGTGTAATTACTGAGAATACATGACAGGTGAGACTTAAGGATAGCATTAGGTCTTTCACTGTTGACTATAGTTGTCAAATCGCCCTAGCTTAGGCTAACATGTTGAAGAGACTATCCCGGGTGTAAGCAGGTGAGGGGGTCTCCTTGAGATAGTGTTAGCTTATCAGGCCCTGAAGGGTTGGTTATCAAGCGTTACTAGTGTCAAGTAATTAAGCGTAGGTTAAACAAGGGGTTGAACGAAGGCGTGAGCATGGGCGCTGGATTGTGCAAGGAAGAGTTCCATTAATGTGGCGGTCGATATATTCGAGTGGTCAAAACTTCAGACGGATGTACTCTGCAGTCGACCGATGATATGTGCGAAGCTTTTCGGTGGCCTTTTGAGAGCCACTTTGACAAGGAGCTGGAGGGAGAAGGCACTGATTTTTCCAAGAGTATTTTCTCATGGCATAATGCAATGCATTCAACTGGAATTCTAACATGGCTCTCCAATTTCAATCCAATATCCATTGTACCACAATGTGCATCCTTCAGTTTGTTGGTGCTTGCTCCAATTTATTTTGCAGAATAATGTTAATAATTTTTCAGGCAACTCATATATTTAATTTTCTTTTTCATAGGTAATTAACTTTCACAAAAAAGCAATACTGAAATTGTAAAATTGTATTTTAAAAGTAAAAATATACATTAAATTTTTTAGTTTTAATTTCAGTCTTTTACATTTAATTTCCAATATGAATTTAAATTAACTGGAATGATTTTTTGTTTAAAAAGACTAAGTATGACCAAATTGAAAAATCTCTCAGCACAATGGGATTCTTTTTATAAAATCTTCTCGAAATAAAATGTATTTTTCTCCATCTTTGAGGAAGATTAATTGTAGGTATCTCTACTATTTTGCTGAAAAAAGTTCATGATATTATAATGACAAAATGCCCCAAAATTGACAAAAACTTCAATTTTATCATCAAAGGAAAGACCAAAATATTTTTTGAATATTAAAATCTTTGAGCCTTTTTTGAACGTTTAAGATTTTCTTCAAAAATCTTGTTTTTCTTGTGTCAGTGGATATCCTACAAATTAGCATAGCAAATTTTAAGATTCATTGATTTGTAGATTCTTGCAAAAATAAAATATTAGGTTGTTCCAAAAGTTCGTAAACACTTGCAAAAAATTGAAATTTTACTCGCTAAGTAATCTAAGGTTACTAGAAAACACTTGCAAAAAAAGTGAAATTTTCCTCGCTAAAACAACAAAACATATTGCTCAAAATAAAGACTATCATTTTCCAAGACTTTCTGCAATCGATCTGCAAGCTTTCGAATCTGGTCAAAGTACCATTCAGCCGGCTTCGAATCAAAGAATTATTGACTGTAGGCTGGATGTGGCAGAACCTCAACGCCGTCCAGCTCTTCAAACTTGTCTTTGGTCTTCCTGGCGGTGTGTGGCTTGGCATTGTCCTGCTGCATCAAAGCGTGCTTTCGGTTGATCAGAGCCGGGTACTTTTGCTTCAAATTTTCGTAGATCCGCTCAATTTGCTGACAGTAAGGTTCGGCACTGATGGCACGACCATTCGGAACCAACTCAAAATACATGATTCCTTCAAAGTTCCACAAAACGCACAACATGACTTTCTTGCTGAATCAATTTTGTTTTGGAACCGACAGTGTCTCTTGCCCTTTCTGAAACCATCGCTAGTCTAGATTGTGCTGGACCAGAAAGACCCATTTCGCAAGTGTTTACGAACTTTTGAGACAACCTAATAATTGTCAGATTTTAATGTAATCATCAGGACATATTCATAAATGAATTATTTTAGATTTTTTGTTCCCCTCCCCCAGTAACTTAATAGAAACTCAAGAAATTCAAAAAGTTAAATTTTTAGTGATTAAAAAAAAGTTTGGGATTTTTATTTATTTATTTATTCTGTTATGCGAAGCTATCCTGGCCAAGGTATCAGCAGCCACTTGTTACCCCTCCCCGCTATGGTCTGTTCTTTGAATTCAAATTTACCAAGCAGCTTAACTCGATGTTGATTTTTGGGAAAACAAAGAATTGAAGAGTGAAACTTTCTTAATTCAAATTCCCTGTGTTAAACTGTGAGGTATGTTACAAATTGTTTGTTAAATCTGTATTTTTCGTTTTTTTTTGTTTTTTTTTTTTCACTTTTTGGCGTTCATGCTTCATTTGGACCTTAACTAAGTTAAAACTTAGTTAACTCTCCACTTTTGGAAGTTTGTGTTTGTTTTCTTTTCTTTTTTTTTTAAATAGGAGTAGATAGGTCACACTATCGCCCGGTTCATACTCCTCCCACGTCTATTGAACTGGAGTAGAAGCTTGCCTCTTGTTTCCTGTTTAGAATGTGGTTTCCGGCTTTCTCTTCTCTCTCTTCAGACCTTGGTATTGATGCTTCCGTGAGTTTCCTGCGATCTGGCCGGTTGGTGGCAACGGCTCATCACTGTGAGGGTGCCGAGTTGGCAGTTTCCTGGTTGCTGCTTCCGACTGGTAGTTAGGAGCCCTAACTCTTGCGTAGCGTCAAGAGCGGCTGCTCTGATCAACAGTTGTAGTTGTAGTTGTAGTTCTTGTAGTGCCATGTCGTGCATGGATAGATGTCCCTGCAAGCGCTCTCGGTTGGCAACCCCGAGGCCACACCTTGTTGCAGCCCTAGCCAGCACAGATCGTGGATAATGACCGCCTGTGTCCTCTATCCTAGGTCCCTTTCTACAAACAGAATCATGACTAAACAAATCAGAAATTACCCTAAACCAGTTAAATCCAAACCACCTAAACCCATTAACCTTTCCTTCACTAATATCCGGGGCATTCGTACTAACTTTCCTAGTGTAGAAGCGTTCCTGCATAAAAAGTCCCCTGACATCCATGCGCTCTGCGAAACTAACCTCAACTCAGCTATTCCCTTTTCTGACTTCTTCATCCCTGGTTATCTTCCCCTTTTAAGGAAGGATTCCACTGTCAAAATGCATGGGCTGGGTGTCTATGTCAGCGAACACCTCCCCATAACTAGGGTGACTTCACTCGAATCTACTGACCACAAATACATATGCCTCCGCCTGTCTCTCCTCAGTTCGGTTAGTTACCTATTCTTTCTTTACCGTTCTCCCTCCTCTCCTGATTGCTCCCTACTAGATAGCATTGCTGACGACATATATAAGGCTATTTCCTATCACCCATTCGCCCACATATTTGTATTTGGAGACCTCACTGCCCATCACTCTGAGTGGCTTGAAAACGCCGTTACTGATCCAGCGGGCATTCACGCCATGAATTTTGCTATTTCCCAATCCCTTATGTAAGTGGTGGACTTCCCCACTCGCTTCCCAAGCACTCCCTCGGGTCATTCCTCAGTACTAGATATATGTTTCACCTCTGCGCCTGACGCCTGTCAAGTCTCGCAGCTTTGTCCTTTCGGCAACTCCGACCACGCTGTAGTCTCTCTCAGTATTTCTTTCCAATCTCACTCCCACCAGGAGCCCCCTACAATAGGAAATCCTCAATACCTCCTTTAATCTATGGATTTGAGGTTCTCACGTCATCTACGGACAAAGCTGAGTGCTTTGCCCACAGATTCTCATCCAACTCCACATTCGACTCGTCCGGAGTACACCCACCCGACTTCCCTGTTAGAACTGAGGCCAAACTGCACGACGTATACATTACCCCGACAGTAGTATCCAGAGTAATTTCAAAACTCGACCCTCATAAGGCGTGTGGAGACGATGGAATCCCGGTGATATCCCTTAAGAGGTGTGCTCCTGAACTTTCCCCTTTCCCCTGTCCTCTCTAAACTATTTACCTACCGCCTTTCTGCTTCCTGCTTTCCTGCATGCTGGAAGTTCTCTTCAGTCGTTCCTGTATTTAAGAATTGTGGTGAACCCTCGGACCCATCCAACTATCGCCCTATCAGTCTTCTACCGATATTCGGGAAAGTATTCGAGGCTATAATCAATGCTGAAATAGTTCATCATCTGACCGCCCACAACTGTTCTCCGACAGGCAATATGGATTCCGCTTTGCCAGGTCCACGGCCAACCTGCTAACAACCGTAACGGAGTACATGCTACAGGCCCTTGATGAGTCTGACGAGGCTCGCGCGGTTGCTCTGGACATCTCCAAGGCTTTCGACAGGGTTTGGCACTCTGGCCTTCTATGCAAACTACGCGGTTATGGTATTACCGGTCGCCTGCTCGACCTAATCTAATCTTTCTTAAATAACCGCAAAATGAAGGTCGTTCTGAATGGGCGTGGCTCTTCGTCCTAGAGGACGAATGCTGGTGTCCCACAGGGCTCTATCCTGGACCCGACGCTCTTCCTTATTTTCATCAACGACCTCCCAGATGAGATCAAGTCCCAAGTAGGCATCTACGCAGATGACACTACAATATACACCCACACCAGTAAGAAACCTGTTGTGGCGGACAGACATAATCTTGCTGCTGACCTTGAACGGGATCTACACTCTGTGGTGAACTGGGGCAAGAAGTGGCTTGTCAACTTCAATTTATCTAAGACCAAGCAGTTGTCTGTCAACCATTGCAGGCAACCTTTCCTGCCTCCTATAAGCATGGACCAAGCGATTCTCCCTCCCGGAGAGTCATACACTACGCCTCCTCGGACTTACCCTGTCCTCAGACCTCAAATGGAAGCACTATATTGAATCCATAGCAAAATCTACTGCTAAGAAGTTTGGGTCACTATGTCGATCCAGGATGTTTTTTTCCACCTGAATCCATCCTGCATATATACAAGTCAACCATCCGTCCGTGCATGGAGTACTGCTGCCATTTATGGTCAGGTGCCCCTGCCGTTCTCTTCAGTGTTCTTGACAGGCTCCAAAGGAGAGTCTGTAATGTGATAGGTACTGATCTGGCGGCTCGACTGCAGCCACTTCCCCATCGTCGAAATGTAGCCTCCCTTTGTCTGTTCTATAAATACTTTCATGGCTTCTGCTCAGACGAACTTAAGTCACTGATGCCTCCTCAACAGGTGTTTACTCGTGCAACCAGACTGGCAACTGGGTCCCACCCATTCACAGTCAGGTTAGCCAAATGCAGACGACAATTCTACTCCTGCAGCTTCTTCTCTCGCACTTCCCGCCTGTGGAACTCGCTCCCGTATTCTTGTTTTCCTGACGGCTACAACCTCCAGAAATTTAAATGCAAAGTCAATACTCATCTACTAACCACTGGACTCTAGCTCTCTCCCCACCCCCGTATATCCTTCCCTTTCTCTCCACCTATGTATCTGTCATCGCACCTGCTTTCTCAGCTTTCTATTGTTTCTTTCTAACTAGTTTGTACTCCTCACTCTTTTCTAATTAATCTTTTTACATTTATGTAACCCCCTGCACATCAGTGGCGTTTCCGCCTTGCTCGGGGTGAAATGATTAAAAAAACAAAGCAGAACTCTTGGAAAATTGAAATCAGTCTTTTTGTAAAATTGGGCCAGCCTTGCTATCATTCATAAAAAAAACACATTCAAACTTAGACATTATTCTAATAGAAAAGCTAATGTTCTCAAAAAATAATACTTTTTTATGAATAATACATTTTTGAAAGATTGTTTATTTTTTGAAAATTTTAATTTGAATAATTTTTAAAGATTTCAAACCATTTAAAATTCAGTTTCAATGGTTTCACTCTTTGGAGATATTGTTAATAATTAAAAGTAAGTTTACTGATCATAAATTGAAAAGCTTATTATATTCTCAGGAAACAATGTCCTTAATATAATTTATAGAAGCTAATTTAATTAAATAATGTCATAGTTTTATTGCATGTTTTCATTATATTATTCAGAGCAGATTTTTGAAAAAAGTGACAACTATTTCTTAAAAAAAATTATGACTTATATTCCAAGGAGTCCTGCATTTATCTAATAAGAAAGATTTCCAAAAAACAATAATGTCTAGAAATTTCATGTTAATTTGGTGGGCAAGGGTAAATCTTGGTAAAAAATATATATTTTTACCAAGATTTTATAAAATAATTTGATGAAGTAATTCATTTGTGAATAAGCTCTGAAAGTTTCATTAAAATCCAACAATTATTTGATTTTTGTGATAATTTACAAATTAATATGTTTTTCACCAGAAACAATGGCCCTAAAATTCCCAAAGTCAACTCTGGCCACAAAAAGAATCAAGACTTTTAGCTAAAATTTCAAACTCAGTGGAAAAGACAAAACATATTTTAAAAATAATTTGACCTTTTCTTTTTAATAATAAAATAAACATTTTGGCATTAAACTTTTTTAATTACATTTTGGAAATCATGATGTGCTGTTGTTTTCGTAAAAAAAGTGGATGTAAATCTGATGTAAATCTGCAAATGTCTAAAATTATATAAAATATTAGATAATGGAGAATATTCTCTGAAATATTTGAAATTACATTCTACATGAAAATTATATATTAAAGACACTAATTCAGTTATTTTTATGGATAAAACCCACAGTACAACATTAATTATCAACCTGTGAAAGATGTCATCACATTAAATAAATGGCTACTGCTGTCTTCAAGTTTTTAAACTGAAGCTTAATGAAGAAAATTTAAGTAATTTCAAATAAAATCTACTAATCAATTTGGATCAGTTTTGAAATACAGCAAAGTATTTTGCTTATTGGAAATATATAATCTAATATCTTAAAATCCAAACTAAAAGAAAAGCTTCATGGAAGGTTTTAGTTATTAAAAATTAATTTTAACCCTTATGTATAGCGACTCTGTAGAGGTACGTAATTAATTGATTTAAAATTCAGTTCATCATAATTAAAATGAAGATTACATGCATGTAACTTAAAATATCACAGGAAATTTTTAACATTAAAAAGGATTACAAATATGATTTAATAATAAAACAAATATTTTGATCTTTAGTTTTAATAATAAAATAAGTTGCACATGATTACCCAGTTATTGACACTGCCAGTTTTAGGGTGTATTGTCACTTCTGACCAGATTTTCATGCTGTCACTGCACATTTATTATTGTCTCCTTTCTACCCGCATGAATAAAAACAAAAATTATGAATTAATTCTAAAAGTCTTCAAGTTAAATACTTGAGACATTTTTGCAAAAAAAAAACAACGTTAATTCTATTCATTCATGTCGTAAATGTATTTACAAATTTGGTTTATTTTGTATCTTGATTACCAATCAAAATATTTGGTTCATATCAGTAAATTTATGATCTTACATATAAATGAAATTCTATTGTATGAGTGTTAAATTTATTGATTGATACCTTACATGTACCCTTGCCTATCTATGGAAGTATAGTTTTATTTCCTGTCTTCACTGACAACCAAAATGTTTGGTTCATGTCAATAAACAAACAGGCGTTAGTACAGATGCAAAAATGGAACGGTGAATCTATAAAAGAAGTACATCATTTCAAATATTTAAATATTTTTCAGAATAAACATATTGTCTGTATTTTATATGAATCATTTCAACACAAATGAAAATGACTGAGACAAATCTCTGAGAAAATTTTTTTTTGTCATGATCTTGATAAACTCAAGAACACTGGTTAAATTTTCTCAAAATGCTACACAATTAAATGTTTTATTGCTCATTCTGTTCAAATTGCACGTGTTTAAGAAGAAAGAATTATCTCAACAAAACTAACCTCAGTTCAGAAGTTTTAATATTTTTCAGAAAAAACATTATTTAAAAACAAATTAGTGCTTTTGTGTTAGATGTTTGTTAACAGATGTGGCAAAAAATTTATCAAACCTAAATATATTTTATAGAAACAGTTATTTTGTATTTTCTTTATTTTTCTTATTTCCTCTTCAGAATACTTTTCATTTTCCAGTGTTACTATCAAACAAGCAGTTATAATTTCATTGATTTCCCAGTACAAAATTATCAACCTGCATGAAATACAAAGAACATGAACTGTTTTATATATCATAGTAAATTTTTCCACTAAATTCTTGGCTCTGAATCACAATTCATTTAATCGAATATTGTCTTTATTCTTCCACTAAAGGTCTTCTTGTGAAATTAAATGATTGAAAGAATAGTTTTTTTTCAGCGGGCTTTCTTTTCTTATTGCAGTGTTACTATCAAGCAACAGTTACACATTCATTGATTTTCTATTAGTGACTTATTAACCTGCATAGATTAAAAAGAAAATGTAATGTTTTATATCTCATGAAAGTATTTGCTTAATTCCCTTCTATGAATTACAATAAATTTAATGGAATATTGTTCTTATTGCCACCTAGTCATCTTGTTAAAGTAATCTTGCTTCACAGTAATGTGTTGATTTTTACAGGCTATTGCTGTCACCGCATTTAGTGAATGAGCCTTATTCTATTACTACGTGTATCTGTTATAATATAGACTGCTTTCTTTTGGCATGTAAGAAAAGTGTAATATTAAAAATGTTTACAACAAAAATAAATGAAGGAAAAAACATTAATTTCAAGAAACATGTGCTATATTCCTTATGTAAAACATATGAATTTACATTTAAAGCATGAATGCATAGTAGACTTCTAAATATATAAAATGGATTCAGGACAGGAAAATTGTCTAGCACAGCAAGATGAAGCGACTTTCTTAACAGCTGACCTAGAAATGGAATCAATATAGTCTTTCTACTTCATATCAGTTGAGAACATTAAACAGAAGGAATCAGGAGTCATTCCCCTGGAGGTTAGCAACAGCCATCATCATTTTTTATTGTTTTATTGCGTAATTATACTCTTAAAAATAATTCTTAAAGAATGAAAGTTTATAAATGGGGAGAGAAATATAAAATACCAAAATTAAAAATCAAATCAAATTTCCATTTTTTTTGTTTCCATTTCAATATATTTCAGTAATGAATTCATACTTTGTTATGAAAATTATTTGTATTCTTTCATTTACATTTTAGAAATAAAAATTCAAAGAAAAAGAAATCAGTATGAGTTCATTGTTTCCAACTGATTTTCTTCAGATTTCTCTGTCAAGTGTCAACCGACCTAAATTTTGTATTTTTCATTCAGTGCAGATGATAATAGTAACGTCAGTTCAAATGAATAATGAAAATAAAAGATTTAAAATATGGAAAAATATGATAGAAACGTGAAGTCACTTTTGAGAAAATATTTTGCTTATTCAATGCAAAAAATTAAGCAGTTAATTTTGTCAAATTATACTTCTTTGTGTTTAAAATTTTTATATTTCTCTGAGGAAAATACATCGAATTTATTTTTTGCCTGTGCCAGTGGCTCTGTGCCCGAATATATCACCACCACCTGTTTACGTATAAATTTTTATAAAGAACAATTCATATGTAGTTTAAATTTTCTTGAAAAGTTTCCTTATTATGTACAAATATTTGCTCATAACTTATATAAGGTACAATTCATAAGAAATGAAAACTTGTTTTTATTGTCGAATAAATAGTTGGGTTGGAGGTGTTCCGCACACATGCATCAATGCAGCCAGCCAGAATAGCCATTTTTTCAAATTTTACAGTGACAATGCGAATATGCTTATAGGCTAAATTTTATACTGTAGTAATGAATATATAATAGGTATAATTGCTTTAATATTTAATTTATATTAAGGATATTATAGGCAGAAGAAAGAAAATTTCGATTAATAATGACATTTTAAAAGAAATGTTTTCACTTTTTTATAATTATAATAATTTATAACATTTCAAAAATATTTTTTAAATATTTCCAAGATTGTACATGCTAGGTTGGTAGGTTATAAAGTGAAGAATATATTTACTAATTGAAAATTGTAATGTTTGATACAAATCATCTAACCGTTATATTCTTAAAATAATTTTCATTGTTTTTTTTTTGTGTGTGTGTTTGTGTTTAAAGCTTTTTTTTGTTTTGAATAATGACTTGTATGTGGACATTAAAAGGTCATGTATTTCTCAGTTCCTTCCCCTTACTGAAAAAAATTGTACAATTATGTCACTTGTGATCGCCATGCATCTATCAAGCTGTCAACACGTTTCGAATATAATAGAAAAGTTCAGAAAGTTCAACACTGTCATTAAGGAATATTTTTTCTAAATTTCTTGCTATAAATAATGCTAATTTAACATTAAGTTTGCTAAATTGTCAAAAATGATGTGCCACAGACGTATATTTTATTTTGAATTTTTTACAACTTAGAATTGACTCAGAAATGACCGTAAAATTGAATTTTTTTTTTAAATTCCAAAATTTTAAATTCCGATCAGTATAATTTCTGTTTGAAATACACCAGTGTATTTTGCTTACTGGAAATAGTAAAGTTTATTATTTAGTTTTCAATTAAAACTAAAATAAAAGTCTCAAAAAACATTTTTATTTTTAAAACTTGAATTTAAAAGTTAGTTATCGAAAATGATTGGATGTACCTAAAAAAAAACAGATCATAGTGGCGTGGAACATGAGGGTCAACATTTACAGTTGCTCTACTCAGACCAAGAAAGTGAGGAAGAGAAAACATACAGGTAATTTTAACAGAAAAACATAAAAAATTAATTCCAAATTTACACACTTGATGTATCATTTATCATTTGCTCGTTTCAGGAAAATGAATGCAGAATTCTTAAAGTCCGTAAGTTTCCCGTATGGACAAGAAGCAGAAATGTTCATACCAATGCTTTTTATTATAGGTTTATTCCGGATAAAATCCACTCTTCAATGTTATTGCTGCTAACCTGGCATTCCACCTTCAACCATTTTCCCACGCACCATGATGTATGTACCTACACTCCATTTTTGATACCTAAGTTTTAAATTGAATATTTAAAAATCAAAGGCTTTTTTAATTGAAAGCTAAGTGATCAAATTTAGTATTTCAAATAAGCAAAATACTCTAGTGTATTTAAAACAGGAATCATATTAATTGGAATCTAAAATTTTGAGATTGAAAAAAATTGAAGCGATCAACATATTTGTAAACAAAGTTACTTCTCGGTTTTAAAAGTTATAGTGGGTTATCTGTTATAGTGGAGTGTATGTGTGTTGAAACAAATTTGTTTAATTCGGCATTGTTAGTTAGATAGCCTACATAAGAGGTGTATAAAGCAAGAAAATCAAATTGTAAATCGAAATAACAATTTATATACATATAAATCAATTAAAGTTTTTACGAATAAAATTACTGTCTTTTGGTTGATACAAAGTAGTTAGATATATAGTGTAGTCCTTGCAAGAGTGCGTTTATGTGTACGTAGGCAGAAACGGATGTGTGTATGTATGTATGAGTGGTATCATTTGGTAGGAATGTCTTTTAAGTATTAACTCAGTCTTAAAGGTTTCTGTGCAATTATCAAGTATGAGAAAAGGCAGACGGTGAGCATAAATAGGTGAGGGAGAAAGATAATAATATTAATATCAGGGGTACTTTTTAATTATGCTCGTCTACTTTCTCTCTGTCAACAGTCAAACACCTCAAGGTGTTAAATTTAATGAATTTTGTGTGTGTTAAGCAAAGTTTTGTAAATCTGAGTTAGTTCATTTATTTCTAACAAAATCAATGAGTCAGTAAATTAGTTATGCTGATTTAAAGTTATCATTTTAAGGATTTTATCTAATTTCACCATTATTATTAAAGAAGTACAAAGTATATTTTTTTAAATAACTTAAATTAGTTTTTATATTTTTTTCAGAAGTGAGGGGTTCGCCAAGAATAGATTGAAAAGAATCACAAGTATCAAATTTAAAGCCATGCACCGGACACAATAGATCTGTCATTAAGTGGAGTTTGTGAACCGCCACTCACAGGAGAATTTTCTGAAAATGAACTTCGGTAATCATTATTAAATGGTACGAAGCTTGACTTACCAGATCTACTCTCGCATTCTCAAGGCAAGGAATGGGCAGTCAAGTTTACAACAAAAGCTTTCCAATCAGTTGCTTTGTGTCAGAAATTGAGACCATCATTTTCGTCTAAGGGCTCATATATATTGAGATATTTGATTCTATATATTAAGCTTTATTAAAATATAATTTATTTTTCCATATTTGTTTGTTTGTTGTATTTTTATTCATAATACAAAACAATCAATTTTTTAATGTATTCAAATATTACTGCTTAATTCATGAGGTAAAAGGCAGCATTTGAAAGTTGTCACTGATAATAGGGAGAGCTGATTTTCAATTTGAAGTTTAGTTATAATTTCTCCATTTCATTTCAACATTCTTTGATTTAAATACTAAAATGTTTTGGTTTTCTCATCAATATTTAGGCCAAATCTTGCAAAATCGAGGAGTTTTAGTACATTTTTGTTTACGATCTTAGATGGCAAATGTTCAAAAAACGTTGAAGTGTCAGATCTAATTTTATGTATCTAAACTTATTTATAAATGGAACTTTGTCTGTGTGTGTATGTGTGTGTGCGTGTGTGTCCGTTACCTATAGACTCCGAAAGGGCTGAACCGATTTTCTTTAAAATTTACACAGTTGTACTATAAGCGTCTGCGAGTGTACTTAGCTAGGTTTTGTGTCGAGGTACCCCAGATAAATATCGAAAATTGATAATCGAAACAATCGGGTTATAGAAGGAATGGTCCGATTTGAATCAAATTTGATACACTCATAGTCAAAGACATAAGAAACGATATTCAGAAGTTTCAAGATTGCAGTTCTTACAATAATGCATAAAATCAATAATATATATATGTATAAGGCAAGATGTTTGTGTGTGTGTGTATGTGCGTCTGTTTATCTTTCTGTATGTCCATTATACAAATCCACAATTTTTACCAAACTTCACATGAATATACTTTAGGTTGAGTCTGAGCTCCAGGAAAATGAATTAGTTTTAAAGATTTCATTACACCCGAGCAACGCCAGGCTATGCTGCTAGTTAGTACTAAATATAGGTTTATACACAACTTTTGGTGCAGTATTCTTTTTTATTTTCTAAAAAAGTTAAAAATCAACCAATATATATATATATATATATATATATATATATAAGGTACCTCCATGTTTCCAATAAAAACAGCATAGCATGAAAAAAGGCCCCAAAACTTAATAAAAACAAAGTGTTATCTTCAAAGTTGTTATATTATTATTACAAGAAAAGATAAAAGTATTTTAAAATTATTTTTAATATTTTTCAATCTTTTCTAGCATGTTTGAAATTTGGTTTAAAATTTCTTTTTTTTTCTTTTTTTACATCAGCAGGGGACCAAATCTGACTATGGGAATATTTGTGCCTTTGTTTTCAATGAAAAACACATAAATTTGGAAATTATTGCAGCACCCAAATTATTGCTGAACTTTAATGGAACATACAGGATTTATTCACAAATGTATGAATTTATTTATAAATTATTATTTACATAAAATCTTGATAAAAAAATCTCTTTACTTCTGTTGCTCCCCACACCAACTTACTTTCATAAAATTTCTAGAAAATACATTCTCTCCACAAACTTTATTTTATTAGTTAATTTTTTTCAAACAGTTGTTCCTTTCCTGAAAATATGCTCTGAATAGAAAAAGAAAAATGTAATAAAAGTTTGGATAAAACCATGATATTATTTAATTAGATAAGTTCTTGTTTCATATATATATATATATATTGTAATGGTTGTTACAATGGTTTATAAATTCATAGTATCTCTACACAAAAATGTTCACGTTTCGAAGCTGCTATGTGCGCTTCTCATCGGGTGATTAATTGAAATGAAAATTAAATGGTTAAAACGGTTTATTTATGGTCATATAATGTTTAAGTGAGTGTGGGTGGGAGCTTATTCTGATTTAGTCGGCCGTATTGTAGCCTTAGAGATATATCTTTGGGTTAGGAGAGGTAGCTTAATTTTAGACAGGTTCCTTATTTATTTTGTCTCAGTGGTTCTTATATTGGGATTTATGGGTTTCGTTTAGGAAGAGTGGACATTGTTTATTTTACTGCTATCTAAGTGTGATGGGAATGGCGCCGCTGTTAATGAGAACGATGTAAGTAAATGTGGGGTGGAAGTTTAGAATGATCTAGTCGTCCGTTTGTGGTTCTAGAGATGCCAATTTGGGTTAGGAGAAGGGTGTGGGGTAGCTTAGTTTTGGACAGGTCACTTTTTCGTTTAGTTCAGGTAATTTTATATTGGGATATATGGTGTTTTAAGGCAGTGTCAATAGTTTTTATTTTACTACTATTTATAGGTGGATGGAGTTGCTGTTAATGTTGTGTAGGGTGTATTTTCTTTTATTTCTACGTTATTTGTTTTTTTAGAGGATTGATTATGTGTATTTATTGCATTTTGGAAGGGATTGTTTCGTGTGGATGTGGTATTTTTTGGTTATTTAAATTTTAACGAGAAATATTTGCGATGTTTACATCATACTGTTAATTCATCTCTACGGTTTAATAGTTCGCTACTCTTGGGGTATTTTAGAATGTGTAGATTTTCACTTAAACATAAAGGGGAAATGTCGTGAAGCGAGTTCCATGTTCTAGTTTATTCTAGGATTTTCCATTTTACTTTGGGTTTCTGTTTTGTGTCCTCTAATTTCCAAAATTATGCGGAGAGAGATGTTTGGTTTCGGTATAAGATGTTTTTGAATGAAGTTAAGTGCATGTACCAGCGCTGCTTAAAAGTGTTCTTAGTAGATCCGATATATACTTTATTTATAGTTGGATTTTCAATTGATGTTATGTTGCATTAGTAGGTTATTGAGTTTGTTTTACATTTATTCTGTAGTGGGCAATTGTTGGGGTTTCTACAATTACATAGATTTTTATTGTTGTCATCTTTATTCTTTGGGTAGTTAATTTTATTTTGATCTACGTTTTGATTTAGTATATATTTGTTATGGTTTGTTATGATTTTTCTAGGTTGTTTGTGCAACTCTAACTTAGTTTAAGTGTATTTTTGTTAAAAATTTAACTAAGAGGGTTTTTGGTAGGGAAGTGTTTTTAATTAAATTGAGGAACTTTTGTCCTAAGTTGGTGTTTACCATTTGGTTGAAAGGAGGTGTGTACTAAATGATTTTTCTATTTCTATATTTCCTGTTATGGTTATAGTTTGTTATATACTTGATGTCTTGCTTTTTGTAGCCACTTTTTTAGGGACTTATTGTAAAGACTTTTGTGTTTGTTAAATATTTCTTCACTGGAAGAGTTTTTACTAATTCTATATTCTATGGATGAGGGTATATGTTTGATTATACTTGGGGGATTTGACTTTGGGTGGATGAATAATGGGTATTCATTGTGTTTTACGTATGGTTGGTAATTGTTATTAACTAAATCGAGTGTTAGATCGAGGAAGTTTAAATTTCTGTTGACTGTTACTTTTAGGTTTAAACTGTTAAATTCTCTGTGGATAAGTTTTAATATTTTATCTGTTTTAAAATGTGTGGAATTCTGTACTAGCATGAGACTGTCGTCTCTGTATAACCTTATGTCTTGTGTGTTTATGTCTTGGTGTGCAGTAAGATAATATAGTGCAAATAAGCCGATGAGATCGGAAGACTCTGCAGAGTCTAACGCACCCATTGTAATATCAAATTGGTTAACAGAGTTATTTTTTTACATTGTTCTTGGTTATGGATAAATCAGATGTCTTGGTGGCCTTCCGATGAGGCTCTCGCCTGTTTTTTTCCTTTTTTTTTTTTTGTTATCATTGACACAGCAGGTGGTCCCATCTGATATAAGTTTTATATTGTAGTCAGAGAATAGGTTATCCTATTTTCAGCAAAAAGGGATGGAGTTTTGTAAGCATCCTTGTTTAGCTGGTTAAAAAGGAATATATTTCTTTCGAATTGAATCTGATTTGAATCTTTTTGCTTCTTTGAGATTACTTCTGGCAATAGTGAAAATACTATTACAGCTGGTTTTATTTCCTAAAAGAAAAGAAAATTTCCGAAAATTTCTCACGAACCCTCCCAAACTGAAAGTCCTTTATTTATTTATTTGTAGGATCAGATTCCTGACCGTATTATGCCTGATTCTGGTTGATTGCATTCACCCGTGAAGGCCTGGCATGTACCTGCCATACATGCTGACCTTTTTCAATGATGGTTTGACTTTAAAAAGGATTTTCACGGAATAAAGTCTGTTGTTTGGCAACTGGATGACCAGTGAGTTCAAATTTCTAGTGTTACTAAAATTTCGTTTTTTTTCTACTTTACTTTTATTTTATTTCTTTTTTAAAAGAACCTCATATAAATATCCCCCGCAGCCTATCACATGCTGCCCATTAAAAAATACAATGAACTCTCCACATAGGAGTGGAAACACTGCTGTTGATTGCTTGGGAGAGTTAACTGTACCTTCTTGTTTTCTCCCACCTGGTTAAATTGTGATTGTGTTTTGGGCTTATAAGGAAGTCTTGTTTACAGAAAAAAGGGGCTAGTATTGTTAACCACTCATCTGTTCTGGTTCATTGTAAAGAGCATCTTTTCGAAACTCTACTATTGATACTTGGGAATTTTATTCATCTAAATTTTTTGAAAATACTGCTTGACGAGTCTCCATAGAAAATTAGCAGAATTTTCGACAAAGTAGCCTGTAAACTATCATCAAGGTCATGGACTAGCAACAGTAATTTCTTAATCTTATCCACGATTTTAAAAATGTTCAAGAAATTTTAAAATCCTTGATGAAATACAGAATACCAGAAGCACAATAATTGGTAAATTAGGATCTTTATTTTAAAATATATATTTAACTTTATATACCGTAAGTATTCAATGTTTTATGCGGAAAATAGAGGGATGCACTATACGCAGGTAATTCTTTTGTAAGATGTTAAAAATCATGCTCTTTTGGTAACTGGTTGTTTTATATGCACGAATTTCTTTTTCTTGTAGGGTTAAGATTCACTTGTTGCATCTTACATGAAGTCAGCTGATACAAAATATGCAGTAACCAATAATTTACAAATATTGTTTATTTTCTATGCTTTTATGAAATTTAGTTGACCGAATAATTTTATTTTTTATACTATAGAAGTGTGAAAAGAAATTCAGCCGCCAACTTTGACCTTTCTGCCTGCAACATTCAAAGTGCCAAAAGGATTGTTTTTTCATTGGCGCAGCTATTGTTTTCACTGCCTTCACTTTTCGGCAATTCAGGCTCTTTTAAAAGTGGTGATCGGAATTGTAATAAAACCTAAATATGAAAGTGAATTTACATATTTTTTGTTCTTGCAAATTTGCAACGAAAATATCAGACTTTTTATTTATTAGATTGTTTATTTTACAAATATCATTTATTATTTACAACATCTGAAAAATTAATACATTTGAAACTAATGCAAAGCAGCATTTATCATTTACCAATTTATAAAAAAATAAATTTGTAAACAATTTTTATTCATAAACATTTGCAAAATTATCAATATATGTGAACCAAATATAAAAATCCTTACCATTATATAAAGTTGGAATCAATTGCCAATTAAACGTTGTTTGCTATTATAATCTTCCTAAAACCAGATCTACTTCTGATTCATTTTACACAAATTTCCACCACTGGTGAGATGTGAAAACTCCGAAACACAAGATTAAACTAAAAACTCTGTCAACTGCTCCAACGCTCCGCACATAGCTTCCGTTTCACCTACATACTCAAAGAGAAATAGAATCCAGAATTTTCACTCATAGCACCCATTCACATATAAAGAAACAAAATATAAATTGAAGCTGATCTGAGCCCAAGAAAAAGATGTAAAAAGCCATCAAACGGACTTCTTTGATAGCTATGGTACACAACACTCATGAAGATGAAACCTCCCATCTCTAATGACACCCACCAAAGAACATCGCCCCAGTCAGTCATAACTCACCATTCCTCTCTTACTATATGGCTCCACGGATTACTTTTATGACTCTACTTTATGATAGACATTCATACTGATTTACCACTTGTTTTATTTTTTGTTAATACAAATATTTATTTCCTAAATCTCCGTTAGTTCTTCTTTGTTCTATCACTATATGTTTAATATAACATTACCAACTATTCCCCTTCCCACCCAAAAAAGAAACAACTATTAGATACAACAGATGTGTTCATTGTGTTGTCTTTTATCCATAAACATACTCAGATAAAATTTAATGAATCATGGTGGCAGAGGTGGGATAAAAGGATATCTAAGCAAAGAAGAGAAAATAAGGAATGTATTTCAAAAGATGAACCAAGATAAGTAACGTTTAATTATTATTATTTCAAGTTTAATTTGTAGGCACGTGGAGGAAAAAAATGTCGGAGCTCAGCCTAAAAGAAACAAACAGACCTGTGGCTGGCATAAGACTTCTACCACCCCTATGTATGGAAAATGATTTATCGGTGAACTGGAAACGTTTTAAACTGAAATGGCATAATTACGCTATTAATACGTCTCTGTCGAGACATCAGGTACATTACAAAACGGCACTTTTGCTTCATACTCTGGGAGACGAGGCATTGAAGATGTACTATGGGTTTCAGATCTTTACTCCTGAAGGGGAGATAACACCTGATGAAATAATTCAGGCGTTCGATAGATACGCTATAGGGGAAAAAAATGAAACATACAAACGGTACATTTTCCATAAAAGGAAACAGGGGGAGTCGGAATCTGTTGAAGCATTTATTACTGCACTTCGGACTTTGATGAAAACGTGTAATTTTTGTGACAATTGTGTTTCATCAGTACATAATACCCATATACAAGCAGAATTACTGAAAATAAGACAGATTTACAAAAATGCATAGACATATGTAAGCTGTCAGAAAACGCTACGCTACAGTCCAGAATCCCGAGACCATAATGAGTAAACAGAGTCGATTTCAAACCAAAGAGAAAACCTTCAGCACAAAGTGACAGAATGTGTAGGGCATGTACATTGCGACATGAACCGAGTAAAAAGTCATGTCCAGCATTCGGGAAAACATGTTTCAAATGTGGTGGGAAGAACCACCTTGCTGTGAAATGCAGATCATCGAGAAAAAAGAATATTCGAACAGTCGAAACACAAGAGGGTTCTGACACTGACAGTAGTAGTGTTTCGGACTATAGACAGGTTGACAGTGTCGCGATAAGGGGAAAAGTCAATACTGTAAGACAAGAAAAGATAAAGCAGAAATGTTGGTGAAATGAAAGCTAGTTGTTTTTCAGCTAGATAGTGGCGCACCAGTCAATATATTGAATGAGAAGCATGTGATGGGACAAACGCTTGAACACTCTAACAACACTCTTGTGATGTGGAATGGGGCAGAGATGAAACCATTAGAGGAGTGTCGGGTTAAAATGAAGCCACCCCCAAATGGACAGAAATATGCAGTAAAGTTTGTTATTGTAAAGGAGGATTTTCATCCACTACTTGGGCGAATGCAATTCAGAAGATGGCCCTCATCACAGTCAATAATGACAAGTTCAAGATGGTTTCCAATATATCTCAATTAGATGAATTCAGCAGCCTGCACTCGGACATAATTATAACAGAATTCAGTGATGTGTCCAAGGAAGGAACTGGGTCATTTACCGGGAGAGGTACATTTGGAAGTGGATCCAAATATAACACCTCATGTATCAGCTGCACGGAGAATACCAGTAGCACTTAAAGGCAAAGTGAAAGATGAATTGGAAAAACTAGTAAAAAAGAAAGTGATTAAACCAGTAAGTGAGCCAACACCATGGGTAAGCGCATTAGCACTGGTGGTCAAGAAAAAGGGGAAACTCCGTATATGTAAAGAGCTAAGACCACTAAATAAGGCTCTTCAACGGGAACATTTCCAGTTACATGTATTGGACGATCTACTCCCAGAACTGGCCGACAGTAAAGTGTTCTCTACCCTAGATCTACGGGATGGATTTTGGCATATAAAATTGGATGAAGCCAGCAGTCGCTTCACAACATTTGCCATTCTATATGGTTGGTTTCGGTGGAACGTGTTACCTTTTCGAATTGCCTCAGCTCCTGAGATATTTCAGAGGGTGCTATTTAACAATGCGGCTGACTTGGAAGGGGTCATTAACAAGGTAGATGAACTTCTGGTGGTTGGGAAAGGTACAACCATAGAAGAAGCAACAGCCGATCATGAAAAAAAACTGTTGCAGAAATGTCGCGAACGTGGGATGCGACTGAATGACGGAAAATTGAACTTACGGCAAACATCCATATGGTTCCTGGGACACATGATAATCAGTGAGGATATACATCCTGGTCCTGAGAAGGTAAAAGCGATAAAGGATATGCCGTGCCCAACAGATAAAAGGAGTACAACGATTGGGGGGATTTGTGAATTATCTGGCAAAATGTCTACCTCATCTCCCCGACGGGGTGGCTTTAATTTGAAATTTAACGAAGACAGGTGTGCTATGGACGTGGTCCGAAATCCATGAAGTGGCTTTTAAGAAAATCTAAAAGCTAGCGAGTGAAGCACCGGTATTGAGATACTATGACCACAAAAAACCACTGTTCATTCAATGTGACGCAATTGAGAAGCGGATCCACTGCTGCAAGAGAGTCAGCCTTTAGCCTATATCAGCCGATCACTTACAGACACAGAAACCCGGTATAAACAGATTGAAAAAGAACTGTTAGCACTAGTCTACGCATTTGAATGCTTTCATCAGTATACATTTGGTCAACAAGTCACAGTGCTGACCGATCATTGGCTATTGGAAGCGATAATGAAATAAGAATTGCGGAAATACCCAAAGCGACTGCAGAATATGTTGATGCGGTTGCAAGTTTAAAAAATTACAATTCTGTACTACCCGGGTGGGAAGATGTTCCTTGCAGATCCAGTGTCAAGTGCATGTATCCATGGAGTGAGCAGTGAACATATGGATGACGAGGATGATGTCAAGGAGACTGAATATATTCCGGTGACAGAGAGAATGCTGCTTGAATTACGCTCCGCCATGAATGAAGACAGATGCATGCAGCAGTTGCAGCGGGTAATTGTCGAAGGATGGCCAGAAGACAAGGCAAATCTTGACCCAGAGGTATGACCATATTTTAGCATGCGGAATGAAATGACTGTACAAGACCGGCTAATTTTCAGAGGAAACCGAGTAGTAGTCCCGATGACTCAGCGGACCGTATTAAAAGAAATGTTACATTCTACACACGTAGGGGACGAAAAATATTGCAGAAGAGCAAGAGAATGCTTGTACTGGCCAAACATGAACAGTGACATCAGAGATTATGTGTCAAAATGTTCCACATGTAGGGTGGACTTGAAGAAAACAGCAGAATCACGCCCATTACCATCATTGATCTACCAGCCATACCATTCCCTCAATCCGAGCCACTACCCATTCCTCCATCTTGCTTCGACTTAGGTTTTATTACAATTCTAAATTCTCTTCAGTGGTTATTATCATTTAGGACTTTTGAAAGAAAGAATGTCATTCAGCCATCGAATGTGTAAAATATGTATGATTATGCTTGAAAGATTTAAATCTCATTCTTTCTGCATATTCAGAGTTGTATTATTTTTTTACAGTAATCATGGTATCAGTCAGTTAGGTTCCCATTGGGATACACGCTACGGCGATCATGTCTCTTTCAAGACATAACTAACTGGGCAAATTTTCCCACAGTAGGTTACCAACCAAGGCTATAGAACCCAATTTATCCTGTTATTTCACCCATAGCTGGAAAGAAGAGAAGGATTAATATTTTTCGCAAGGGTATTATTTGCACGTAAGTGAATTCACCGAATTCAACTAGAAATTGAACTAGGCTCTCCGATTTCTCATTCCAAGGTGATATCCGCAACACCACAACGCACGTCAGTGAAAATGTAAAATTTACATTAGACAACTACACTGCTTAAACAAGTAATGATTCTTGGATATTTAAATAAATAATTTGTTTCAACAAAATTTGCATTTAATATTAAATATAAAAATAACTTTCTTATGTCGGGGTATTCAAATTCCTTCGCGTCGGCTGTTGCTTTTGCTAGTGAAAGCGTAATACCATTTTGCTCTGTAACTGCCAAGAAACCTACTACTTTTAAATCCTTAGAGACCAAATTGTGACTAACATAGGTTAACTGATATTCCACTGAGTACAGATTGCTTTAAAACTTTATAAATTATTAAAATTTGAAAAAATTAAAATAATTATTTTAAAATTTCATTATTAATCTAAAATTTATTTTCTTCAGGCTATAATGTCCCTAAATTATTATAGTGGTTAAAAGCTTATCAAATTAAATAATGTCATAGTTTAATTCATTTTTTATTTTACTATTAAAAGGAGATTTTTGGAAAGAGAGGCCAAAATAATAGATGATTTACATTCCCCAATGAGTCCTGCGTTTAACTAATAAAACCAATTTAGCCTACAAAATTTAATTTCTTGAAAAGGTGGTAACAAATTTAAAAAAATATTTTTACGAACATTTTTTTAAAATAATGATTTCAAAAATAATTTCATTCATTTGTGAATAAGTCCTGAAAGTTTCATTAAAATCCGGCAATTATTTGATTTTCACAAGAATTTCGAAATTAATGTGTTTGCCACCGGAAAAAAAGTGAGTTATGTTTTCCATTGTAAACTCATGTAATGATTTGACTCCATGCTAACAGAAATAAAAACAAGAATTTTCAACAAAATTTCGAACGTGTTAGAAAGGATTAAAAAACTTTTAAAAATAATTAAAAATATTTTGATCTTTCCTCTTAATAATAATATAAACATTTTGATGGAAAAAAGTTCGTTTTTATTAATTTTGGAATTTTATTCTTCATACTCTGCTGTTTTTTCACTTGGTTTGATGAGATAGGTCACCATTTTCTTCACTAGACTACTCCCTGATTACATGATTACAAATCAATTAGCTTGAAGTAAGGCTTTTATCATAGTGCTTCATCCTAATGAGACCATCTTCAAAGCATGTGTTGGGGAGTTATCTCCTGAGGAGTCATCAGGCATATTCTGAACCTCTGCATCCGTGGAAGCATCAGATGCATTAAGCTCAATTATCTGATCACTTTCAGACGATAAATCGTTGTCAAAGTCACACATAGATGTACTCAAATTATTCATCCGTCTCGTCTCTCCAGCTATGGGTTAAATAACATTACAGATTGGGTTCTATAGCTTTGGTTGGCAACAAATATAATGCAGAATGTAATGGCAACCTACTGCGAGAAAATTTTCTGCCCAGTCAGTCATGTATGTTTCAAGACATGATCACCCATGCGTGTATCACATATGGCACTTAACTGACTTAGTTGCTGATAAACAGCAAACGCCCCTTTCGTCAAACTGAAGGCAAGTTCCACTTTTATATTCATTCAATACCTGCTTGTCCGGTCTCTGAACCATCAAATTCAGCGATCAAATTTATGTCACACATCATACCTCTCATGATACTGAAATCGTTTGTAGAATTTTGAAGGTACAAACTTTGATACAGAAACTGCTCATCTCAGGAAATTCTCCTTTACATCTTTACGTTAAGTAACAACTTAACATGCAGCACCTGTTTAGGTTGAGAAGTCTGTGATTGGTGGAGGTGCAACCTAAAATTTGCATGATGTTTTCATGTACAGGTATAATTATATCAATAATGTGTTCCAGGAGAAATGACTTATGTCAAATTTACTTGTCTTTTTTCGACCTCCTAATTTTTCTCTGTGCAATGCGCTTTCATTTCGACTGTGTTGCACTGTTAAATGAACGAAAAATACAGCATCTGAGTAAGCTGAAAAAGAAATCCCAACAGAATTTTTTGAATACTAAGAAACCAGCTCGATTTTTTTCGTTGCATATTCTACTTTGAAAGGTAAGTGGAAGAAAATAATTTTTATAGTTTTTTTTTTTTTTTTTTTACTGATTTCCCACGCCACATTTCATTACGTTATTCCTCACTAAAAAAAATGAAATCCAGATATTTATTTAAGATAAACCAAAAGACAACTTTTTACATTATGTATAATTCGTTTCGAAGTTTATTTTTTAATTCTATTTAAGTATAGTAGCCAAATGAAAAATATACCTTTTGTGAGAAAAAGATATTTTAAAAACTTTTCACGTAATTCATTTCACTTTTGTTTCGTTTAACAAGTTTGTTTAGGAATCACTGATAGCAAAAAAATATATTTGCCACTTTTCAATACATAACGTCGAAGAGGAAAAATCGGTCAATTCTTTTCATGGGAGGGGAGAATATAATAAAAATCATCTTGTAAAAGCCCGTGTTAATAAAATTATTTTCAACATTGAGTTGGTTTTGGTACCCCTACTCCATGTGCTATTTTTCGGGCAACAACAAAAACTTTTCGGTACATCCATAAATTCACTGAAATAAACAACACCGAGCATAATAAAAAAAAATATCGTCAAAATGTTTTTTATAAAGAGGAAAGACTAAAGTATTTTAAAATCATTTAATTCTTTTAAAAAATCCTTTCTAGAACGTTTGAAAGCGATAAATAATCTCGTTTGTTTGTGTTTTTTTTTTTTTTTTTTTTTTTTTTCGTCACCTATCCATTAAAAAGATTACTATGGGTTAGCACTGTTTTTTTCCTCTGAAAAACCAAAACACTGTAATATGGAGATTTTTGCAAATATGAAATAATTGCCTGATTTTATTGGAATTTTCAAGACTTATTAAATGAAGTTTTAATATGATTATTTGAATAAAATATTGGTAAAAAAATATTTTTACACCTGTTACTCACCCCCACTACAATTAGTGAAATTTCTAGAAAATTCAATACTACCCAGAAACTTCGTTTCATTATTAGTTAAATGAAAGACTGAGAAAATAAATTAATCTTTATCTCCACTAAAAATCACTGAAATAGGAAACAAACAAAATATAAACCTGCATAGTACGAAGAAAAAATCCTAAAAATAACTTAAAAACGTACATTTTAATCAAAAAGTTTATGAAAGATCAAGATATTTTTAATTCATTTTTTAAAACTTGTAATGCCTTCTTACACATTCAAAAATTTGGTAAGAAATTGTTTTGAATGTTAGCGGATAACCAAATCCATATGAAAGTTTAAAAACGTATTATTACAGTTCGTTTTTTTTTTGTTTTGTTTTTTTATGTCCAACATATTAATTTGGAAATTCTTGCAAAAATCAAAATGTCGGATTTCAGTTAAATGGCGGACCTGAAGTATACTACAACCACGTTTCTTTTTACCGTTTTTAAATTTTTTCATCGCAGTCCTATTGATTGTTCACTAGATTTCGATTAACAAAAAAAAAAAACTGGAAAAATTGCAATATGTAAACAAATTTTGGTGGGAGGGGTCAGTTTCTGATACAACCTAAAGTAATTCGATCCTGCATTTTCAATCCAATCGCGTTGGGATCGCTTTATGTTAACTGTTTTGGGACGTGTTCTTGCTCTTTGGTCATAGCCTTGGGGTCGCTTTTTTTTTTTCTTTTTTTTTTTATACGTTTTCTTCATAACTTCCGATGGCATCTTCCTCTGAAACTCCAAGAATGGCTCTACGGAAGAATTTCGAAAAGGATTCAGTTACTGAATATGCGATTACCCAAAAGCTAATTGCACATAGCATGCCCACAGGAACACATCTTGCTAAAGGCATGTGCAAACTTCAAAGCGGATAAGGTTTGCTGGAGATGTTCCAAATGCAAAAAAATTATCCATTAGAAATGGGACAGTTTTTGAGAAGTCCAAATTGTAACTCCACGTGTTATTCCAACAAATTTTTGATTTCGTATGCCAAGTACCGGTGACCAGTTCAGCGACATTGAACGGAGTTTCATTAAATTCTGCGATTCAGTGTTATGAATATTGCAGAGACACTTGTACAAGCAAGATGGAGAAAGACCGAAAATTGATGGGTGTCCCTGGACAGGAAGCCCATTTGGAAATAGTTTCCTTGAAACTTAAAAAATAACTTGGAAAAAAATATGCTATTGAAACCCCACTCCCCCCAAAATTTTGGATATGCTATATTGAAAACATACACAAAAAAAATAATGGGACATTGTTTCCTTGAACATAATTTTTTTGTACAGGCTATTAAAAACATTTGGACTTGCTATTAAACCCCGCCACCCCACAAAAAAAAAAAAATTCCGTATAATTTTCTTGAAATAGGAAGAAAAAAAATAACAATTTGATCTTTGAAACAAAAAATAATGGCATGTAAAACACTAAGAAAAAATTCCTCTACTCTAAAAAAAAATTATTAAACATACACATGTTTTCATTACTTTCTTACAAGTTGAAAAATATCGAGGCCAGTTTTTCCGAATTGAAGGATTGATTTAATATAAATTTGTATTAAAAATTGCCTCCACCACCACCAATTTGTTTTAATATTAAAATTTTAGCAAAGTTTTTATGTCGTTGGTGAAGTTTCAGGTGTAAAAAATAACATTTAACTGAAAAACGGTTTTAAAAAAATTATAATTTACAGTTGACGGTCCAGGCAACTGATTTCAAAATAGTGATCGATTTACTTTCGCCTTTTATGAGAAACTGAGCCCCCCCCCCCCATTTATTTATTGTACTTTTCCAACTTTTTAAATTTTTATTATTTCTTTAAATTTTTTTAATTTTTTTTTTTTTTTTTTTTTTTTTTTTTTTTTTGATAAAACTTAGTGGGTAATCAATAGGACTGCGGTGAAAAAATTGAAAACAATTGAAAAACGGTGAAAATAAATGTGGTGGTATTATACTTCAGGTCCGCCAGGAAAACTTGCAAGAATTATTTACAATTGAATGAAACTATTTTTTAAATTATTTTTATAAATCTTTATGTATTTCTGTTACCCACCTCCATGTATTGTAAATCCATAAAATTCCTTGCGAAAATTGGTTTTATTCCTTAAACGCAGGAATCTTTGTGGAAATCAAATCATCTAATATTTCTTTCGAAAATATTTGATTTTATTTCTGAAAATCTGCTCCTAATAGTAAAATAAAAAATGCACTATAACTGACATTTAATTTGATCAGCTTTTAATGGATTTCATATATAATAAAAATTAGAGATATTTGTCTAAAGAAAAAAACTCGGTTAAGAATGAAATTTTAAAAGAATCGTTTTCATTTTTTTTTTTACTCATAATAATTTATAGTTTCAAAGGTATTTTAATAATACTTCAAAGATTTGTTAGTTTATAAATTTACTAAACAGAAATTATATTTACTAATTAAAAAGTTTAATAGAAATCGTTGTGCCTTATTTTATAATTATTTTCGTTTGTGTATTTGAAGTTCTTTTTATTTCCTTTTTTGTATGGTAATCTGTGTAAATTAAAAGGTCGTGTGTTTCAGGGTTTCTTCATCTTGCAGGAAAACATTTGTACAATTATGTCATTTGTGAACGCCAAACACTTATCTTGCATCTCACACCTGTCTAATCTGTCAACACATTCGGTAGAATGGTTAGACAGTTGAACTCTGTATATAAGAAATACTTTTATTCTAAATTTCCTGCTATAAGTAATACTTGAGCAAATCAGATTAATTAAATTTACTAAATTGCCCAACATAACATGTCACAGATATACATTTTATTTTCGCAAGATTTTTAAACCAAGAATTAACTTTTGTGTTGATCACTCAAAAATGGCCATTATTGAAACTTTTTTTTTTTTGCCAAACACTGGCTGTTTTTCAAAAGATTTATCCGAAATAATCAAATAAAAAATGAAATAAAACTATTTTTTAAAGAATCTTTTAATTGCTTTTATAAACAATATATATCCAGTCAATCCATATTATGAAGAAAAATTATTTTTCGTTTATTAATGAATTTTTGCTTGAATTATTTGCATTTTTTCTTTGTCAAATATGATTATAAAGTTTCAAACATTTCAAATTTTTTAGAAACTGTCTGCATTCAGTTATTAACTAAATACTATATTTAATTGAAAATTGGAAAGCTTTTTACAAATCATTTCACACTAAGATTAATAATTATTTATTTTTTATGTAGAATAGTTTTTTAGTATGGGTTCTCATAAAGGACATATCATTAAAAGGCTATGTGTCGTTCCTTCTATTAAACTTTCACTTAGATTTCGTAAGTTTGTCAATTCTGGTCAACAATGCATTGCTTGTCAGCACATCTGACAGCAGCCACTTCATACTTCAGAAAAATAAAACCACCATAATTAAAAAAAATAATGTATTCAAAATTTCATACTGTAAGTAATATTTGTTTCAAATCAGATTAATTTAAGTCGAAATTTGCTAATTTTGCCAAAACAAAATATCACAGATGTATTTTATTTTTGCAGGATTTTTGAAACTAAGAAATAGATTTTGTTTTCAACTTTGTCAATGCAATGTCTATTTGAAATATATGAAAGTATTTTCCTGACTGAAAATAATTAAATCATTTAGTTTAAAGTGAATGCTTCAAGAAAGAATTTCATTTTAAAAATTCACTTTCAAATTTAGGTAATGAAATTTAATGGCGTTTTTTTTTCTTTTTGATATCAGTGGACATTAGAAAAATATCAAAACTCTGCAAATTCTGGTTATATTTAAATTTTCCATCTTCATTCATTGATAAATGAAATTTATAATAAATCATTATCATTTATTTTTTATCTTTTTCATTTTGATGATTTACAGCTAACACAATATTTGTATAGGGAATATGTACATCTTTTTGAGATAAAAAGCACATCGAATTGTAAATTCTTCCAAAAACCAAATAATCGTCAGGTTTTAACAAACGTTTCCGTGTGTTATGGTTCTCTTCTGCAAGAAATGGACTATTCTTTTAACTATATATAATACGTGACTTCGGGGGACGCAGTAAAAATATGCAGTTGAAGCTAATTACGAGTCTGGCAATAAGCAGCGTTATAATACCATTCAGACTTCCTTATTTCTATTTGCTGATTAACACTTACTTTCTATATATGTTCTTGTTATGCTAATATTGTTTTGAACATATTTTCTGTTTTCACCACAAAACTCCACAACAAATTAGTGACAAGTTTACGACAAATATTTACACTAGGATTTGTGAAGACCACCGTGAGTAAAAAAAAAAACCTTTGAAAACTCTAGTTTTCGTAAGGTACTACTTGAAAAGGAAAGACACGAAATGGAGTTCAAAAACATTTTATTTGAGCAAGTAAAGTACCAGAATGCACAAGAAAAATGGAAAATTATCTTCAAATTCAGAAGGAAAATCAAGACAGATCAAATTTCAGAAGCAAGTGTTGGAACTAATACGATGAACGAATACCAGTGAAAATGAACTTCCTTTTGCACAAGACACCATTTGGAGTGTGATAGAAAATTTTACATACGCGCCCGAGAAACGCATAACATTTGCGTCTTACTTTAAAAGATATGAGTATATTTATGATACAGGATTTAATGTTGTTCTGAAGGGTTAGCACTTCCCTTTTTCTTGTCTCAAAGGCATTTTCGCAAAGCTTAATGGAGGGTGTGGAATTGTTATCAAAAATTGAGCTTGTAAATGCTTATTTACAAATTCCTGTTGAAGAGTTGATTTCGAAATTATTAACAGGAATCGTGGATTAGATAAATTAAATTCGAACGTTTACAATTTGGTGTCAAGGTAGCGCCAACAATATTTCAACAAGTCATAGATACCATGCTGGGTGGACTTGATTTTGCGGTTTCGTATGTAGACGATGTTCTAATGAAAAACCAAAGCCTAGTCTAACATAAGGCTCATTTACAGTTTTTCCTAAATTCCAAAAGTATTATTTCAAAATGAAAAAGACCAAATGATTATTTAATTTCTTTTTTCTCTCATTTTTTTGCATGGAAAAAATGCAATATATTTTCAACATAAATGACAAAGATGGTAGAAGACTGAATCCTGAACGGGTTATCATGTTTAATGACATGCCGGCGCCCAATAACATCGCTACATTACAGAGCTTCCGAGGACTAGCAGATTATTACTAGGCATTCATACAGGGGCCCGACAAGATTTTTCGAACATTTTGAAAAAATTACTTTAAGGTGGTTACTAGTGCCAAAAATTTTTGAGATTGTAAGTACGTAGTTGAGGAGTGAAAATCTACTACTAGTGTAATCATTTTTTTTAGTTTGGCTTTGATAATTTTAGTGTTTTGTGATTTTTGCGAAAACTTGCGAGACACTATTTTTTCGGACATGAAAAAAATTATATTTTATTAAGAGCTAAGTTCATGTATATGTTGCTGTATGCAAATTTTCTACTTGTACACTTAGCTGTCATCATTAAAATCAATTATCTGTTCTATTTTACTGGCAAAACAATTAATTTTAATGAGGTAAAATGCATTCAAAAGAATCGTTTGTTTGGCACGGAAGAAGCGGGATGATGGCCTCAGCATCAGAAGGATCGCCATGGATTTGAAGCTGTCGAAATCAACGGTCGAATACATGCTGAAGACAAACTCCGAGCGGAAAAAGAGAGGACGGAAAAGATCAATTGGCAAGAGGACTGTGACACAGCTTTTGACATCTGGAGAAAAAGTTACAGCAAGAAAAGTGAAGGAGAAATGTGAATTGGATGTAAACGTCCGAACAGTACAAAGAACGCTGCATAGGATTGGTTTGAAGTATGCAAAGGCTAAGAAAAAAAATTACACTAACAAACACAAAGGAGCAAGACTGGAGTGTGCTAAAAGGTGGTTAACAAAGCATGTTGACTTTAAGGTTATATTTACTGATGAGAAGCGTTTCAAGTTTGATGGGCCTGATGGATGGTGTACATGGTCGAGAAGGGGTGAGCCTGCTGTACTGAACAAACGACAGATGGGAGGAGGATGAGTTATGGTTTGGGGTATAATCTTTGCTAATGGAAATATATGGTTGGTGTGGCTGAAAAGACGACAGACCAGCGAAAGCTACAAACAGTTGCTGGACGAGAAAGCCCTACCAAGGATAAGAAGAGAGATAGGGAATGATTTCGTTCTACAGCAAGACAATTGCAACATCCATGTGTCAAAACTCATGAAAGAATGGATGGCTAAAGTGAATATGACTACTTTGGAATGGCTGCAAAAAGCCCAGGTCTAAATTTAATAGAAAATGTTTGGAAAATGCTTGTGCAACTTGTCTATGATGGACCTGAAAGAACGAAAGCGGCTCAACTATGGGAACGGATACTAGATTCCAAAAAACAACTAATAGAAACACGTAGAGATGTTATTGTGCATATGTTTGATCATTATGAAGTGAGATTGATAAGTTATTAAGAAAGGTGATATTACAGGCTATTAAAAGTTTTTCAACGATTTCCGAAAAATAATGTCGCGTGTGTTTTGTAAAAATTGATGAAAAATTTTTCCTTACCTAATCGATTTTCTTCCATTTTTATTACAGGTATTGTCTTTATATGTTTATGCTATTCTATTGAAGGAATTTCGCCACTCATTGGTACTCGGAAAGTCGAATACTAAAGTGTCCGAAAAATATTGTCGGGCCCCTCTACCAATTACGCACGATTTGTTTGTTCTCTTTAATGAATTATTTTAAAAAAAGATAGGCCCTAGATTTTGACAGCAAAATCCCAGCAGGAATTTGAAAAAATTAAATTCTTACGTCAGACTTGTTTGTTATTAAGATCCGGACTTGGAAATCATTTGTGCTAGCGATGGTAGTTCGTATGGCGTAGGAACATACATTCTTCACAAAATGACTAGAACTATAAAAGATCGAAAACACATGCTTTGAGAGTTTTGCTTCCTGTAGAAAAAAAACAATTCTCAGATTGGAAAAAAAGCACTTGAGATTTTATTCACTGTCGCAAACTTCAACCAGTGTATCGGCAATTCTCTCTACAGATAGACCACAAGCTCTTACTCACTATTTTTGGCCCTAAAAAAGGTTTGCCTATACATACAACTAACAGACGTAAGTGATGTGGTACAATACTGTTGAATGAATTTTAGAATTGAGTACTGTAATGTTTGGTTTTGGAGACAATCAAAGCTTGCTAAACATCGACTACCACCATTGTGTGTTCACAGGATGGATGATGATTAATGGGAGAGCGAAGATGCCTTCCGGGTCTGCAGGCGCCGTAACCCCTATGACACCAAAGGTTATTTTACTTTCACTGGTCAGAACATTACGAGTACTTGACAACGCAAAATTTCGGCCATGCAGATGGTGTCAAGATTAATTCACAAGTACAAAGAACCACTGGAACATAAAGTGCTTGCCTCTCTTCAGTCTGAAGGAGAATTCAATCTACTCTTTTTAATACTGTAAAGGAATTTCCAGTGACTCTGAAACAATAATTTTTTTTAACTCGGCAATAACTGTTAGACTCGTAGATATCTCGACGAATTCGCTGAGAAAAAGAGCATAGTATGAAGAAAAAAAGGCCCCAAAAGGAAATGAACATGAAATTTTTCTATCACAATTTTATTAAGAGGAAATATGAAAGTATTTTTAATTATTTTAGAATATTTTAATCAATACCAACACGTACGGGATTTTAGTAAAAAAATTCTTGTTTTGATTTTTATCAAATGTTGACCAAATCGTTACCAGAGTTTTCAATGGATAATATAATGGTAACTCTGTTTTACCGATGAAAAACACATTTAATTTTGTAATTTTTGCAAAAATTGTCGGATTTTCATGGAAATTTATGGAATTATTCACAAATGAATGACAGTATTTTTGAAATTATAATTTTTATAAAATCATGCTAAAATAGTTTTTTGTTGCATTTGTTACCCCCTCATCCACGTGAATTCATGAAATATCAGGAAATAAAATTTTGTAGTGAAAATTTCATTTATTAGGTAAAAAACGCAGTACTTATTGAAGAATGTAAAGTGTTATTTTTGTTCACACATTTGCCTGTCTTTTTTTTTTTTTTTTTTACAAAACTTTACTCCAAATAGTAAAATAAAAATGCAATAAAGTTATATTATTTAATTACATAAGCTTTTAATTGCATTTATGAATATATATTAAGGTCATTATCAATCAGTCAGTTATGTGCACACGTGATACACACTTGGGTGATCATATCTCGAAAGAGAAATGACTGAGTAGGCAGATTATCCCACAGTAGGTTGCTATTACTTTTTGTGGTAGACTGTTTGCCAGCCAAGGTTATGGCACCTAATCTGTCCTGTTATTTAGCCCATAACTGGATCAAAGACACTGATAAATATCTACTCTAAGGATAGTTACACGTAGTCCAAAGAAAAAGTTTACATTAATACTGAAATATTAAAAGAATATTTTTCACTTTCTCTTTTATTATTATAAATATTTATCAAATTTCAAGATCTTTTCATTGTTGCGTATAGCCCACCGTTTCAAAGAAAATACGCATGTTTATAAATATAAAGAATATTCAAAATTCTTTTCAAAGGAATGTGATTTCACTAAATATAATTTTTACTTAATAACAATGCCTTATAACCGGTGCAGAATTTTTTAAGTGACTTATAAATTTATAAATTATTCTAATTAAACTTTTCAAATAAAAAAATATAATTCTTGGAAAAATTCATTTTTCATTGAAAAAGTTATTTTTCTGAGTGGAAATGATGTCCATATATATATATATATATATATATATATATATATATATATTATAAAAAGAAATGCTTTTCTATTTAAATGTTTTAGGTTGATTGTAGTTTTAATCATCGAAAAAGCTCTTTTTTTCTGAAGAAAATGATCTCAATATATCTCTTTGATAAAAGGAAAAACGGCTTTTCTTCTTAATGTTTTAGTTTGATTGCATTTTATATTCTGTTTTAGAGCAGAATTTTGGTAAAGGTGTAACTGCTTGAGATAAAGAAAATATTTACTTCTGAAGTGTCCTGTTTTTATTTTATTTTCTTCAACTAATATAAATACGAAACTGCACAAAATTTAATTTCTGAAAATTTTATTAAGTGAGGATAACAAGTGTTAAAAATGCCGATTATTTAATTAATTTGAATAAATTCTGAAAGATTCATTAAAATCCAATACTTATTTGCATTTTGAAAGAATTTTCCAATCATGTTTGTCTTTTTTTTCTTTTCCATTGTTTGATTTGTTATCCTCATTTTTATTGCCATGTTTATGATGTTTTGTCCGTCGTATGCTTTGGTGTTCTTCTTTCTCAAGGACACATGTCACAGTAGATATAGGCAGTTGTTAGTTCCAGTGGGTTCAATACCAGGCTACTGCAGTTGTGAAAAATAACTTATGATAATGGTGGTTAGAAGCAATTGTCTGTGATGGTTAATAGGTAGCAACTTCATTTTGGAAGCATTAAAATTCACAAGCTATTTTTTACCTCAGTCCGCCATGGATCGGAGGTCCTTTGCAAGCTCAGCAGTGAGGTTTGCTTTGTCAGCGTCAGCAGATATTTGATCGATGTGAGAGTAAACTGTAGTGTCGTCAGTGTATATGTCTACTTGAGATCTTATATCTGGGAGATCGTTAATGCAGATAAGGAAAAGCATAAAATCTACAATAAAGCTTTGAGGGACATCCGCGTTCGTATGATAATATTAGGAGGTATGTTTGTTTAATGTTACCTTCATCGTGCGATTTGAAAGGAATGACTGGATCAGGTCAAACAATTGTCCTGTTATACCATAACCTCGCAGCCTGCATAGAAGGCCAGCATGCAAGAATCTGTCGTACGCTTTGAAAATATCTAGGGCAACAGTTCGGGCTTCGCCGTTCTTGTCAAGAGCCTGGTGTATACACTCAGTGATAGTTTTGAACATATCAGCAGTAGACATGGCAAAGTGGAAACCATCCTGTTTGTCAGAATATTCTGTGGGCTGTGAGATGTTGAACCACCACGGCGATGATGATGGCTTCGAACACTATGCCAAAAACAGGTAGGAGGCTGATCGGTCAATAATTAGAGGGGTCAGAGGGTTCAACTGTGATTCTTATGTACTGGAACCATGGAGGTGGACTTCCAGCAGGCAGGAAAGAAAGACGCTGAGAGGTAGTAGTTATAGAGTTTGAGAGAGAATAGAGGAGAGTTCAGGGGAAACATTTATTCCGAAAAATTATTGGGATTTCGTCAACTCCGCTCGCATTATGGTGGTTAAGATTTCAAATTATTTTAGAGACAACCGAGGGGGTGATGTGGATATCATTCAGTTAGGCTTCAGTTTGGGTGAGTATATGGGTACAGATACTCCAGAAGAGTCCAGTGTCTAGTTGGTGGAGAAGCTGTGAGCGAAGCACTCAGTCCTGTCTTTTGTAGAGGTAAGGACCTCATATTTGTTGATTCTAGGGGGGATTGCGGGTTTGCTATTGTATAGTACACATTTACAGAATCTCCCATAGTCTTTAGAACCTAACTTATGGGATGCTATGCGTTGCTTCATTCTGGCTGCATACAGCTGGGCTTCTGTAAGTATCTTCTTGCACTCGTTGTGAGCAGAGGCAAAGGCGCCTGTAATGGTCCGAAACGTGACTCCGATAAAGCCGAAAAAAGAGGTTTCAATGGACTGAAAACCGAGCCAGCAAGAGAGGACAAAGGAGACCAGTGGGATTAAAGTCACAACTTCCTGGCTTGCATGAAATCTTTGATGCCAGCCTGAACACAAAAAGAGATAGCTAACTGAGCTTAGTAGGTTTTATTTTAGTTTTAATTTCATGCTATTAGAATAAATTAAATATATTCGGCAACAAAATTGTTACATTTCAAAGATTGACCTCCATAAAGCGAGCGATTGTAACGGAATACCAATCATTGTCTTAAAGAAATGTGCTTCTGAACTCTTTTCTGTTTTCTCTAAACTCTAACTACTGCTTCTCTGCATTTTAATTTCTTGCCTGCTGGAAATCCTCCATTGTGGATTTTATATATAAAAATGCCGGAGAAACCTCTAACCCCACTAATTATCACCCAATCAGACTTCTAACAGATTTGTCAAAGTGTTGAAAGCCATCATCAATGCTGAGGGGGTACAACATTTCACAGCCCACAGACTTTTCTCTGACAAACAGTATGGTTTTCGCTTCAACAGGTCTACATTTGATAGGCTCACGTCCATCACTGAGTATATACTGTAGGCTCTCGACAAAAACGGCGAAGCCTGAACTGTTGCTCTAGACATCACCAAAGCGTTTGACAGTCCGGCATGCTGGCCTTCTATGCAAGCTCCTGGGCTATGATATAACTGGACAGTTGTTTGCCCTTATCAAGTTATTCCTTTCAAATCAAAATATGAAGGTAGTCTTGAACGGCTGTGCCACCCAATGCTATTTTGAGATATATATATATATAATTTATTTTTTATGAATATTGAAAATATCTTTGTAAGATTTTAATTTAATATTTTATTTATCTTACATAATAGTTAATTATTTTAACTATATTTATAATATAATATTATAAGTGATCATATTTTAATTTGTATTATAACGTATGATTTATTTTTTAACGTAAATATGTCTCATTGTATTTATAACTAAATTTTAATAATAAATTTCCATGTCATGTTTTTCTAAGAAAGCGGATGAATTGCAATACACGCTAGTGTCGATGTAAGACGTTAACTTCAACTTGCTTTTTACCTATACTCTTCATTCTCTTTCCTCTTCCTTGTTCTCTTTCCTCTTCCTTGTTCTCTTTCCTCTTCCTTCTTTTCTTTCCTCTTCCTTGCTTTTCTTTCCTCTTCCTTGCTTTTCTTTCCTCTTCCTTGCTTTTCTTTCCTCTTCCTTGCTTTTCTTTCCTCTTCCTTGCTTTTCTTTCCTCTTCCTTTGCTTTTCTTTCCTCTTCTTTGCTTTTCTTTCCTCTTCTTTGCTTTTCTTTTCCTCTTCTTTGCTTTTCTTTCCTCTTTCTTGAAAAAATTTAATGCTTAAGATGAATATTTTAAGTGAAAATTCTAGTTTGTATTTTAGTTTCAATTACAAGCTAACAGGTTATATTTAATATTTCCAATAGGCAAAACACTTCACTATATTTAAAACTATCCAAATTGACTGAAAGGTGCCATTCATTTTAAATGGCTACAATTGCTGATTTTAATGCCATTTTTACTCAGCTTTCATTATAATGTAATTTGTTTTCAAAGATAAAATTTCTTTGCTAAAACTCTATTTGAAGAATATGATTTGAAGTTTAATTTGGTTTGAAACAAATACTAATTTTATTTTAAATATGTCAGAAATGCATTTAGTCACATCACAGTCGCTGTTTATTTGAGGTGTTGACGTTGTTGCTGAGAGATAGAAGCTTTAATAATATTTTTCAACAGTGAACATTTCTGTAAAATGTACACAATGAATTACATGAGCACTTTTTTTTCATATAATTTTTAACTACTCAGTAATCCCATAAATTTAGCAAACTATTCTCCATACATATTTTTATGGAATTTTATGTACTTTGGCTTTAAACTTACTGTTCTTGTCACTCTTATTTTCTGCTAATGTTAGTTTCTGATATTTCAGATTTAACAAAAGACAGCCTGTTTATACATACATCAAATACATTGAAACACATTTTAAAATATTGGTGTTCGATGAATTGCACTCAGTTTTTACTTGAAAGCAATATTCCTTAACCATGGCAATGTAATAATTAAAATGTAAATGATTTTTCATCAGATCATTTTTCTAAATTGTTTCTATAATGTATCTTATTCCTAAAACCAATAAAAAGCTTTTCTAATCAAATTATTTTTAGTTACATTGCATTTGTAATTTTATGATTCAGAGCATAGTTTGTCTGTGTTTTTAAAAAAGAAAATGATTAAAATTTAACAGACTTCTACTTTTAACTAGTATGAACATTGAGATAAAATTTATTTCTCGAAAGTAAAAAAGTATGGATTTAATGAAAAACAATTTATGAAGATTTTGTAAAAACGAAAAGGGGATTTCTGAAATAATTTAATTCTTTCGTGAATAAAAACTGAAAGATTCATTAAAATCCAACAATTTGATTTATTTTGCTGAAATTTCCAAATCAATGTGGTTTGTAATGCACAATAGGCACTACAATTCCTTGTACTCTTCATTGGTCTTTAGATTGCACAAAATCCAAGATTTTTAACCAAAGTTTCAAAGTTCTAAAAAGAAAAAACAAAATAATTTAATAAACAAAATATCCATTAGTCTATCCTCTTAAGAAAAACATCAAGATGTTGTCTATAAAACATAGTTTTCTTAAGTTTAGGACTTTTTTCTTCAGCTTGGTATGCTAATTTTCTTTAGTGAATCAGCGTACCATGTCAAAATTTAGTTTATTTTATTGGCATGATGTTCCATTCACATTTAATTTTAAAACACCTTTTAGAAAATATAAACATTTTTTTTAGAAAAGTGTTAAATTTATGTGGACATTTCTCTCCTATATTATATGAATCACTCTTTATATCAATATTATATAAGCATTAAACAGAATTTCTCCAGTGATCTTTCACAATTAAAAAACACAGTTTAGGCTTTCATAAATTATTCCACTGAGGTAATCAAATGAAGCATCATTACTTGAAATATTGAAAATGGACACTTCTGTAAATATTTGTCAGTTATTAATTAATGGTACTTTTATACATAATCAATACTCAGTTAATTTGTGTCAGATTTTGAAAGCCACATTTTGATTTTTTTGTATTTTTTTATTTCCCAAGATGTCATGATGCATTTAATAACTATTTGAAAGTAAACACCTATTCATAACATAAATTTCAAGACCATCATTGGTTCCATAGATTTCAGAGAGATTGGTTTTATATAAAAAATTTCTTTCTTAATAATTAGATTTTTTCCATGGTGTTGAGATTGTGACATCACATATATACACCAAACACCCCACCAAAAGCATTAAAAGTACATACTGTCTATAAACTATCACTCTTTGTTTTTCTAATTGTGAGAGCCAGTCTTTCTCATATATATATGTGTGTGTGTGTGTGTGTGTGTGTGTGTTTTCAAATCAGCATTTAAGTTAATACATGTAAAATTAAATAGCAAGCCAGATTTCTTGATGGCTAAAGTAGCACATCACATTTGTGGAGTTTCGTGACTTCATACAAAGAATTGTGCAAGAAAATGCAGTCAATCAGTTAGACAGCAAATCTTAAGATATAAAGTATACTCCTCATTTTATCATCAAATTAAGAGACTGATTAATGAAGAGACCAAAATGTATATATATCTCCCATATATTAAGTGCTGGATTGCAGACCTTACACGTATGGAGGTTGCAAAATGAAAAGGTGGAATATTTTAACTACCGCATTTACATTAATACCATGCCACATATAAACATTTATTCAATTGACCACTCACAAACAAAATAGCAACTCTGAATCACCAATTATGTTAATCACTAAATATAAGGTCATGTATGATGTTTTTTCCAGTTAAGAAAAACTGAGAACATGTCAGTCAACTCAATTTTGAATTTTGACAGGAGAAACATCACTTAGATGCTGTTGAAAACTACAAAACGAAATGGACTTCACTAGGGAACAGAAGATGGTGCAGTTTGCTAAATGACACTCTCATGGGTGCAACAAAGAAAGTAAAAACCTGAACTAAAGAAAATGAAGGGAAAAGACAAATGAACAATCTTAAAAAAAGAGAGAAGAAACAAATAATTTTCCTAATATTATTTTCGTTCTCTATTAAATCTTCAATGTTTATAATGGTGTTTGTTGTTCATCTCTATTGATTATTTTCCCTAAGCATATTCTGAGCCTGCGAAAGGAACCATTCACTCTCAGACTAGAAAACATTGACCATAACTTTTGGCAACAAGCTATAGCTTCTCTTCTAATTTTAAGTTTTATATTTGCAACTTGGTTGTAACAATATTTACTTGTAATTTTGATTCTTATCAACAAGATAATAATTACCAGATTACAATCACCATCATGTTTTATACCAAGTGTGTAAAAAGAAAAGTACTTCATTACTTGATATTTGAAATTGATTCTTCATTCTCAAATAAAGCTTACCTTGGTCATTATGTGTCCAATTTAAGGCATTCTTTTCTCATTGCAAGATTCATAACTAAGTGTTCTTTTCTTCATTGTTATTTCCCTTATTTAATAATAGCTCTGCTGTTGTTTGCTTTAATTTAGTGAAAATTGAGTTTGTTTACTACTGGAAAGAATTGTTTATGAAAAACTTTGTTTTAGACATATTTTATTTTTTATATTTTTTTTTCCAAAAAATGACTGTACTCAAATATTTTTCTGAAAAGAAAATTTAGATAAACTTATTGATTTTTTTCCTTATTGCTGCATTATTGTCTCTGTGTTGGACTAATCTTGTCATTGAGATAAATTTATTTTAAAATATAAACTGATTTCATTTATTATTCATTGTCTCTTTTAAAATAAATTTTATTTTTCTTCACAGGTGTTTTGACTGAACAGAAAATCATTTTAATATAACCTGATATTATTTGGAAATTGAAATGAAAGAAAAGAATTTTGACTTTGTTAACAACGATGCTGTTATCATGTAAAGGTTGTGTATCTGTATTAACAAAATCAAATTAACTGCCAAGGAGTCACATACTTCAAACTGTGCCGTTCTCCTTTTTTTATAGAAACTTAGTGTGATTGTATGAGAAGAAATCATGTTTGTGCAATGTTTGAAAACATTTGAAAGCGAGCCATATTGAAAAACACGTTCTTGAGAAATTGGAGGATCTGCATTTCAAGGACTTCATGTTACATCGAAACATACTGGAGAGAAACGACATTCTTGTGAAGTTTGACGTTCTGACTTTACATGTTTATCTTATTTGAAATGCTATATGCAAATATATTCTGTAAAGAAACCATGTTCTTATGTTTCTGTGTGTGTATATTTACTTGAGTCGCAGTTGAAGCACTATTTGCAAACAGTACATTCTTGTAAAGTTGGCTGATTTGTGTATTCCAGTAAATAATCTTTGCTATGTCATATGCAATCTCACACTGGAGAAAGATCATATTTTTGAAAAATGTGCTGATCTGCAGTTTCGCAGATGGCATCTGTGGTGCGTCACAAGCGAACACACCCTGGAGAGAAACCATCCTACTATGAGGTTTGTGGATCAGCATTTTCAGGGAAACCACATTTGAAAAAAACATATGCGATTGCACACTGGAGAGAAAGCACTCTTGTAAGATTTGTGGACCCACATTTTCACAGAAGTCAAATTTGAAGATCATGTGCGATGAAACACTTGAGAAACCATATTTTTGTGAAACTCGTGGATCTGCATGTAAGGTTATGTCTTCTTTACTGTGCCGTGTGCGAACACATTCGTGTGAAATTTGTGGATCTTCATTTTCAAAGAAGTCTTCTTTGCTGCGCCATATACTAAAACATACCGGATAGAAACCACTTTCTTGTGAAATTATCTATCAGCATTTTCACAGAAGTCAGATTTGGAGATTCATATGTGAACACATACTGGAGAGAAACCACATTCTTGTGAAATTTGTGCATCAGCATTTTCACGGAATCAGAATTCGTGATTCATATGCGAAAGACATACTGGAGAGAAACCATATTTTTGTGAATTTTGTGGATCTGAATTTACAACTATGTCAGATTTGCGCGTCCATAGGCAAACATATACCAAAGCGAAACCATATTCTTGTGAAATTTGTAGGTCAGCATTTTCACAGAAGTCAGAATTGGTGATTCATATGAGAACACATACGAAAGAGAAACCACATTCTTGTGAAATTTGTGGTTCAGCATTTTCACAGAAGTCAAATTTGGTGGTTCATATGAGAAAACATACTGGGGAGAAACCACATTCTTGTGACATTTGTGAATCAGCATTTTCAAATAAGTCACATTTGGTGGTTCATATGCGAAAACATACTGGAGAGAAACCATATTTATGTGAAATTTGTGGATCTGCATTTACAGCGAAGTCAGTTTTGGTGCTTCATGTGCGAAAACATACTGGAGAGAAACCATATTCTTGTGAAATTTGTGGATCTGCATTTTCAAGGAAGTCAGTGTTGGTGATTCATATGAGAACACATACCAAAGAGAAACCTCATTCTTGTGACATTTGTGAATCGGCATTTTCAGAGATGTCATCTTTGGTGCGTCATAAGCGAAGACATACTGGAGAGAAACCATATTCTTGTGAAATTTGTGGATCAGCATTTTCACAGAAGTCAAGTTTGGTGATTCATAAGCGAACACATACTGGGGAGAAACCACATTCTTGTGACATTTGTGAATCAGCATTTTCAAAGAAGTCAAATTTGCTGGTTCATATGCGAAAACATACTGGAGAGAAACCATATTCTTGTGAAATTTGTGGATCTGCATTTTCAAGCAAGTCACATTTGGTGGTTCATATGAGAACACATACCAAAGAGAAACCTCATTCTTGTGACATTTGTGAATCGGCATTTTCAGATAGGTCATCTTTGGTGCGTCATAAGCGAAGACATACTGGAGAGAAACCATATTCTTGTGAAATTTGTGGATCATCATTTTCACAGAAGTCAGTGTTGGTGATTCATATGAGAACACATACGAAAGAGAAACCACATTCTTGTGAAATTTGTGGATCAGCATTTTCACAGAAGTCAAATTTGGTGAATCATATGAGAAAACATTCTGGGGAGAAACCACATTCTTGCGAAATTTGTGGATCTGCCTTTAAGTTTAAGTTATCTTTGTTGCGCCATATGCGAAAACATGATTGAAAGAGACCACATTCTTAGAAAATTTGGGGATCTGCTTTTCAAAGATGTTGTCTTTGGTGTTCCCTGTGCGTATGCATACTGGAAAGAGACCTTGTTATGAAATGTGTGGTTCTCTATTTTTACAGACGTCTGATTTCAACCACCATATGAAAAGACACACTGGCTAATGATTTTAATAAATTTCTAATTTTAGAATATTTTTACAGAGGTCTTATTTTAACCACCATATGTAAATACACACAGGCTAGAAATCATATCTGTGATTTCTATTATTTTCTAATATTAGAATGTTCTACATTATATTCATTTTTTTATCAGAGGGGGACATTGCTTTTGTAAAATATGCATATCTGCCTTCTCAGTGAAACCAGTATCGTTGAGCTGCATTCTGTGTCAGCTCTTTGGAGTTGGTATTTCCATAAATATCATGTTTATCTGAGATATACAACTCACAGTAGTGAGAGCTGCATGTATGATGATGACCAAATTTTATCAAAGTAAAAAAATTAAATTCAATATCTTAAAAAGAAATAAAATAAAAATATTTTTCATGGGGTCATATTTATTTTATTTTTCCCAATTAATAGAAACATTCTTTCTCGGTGTCTTTTAATATAATGTATTTTTCATCTTTACCAGTTACTCGCTTTGACTACTCTTCAAGCTGAACGAAGCAGATGAGCCATATTTTGTATAGAGCAAACACGCAGAGAATGAAGTAGTCTGAATAAAGCATTTTCTTTCCATCATGTGTCTGTGTTTATTATTTAAATTTACATCTATTAAAACATTGAATTGAAAATCAGCTATCTCTGCCAGTATTTTTACTCTGCTCACTGATTCTGTTTTGTGTATTTGCATAGGTCAGCCATGAATAATTCCTTCATTTTACATAAAGAAGCCTGTGCAATGTTTAATTTTCATCGGATTGATTCGAACCTCTTTATTTTGGATGTTATTTTCACAAGTTGAATACATTTTGGAGATTTTTAATTACATACTCATATTTAATACGACTAGCAATAGACTACTGAAAAGCATCCAGACAAAACTAAATAAACATATTTGCATATATATTGTTAATAGTGCAAATAAAAACAAGAATTGTCAACAAAATTTCGAACGTGTTAGAAAGGATTAAAAAACTTTAAAAAATAAGTAAAAATATTTTGATCTTTCCTCTTAAAAATAATATAAACATTTTGATTGAAAAAAGTTCGTTTTTATTAATTTTGGAATTTTATTCTTCATACTATGCTGTTTTTTTCACTTGGTTTGATCAGATAGGTCACCATTTTCTTCACTAGACTATTCCCTGATTACATGATTACAAATCAATTAGCTTGAAGTCAAGCTTTTATCATAGTGGTTCATCCTAATGAGACCATCTTCAATGCATGTGCTGGAGTTATCTCCTGAGGAGTCATCAGGCATATTCTGAACCTCTGCATGCGTGGAAGCATCAGATGCGTTGAGCTCAATTATCTGATCCCTTTCAGACGATAAATCGTTGTCAACGTCACACATAGATGTACTAAAATGATTCATCCGTCTCGTCTCTCCAGGTATGGGGAAAATAACATTACAGATTGGGTTCTAGAGCTTTGGTTGGCAACAAATATACTGCAGAAAGTAATGGCAAACTACTGCGAGAAAATCTTCTGCCCAGTCAGTCATGTATCTTTCAAGACATGATCACCCAAGCGTGTATCACATATGGCACTTAACTGACTTAGTTGCTGGTAAACAGCAAATGCCCCTTTAGTCAATCTCAAGGCAAGTTCCACTTTTATATTCATTCAGTACCTGCTTGTCCGGTCTCTGAATCATCAAATTCAGGTATCAACTTTATGTCACACATCATACCTGTCATGATACTGAAATCGTTTGTAGAATTTTGAAGGTACAAACTTTGATACAGAAACTGCTCATCTCAGGAAATTCTCCTTTACATCTTTACGTTAAGTAACAACTCAAAGCCAAGTTACCAGTCACATGCAGCACCTGTTTAGGTTGAGAAGTCAGTGATTGGGGGAAGTGTAACCTAAAATTTGCATGATGTTTTCATGTACAGGTATAACTTCTGTCAATAATTTGTTCCAGGAGAGATGATTTAAGTCAAGGAGAGTGCCGCGCACCCGTTTTTTTGACTTATTGAAAATTTGGAGTATTACACGTATTTTTGTTACACGGAGTTTTTTGTGAGTACCTGTTTTGTCACTTGTTTTATTCTGTCTTCGTCGCGCGTGGCGCTTTTGTGAACTTTTTGTCAAATTTTTGTGTTTGTGAGGTGGGGCAAGTCAATAATGGCTTTGTCTCTCCAGCCGTCTACTTCTGCTGTGGGCATGCCGGCGGTAACTCCTTCACCGTTGGTGTGGAAAAATGCCCCTCTTAAAAAGGATTCTACATATTACCTGCAAACGCAGGAAAAATATAAAGAATTTATAAAAGACAACGAATTACTCGTTATACCTGAAGTCGTAAACGTTATGGCAAAGAAGACAATCTCCCTGCTGACAGCCGATGAAAAAACACGAAAATTTATTGCTGTCAGTAGGGAGAACATGGAAGAAGCTTTAAAAGTTCTTCACATTGTCCCTTGTGTGTTAGCAAGGAGGTCCCGAGTGATGTGGGACATTCTACTGAGCTCGGAAGGAGAAGCAAAAGATCTGGCTGGAAGTGTCATGACAGCCAAAGGTATTCGGTTTCAGACTGAATACCTGGGAACAAGAAAAACCAAAGTCACCATACATGGTGTGCCCGTAGAGGTTTCCTGCGATCACGTAGGTGCCTTTTTTGCAACTTTTGGAGCGGTGGAGGAGGTGGCACGTATGAGGAGAAAGGCGGAGATAGCCACGGAGGACATAAATGTTAGTATTGTGTTGGACAGGGAAAACTTCCTCAATGTCTCGGATATTTTGATATATGGTGGAAGAAGATTTTTTGTGGTGGTGGAGGGGAGAAAGCCGCATTGCTGGGCGTGTGGCATAGCTGGTCACACGTTCAAAATGTGCCCAAAAAGAAACCCAGAAGTGACACCGGAAACACCGCCGGTCTCAAAAACACAGGTCACACCAAAAAAAAAGACCGACCCGAAAAACTCTACAAACGAGTGGACGGAGGTGGTTAAAAGGTGGAAAAAAGTGGCTTCCCCTCCTCCTCAACAGGAGAAGCCCTTATCCCCGGAAAAAAAGGAGCCCCGTAAAGAGGCTAAGCAACAGCTACGCCAACCACAAGAGAAACAGGGGCAAATGCAGCAGCAGCAAAATGAGCCGCAAAAGAAAAAACAGCAACCAGATAAACAGATGGAGGAACAACAACAAGAAATGGAGATGGAAATGCCTCCTCCACGTTCCTCATCTTTGAAGAGAGGACAGGAGGAGGATGAGGAGGTATCCCAGAAAAAAGGGAAAACAGATGTGGCAGAACGCGGAAGAGCGGAACGCGTCACGGTTGCCCTCAGAACCCAATCCGCCCCTACATCGCCGAACAGAACTGTTTTTGTCGAGGGGAGGAGTCAGTCTGCATCCCCAGTAAGACATATACCTTCTCCTTCCCCCACACCTCCCACACCCTCCACCCAATCAGAAACTTCCTCCCCAAATCCCTCCCCGAATCCATCCCCGAATTCTGAAAAACCCTCCCCGAAACGGGACAAACAAAAAAAGAACATATTTTGTACAAACGATGTCTACAAAGTAGACAGACAGGCCTTAGAGAGGGACCTTTCTTCTCAGAAGAAGGCCTTCATAAGGCCTCTTTTCAAACTTAAAAAATATTGACGGAAAGTCCATCGAGGAACCTGCCAATTTCCCAGGTGCCCCCGGGGTACTGACTTTAATCAGAAATACCGGGGGATCCAGAACAAAAGCCTGGGAATTTGTGCAGGGGGCCGTCGAACTGTTTCCAAACATTAAAATGGCCGAAATGGGCTCTAAATATTTACAAAGGCTATCACATTTTTGTGCCGGGAGGGTCCCCGTCATCCTCCACCCATCATTATACAGGGCCGTAAAACTTACGTTTCCCATGGTCGTCGGCGGCATTGTCCAAGACGGACGAATTACGTCCGATATTGGTACAGGAAACCTTGGACAATCCGTCAGGGTCCCTACTCCCACTGATTTTCGCTCCGTATGTGACCAGAAGTAATTTTTCTGCTTTCTTTTTCAGGTCTAAATAGATGTCAATTAAGTTAGCCAGTATGAACGTGTAGGGCCTTAGGGATCGGAGTAAGGCTGCCCGCCTGCATCGGGACCTCTTGTCCTTCGGCGTGGATGTCGCCGCGATCCAAGAGACTCACTTTGTCTGCAAAGCCGATGCATGTGTGCTGTCTAACGACTTTGTCGTCTATTCAGCATATGGGAACCGGCTGGCCAGAGGAGTGTCTTTGCTGGTCAAGCGTACCCTGGACGCGAAGGTGGATCTTGTCCATGTCGGTGCCGAGGGCCGGCTGATCGTGGCCGATATTGCAGTGAAAAGCAACGCGTTTCGTCTGGTTGCGGTTTATGCGCCCAACGACCAGTAGGAGCGCGTCTCGTTTTTTCGGCGGTTGGAGCCCTTCCTGGTGGATTCCAAGCGACTCGTCTTAGTGGGGGACTGGAACGCCATCCTGGACCCCAAGTTGGATAGAGGGTGGGGAGCTAGAGGGAAGGTACGTGATCGTAGCTTGGTCGATCTCATCGAGGACTTCGGTCTAGTCGATAGATACCGGGCCGATCACAAGGGCGGGAGAATGTGGACGTGGGCTAATAGTTGGCTTTCTACCAAGGTGGCTAGCTACCTTGATAGAATGTTAGTTCGTGAAGCCGAGCTAGATTTCTTAGATTGTCCCACGTTCCACTGTTTAGGTTACTCGGACCACAAACTCGTTTGTGCCCGGGTAAATTCAGAAAATAGGGTTAGAATGGCTGGTTACTGGAAGTTCAACGTGTCCTTACTGGACAGGCGGGACTTCCGGCGCCAAGCTAGTTAACTTAGTGCAGCGAGCGTTAACTGGGGGAGTCATCGGGAATAAGTGGTGGGAAAAACTTAAGAATAGTATTAGGTCTTTCACCACTCAGTTCAGCAAACGGCTCAAACTAGATAAGGCTGACAAGGTGAAAACAGAGCTAATTACTCCCGGGCAGTGGCTGGTGGGGATCCCCTAGAGATGGACATAGCTAAGGAGGCCGTGGAACGGTCGAATAGCGATCGTTACATGGGCCAGGTAGTTAGACATAAGTTAAGCAAGATGTCTTCCGAAGCTGTGAACATGGGCGCAGAACTGCGCAAGGGAGAAATTCGCCGCGGAGGCGACCGGTACATTCGAGAGGTTCGCAACCCGGAGGGACACACTCTGCGGTCGACTGACGACATGTGCGAGGCTTTTCGGCGGCATTTCGAGAGCCTGTTTACCAAGGAGCCTGGTCTCCGTGATGAGGAGTTTCGTAGCTATTTGGCTGACTTACCCCGGCTTTTGCCGGCTGATGCAGCTAGCTGCGAAGGGGAGATTACGGAGGGTGAAGTCTACGCGGCGCTGAAGAAGGTCGGCACATCTTTCTCCCGATTTTGACTGTCGTGTTCAACAACTGGTTCCGGCAGGGGTCCATCCCCAACCGGTTAACCAGGGGTGTGATCACGCTGTTGAGAAAAGGGAAGGATGTGGGGAGGGAGCTAGAGGGTTACCAGCCCATAACTCTGCTAAACACAGAGTTAAAGATTTTGGCCAAGATCTTGCAAAATCGTTTGCAATTAGTTGCCGAGTCTCTGTTGGGACCTGAGCAGACTTGTGCTGTGAAGGGCCGAACAATTCAGTGCAACCTGCATCTGATACGCACGATCATAGAGGGGATAAAAGACGACGACGAAGCCGCGCTGATCCATTTAGATCAGTCCAAGGCATTTGATAGGGTTGACCATCGTTACCTGGCGGCTGTCCTGCAGGCAGCTGGATTCGAAACCAACTTCCGCCGCTGGATTAGCCTCCTGTATCAATCCCCGACGGCTGTGGTACAGGTGAACGGAAAGTTGTCGGGCGTTCTGGCGCTGTCTAGGTCGGTCCGACAGGGTTGTCCACTGTCGCCCCTACTTTATGCTTTGGCGTTGTAGCCCCTCCTTTGCCGGCTAAGGGACAGGGCGTGCAGTCCGGCCCTACGTGGAATCGCTGACCCTGGTGGTGCTCGAGCCAGGGTTTCCGCGTACGCCGATGACGTCACTACTTTCGTGTCCTCCCGCAGGGACATCGAGGTGGTACAGAAGGCGCTTGAACGGTACGAACAGGTGACAGGGGCCAAGATTAACCGCAACAAGTCGTCCGGCTTGCGGTTAGGCGCCTGGAAGTGTCTTACCCTCCCGGGGCCCTTCGACTGGACGGACGGCCCGGTCTGCATTCTTGGAGTGTGGTTCGGGCCCGACCTACAGTTGGAGAAAAATTGGTCTGAAGTACTGGCAAAGGTAGGCGCGTCGGCCATGATTTGGCGCCGAAGGAATTTGTCCTTAAAGGGTATGGCTGAGGCGTGTGCTACATACGTCTTTCCCATTATCCTTTACCAGTTGTCAGTACTTCCACTTTGTAAACGGCATAGGAAGGCGATCGAGCGTTTGCTATTCTCCATTTTATGGAGAGGACGCAAACACTATGTCGACAAACGTGTCTGTTAGCAACGTCCGTGTCATGGGGGTCTGGGAATGCCATACCTGATGGGCCATAAGGTTGCGTCAAGGTTGGTTTTTCTCAGGCGAGCGATTTCCGAAGACTCATTGCATAGGGGGATAGTGAGGGACATGTTCCCTAGACTTACTATCACTCCCCCAATCTTAAGGCCGTGCCGCAAGCCTCGAGAGCGATCGAGTTTTCTCCTCGAATGTCTGGCGGCCCTGCGGGCCATTCCACGGTCCAGTAAACTTTCACGGCCTAGGAGAGTCATCTATCGTGGGTTAGTGCAGGGCGTCGCCAAGGATCCATTACGTGATGTGCTGCGCTTGTCGGAGGACGAGTTTCGCTCGTTCTGGTCTTGGGCGCCAGGGAGTGATTATCTCAACAACTCTGAGTTTTCGCTCACCTGGCGATTAGCTCGGAATCGCTTGCCTCTCAATGACAAGGCCTTCATATGGGGCCTGGTGGATTTGCCAGATTGTGAACGCTGCAACCTTGGCTTGGAAGAAACGGCTTCGCGCGCCTTCTACTATTGTTCGCGGGTTCGCCCTCTATGGGACCGGGTCGGCGAGTTGACTGCTCGTATCGCGCCGCGAGAGCTTGTGCTCATTGATCGCGCATTCGCCTGTGACAATGTGTCTCCCCCGTTTTCTGGGATGAAGCGTATGGTGTTTCTGTCGCTGCTAGCCACGGCTCGAGTGGTGATTTGGACGACGCGAATGGAGGAAGTCTTGCGAGGTCGGCGACTTTCACATCAGGATCTGATCTGTTATTTTGAGCATCAGCTCAAAATAAAGATTAGAACTAATTGGAAACGTTTGACTTCGACAGACTTCAGCAAAAGGTGGGTAAATGTAGCGAGCCTGGTTCGCTTGAACGGGGCTAATCTTGATTTTCTCTTTTATATCTGCTGGTTACATCGGGGTGGATTCCTCTGGAACCCTCCCCTGGTTAAGCTAGTTCTCTTTTGTGTTTCGTCGTTTGGCGGAATACAGTGGCCACTCTTTTTTTCTGGGATGAACGGTTCTTACTAACATTGATTATTATTTTAGTTAAAATTTGTTGTATTTTCAGTTGATTTTTGGGTACATCCCCCCTCCCATCATTTCATTTTTCATTAAATATTTTATACTATATTGTACATATTATTGTATATATTATATTGTACATAAATACATTTTCATTGTTATCGGTTATTCTTCCTATTTTTAGGTGCCCCTTGTTAGTTTGTGGCATTGTGGTGTACGAAGGATTGGGAGTAGATGGATACCTTCTTTTGGTGACTGAGCAAATTGTAACGAATGAATGGGTCGTGATAGTGTTTAGCTAGGTATAGGATAGTTAAGCGAGAACCAAACTCTCCCCCTCCCCTTTTAGGCCTTATGCCAGAATTTTGTATATATTACAAAATAAATAGTGAGATGATTTTAGTCAAATTTACTTGTCTTTTTCGACCTCCTAATTTTTCTCTGTGTAATGCGCTTTCTTTTCGATTGTGTTACACTGTTAACTGAACCAAAAATACAAAATCTGAGTAAGTTGAAAAAGTAATCCCAACAGATTTGTTTTGAACACTAAGAAACCAGCTTGATTTTTTTTCGTTGCATATTCTGATTTGAAAGGTAAGTGGAAGAAAATAAATAATTTTTATAATTTTTTTTTTTTTTTTTTTACTGATTTCCCACACCACATTTCATTTCGTTATTCCTCACTAAAAAAAGGAAATCCAGATATTTATTTAAGATAAACCAAAAGAAAACTTTTTAAATTTTGTAAAATTCGTTTCGAAGTTTATTCTTTTAATTCTATTTAAGTATAGTAGCCAAATGAAAAATATACCTTTTGGGAGAAAAAAATTTTAAATTTTCCCGTAAATCATTTCACTTTTGTTTTGTTTAACAAGTTTGCTTAGGGGTCACTGATGGCAAAAAAATATTTGCCACTTTTCAATACATAACGTCGAATTGAAAAATTGGTCAATTGTTTTCATGGGAGGGGAGAATATAAGTCATCTTGTAAAAGCCCGTATTAATAAAATTATTTCCTTCAACATTGGGTTGGTTTTGGTACCCCTACTCCATGTGCTATTTTTCGGGCAACAACAAAAACTTTTCGGTACATCCACAAATTCACTGAAATAAACAACACCGAGCATGAAAAAAAAAATTATCGTCAAAATGTTTTTTATTAAGAGGAAAGACTAAAGTATTTTAAAATTATTTAATTTTTTAAAATCCTTTCTAAAACGTTTGAAAATGATAAAGAAATCTCTTTTGTTTGTTTTTTCTTTTCGTCAGCTATCTATTAAAAAGATGACGATGGATTAGCACTGTTTTTTTCCTGTGAAAAACCAAAACACTGTAATATGAAGATTTTTGAAAATATGAAGTAATTGCCTGATTTTTTTTTTAAGTTTTCAAGACTTATAAAAATGAATGAAGTTTTTAATATGATTATTTGAATAAAATATTGGTAAAAAATATTTTAACACCTGTTACTCCCCACCCCCACTACAATTAGTGAAATTTCTAGAAAATTCAATACTACAGAGAAACTTCGTTTCATTATTAGTTAAATGAAATACTTAGAAAATAAATTAATCTTTATCTCCACTAAAAATCGTACTTTTTTCATCAAAATTTTATGAAAGATCAAGATATTTTTAATTCATTTTTTAAAAACTTGTAATGCCTTCTTACACGGTCAAAAATTTGGTAAGAATTATTGTTTTGAATGTTAGCGGATAACCAAATCCATATGAAAGTTTAAAAACGTATTATTACAATTCGTTTTTTCTTTTTTTTTTTTCGATGACCAACATATTAATTTGAAAATTCTTGCAAAAATCAAATTGTCGGATTTCAGTAAAATGGCGGACCTGAAATATACGACAACCACGTTTCTTTTTGCCGTTTTTAATTTTTTTCATCGCAGTTCTATTGATTACCTAGATTTCGATTAACAAAAAAAAAATTCTGGAAGAATTGCAATATATAAACAAATTTTGGTGTGGTGGGGGTCAGTTTCTGATACAGCCTTACAGTAATTCGATCCTACATTTCCAATCCAATCGCGTTGGGATCGCTTTATGTTAACTGTTTTGGGATATGTTCTTGCTCATTGGTCATAGCCTTGGGGTCGTTTTTTTTTGTTTTTTTTTTTTAACGAGTTGTTGATCTTCTTCTTGTCATTCTCACGTTTTCTTCATAACTTACCTTGGTATCTTCCTCTGAAACTCCAAGAATGGCTCTATTGAAGAATTTCCAAAAGGATTCAGTTACTGAATATACGATTACCCAAAAGTTAATTGCACATAGCATGCCCACAGGAACACATCTTGCTAAAGGCATGTGCAAACTTCAAAGCGGATAAGGGTTACTGGAGATGTTCCAAATGCAAAAAAAATTATCCATTAGAAATGGGACATTTTTTGATAAGTCCAAATTGTAACTCCACGTGATATTCCAACTAATTTTTGATTTCGTCTGCCAAGTACCGGTGACCAGCTCAGCGACATTGAATGGAGTTTCATTAAATTCTGCGATTCAGTGTAATGAATATTGCAGAGACGCCTGTGCAAGCAAGATGGAGACAGACCGAAAACTGAAGAGTGTCCCTGGACATGAAGTCCATTTGGAAATAGTTTCCTTGAAACTTAAAAAAAATAACTTGGAAAAAATATGCTATTGAAACCCCACTCCCCAAAAAATTTTGGATATGCTATATTGAAAACACACACAAAAATAATTGGACATAGTTTCCTTGAACATAGTTTCTTTGTACAGGCTATTGAAAACCCAATTTAAAAAATTTGGACATGCTATTGAACACCGCCACCCCACAAAAAAAATCTTCGTATAATTTTCTTAAAATAGGAAGTAAAATATAACAATTTGATATTAGAAACAAAAAAAATGGTATGTAAAACACGAAGAAAAAATTCCCCTGCTCCAAAAAAAATTAAACATACACATGTTTTATTTCATTACTTTCTTACAAGTTGAAAAATATCGAGGCCAGTGTTTCCGAATTGAAGGATTGATTTACTATAAATTTGTATGAAAAATTGCCCCCACCACCACCAATTTGTTTTAATATTGAAATTTTAGCAAACTTTTTATGTCGTTGGTGATGTTTCAGGTGTAAAAAATAAGATTTAACTGAAAAACGGTTTTAAAAAAATTTATAATTTACAGTTGACGTTCCAGGCAACTGATTTCAAAACAGGGATCGATTTACTTTCGCCTTTTATGAGAAACTGAGCCCTCCCCACCAATTTATTTATTGTACTTTTTCCATTATTTTAAATTTATATTTTTATTTCTTTTAATTGTTTTTTTTTATAATCGTAAAGCTTAGTGGGTAATCAATAGGACTGCGGTGAAAAAATTGAAAACAATTGAAAAACGGTGAAAATAAATATGGTGTTATTATACTTCAGGTCCGCCAGTAAAACTTGCATGAATTATTTACAATTGAATGAAATTATTTATATAAATCTTTATATACTTTTGTTACCCACCTCCATGTCTTGTAAATCCATAAAATTTTAAGAAATTAAAATTTTTCTTGCGAAAATTGGTTTTATTGCTTAAACGAAGGAATCTTTGTGGCAAGCAGATCCAATATTTCTTTTGAAAATGTTTGATTTTATTTCTGAAAATCTGCTCTTAATAGTAAAATAAAAAATTCACTATAACTGACATTTAATTTGATCAGCTTTTAATTGATTTAATATATATTATAAATTAGAGAAATTTGTCTAAAGAAAAAAAACTCGGTTAAGAATGAAATTATAAAAGAATCGTTTTCATTTTTTTTAATCATAATAATTTATAGTTTCAAAAGTATTTTAATAATACTTCAACGATTTGTTAGTTTATAAATTTACTAAACAGAAATTATATTTACTAATTAAAAAGTTTAATAGAATTCGTAGTGCCTTCTTATTTTATAATTATTTTCGTTTGTGTATTTGAAGATCTTTTTATTTCCTTTTTTGGATGGTAATCTGTGTAAATTAAAAGGTTGTGTGTTTCAGGGTTTCATCCTCTTGCAAGAAAACATTTGTACAATTGTCATTTGTGAACGCCAAACACGTATCTTACATCTCAAACATGTCTAATCTGTCAACACATTCTATAGAATGGTAGGACAGTTGAACTCTGTATTTAAGAAATACTTTTATTCTAAATTTCCTGCTATAAGTAATACTTGGGCAAATCAGATAAATTAAATATTAAATTTGCTACATTGCCAAACATAACATGTCACAGATGTACATTTTATTTTCGCAAGATTTTTAAACCAAGAATTAACTTTTGTGTTGATCACTCAAAAATGGCCATTATTGAAACTTTTTTATTTGCCAAACACTGTCTGTTTTTCAAAAGATTTATCCGAAATAATCAAATAAAAAATGCAATAAAACTATTAAAGAATCTTTTAATTGCTTTTATAAATAATATATATCAAGTTTATCCATATCATGAAGAAAAATTATTTTGCTTGAATTGTTTGCATTTTTTTCTTTGTCAAAGATGATTATAAAGTTTCAAACATTTTAAATTTTTTAGAAACTGTCTGCATTCAGTTATTAACTAAATACTATATTTAATTGAAAATTGGAAAGCTTTTTACAAATCATTTCACACTAAGATTAATAATTATTTATTTATGTAGAATAGTTTCTTTTTTTTTAGTATGGGTTCTCATAAAGGACATATCATTAAAAGGCTATGTGTCGTTCCTTCTATTAAACTTTCACTTAGATTTCGTAAGTTTGTCAACTCTGCTCAACAATGCATTGCTTGTCAGCACATCTGACAGCAGCAACTTCATACTTCAGAGAAATAAAACCACCATAATTAAAAGAAATAATGTATTCAAAATTTCATACTGTAAGTAATACTTGTTTCAAATCAGATTAATTTAAGTTGAAATTTGCTAATTTTGCCAAATCAAAATGTCACAGATGTATATTTTATTTTTGCAGGATTTTTGAAACTAAGAAATGGCTTTTGTTTTCAAATTTGTCAATGTAATGTCTATTTGAAATATATGAAAATATTTTCCCTACTGAAAATAATTAAATCATTTAGTATAAAGTGAATGCTTCAAGAAAGAATTTCTTTTTAAAAATTCACTTTCAAATTTAGGTAATGAAATTTAATGGCGTTTTTTTCTTTATGATATAAGTGAACATGAAAAAAATATCAAAACTCTGCAAATTATCTGGTTATACTTAAATTTACAGTCTTCATTCATTGATAAATGAAATCTATCATAAATCATCATTTATTTTTTCTTTTTCATTTTGATGATTTACAGCTAACACAAGATTTGTATAGGGAATATGTACATCTTTTTGTGATAAAAATCGCATCGAATTGGAAATTCTTGCAAAAACCAAATAATTGTCAGGTTTTAACAAACATTTCCGTGTGTTATGGTTCTCTTCCGCAAGAAATGGACGCTTCTTCTAACTATATATAATGCGTGACTTCGGGGGACGCAGTAAAAATATGCAGTTGAATCTAATTACGAGTCTGGCAATAAGCAGCCTTATAATACCATACAGACTTCCTTATTTCTATTTACTGCTTAACACTTCCTTTGTATATATGTTCTTGTTATGCTAATATTGTTTGGAACCTAACTTCTGTTTTCACCACAAAAACTCCACAAAAAATTAATGACAAAAGTTCACGACAAATATTTACACTAAGATTTGTGAAGACCACCTTGAGTAAAAAAAAAAAACCTTTGAAAACTCTAGTTTTCGTAAGGTACTACTTGAAAAGAAAAGACACGAAATGGAGTTCAAAAACATTTTATATGAGCAAGTAAAGTACCAGAATGCACGAGAAAAAATGGAAAATTATCTTCAAATTCAGAAGGAAAATCAAGACAGATCAAATTTCAGAAGCAAGTGTTGGAACTAATTCGATGAACGAATGCCAGTGAAATGAACTCCTTTTACACAAGACAACATTTGGAGTGTGATAGAGAATTTTACATACGCGCTCGAGAAACGCATAACATTTGCGTCTTAATTTAAAAGATATGAGGATATTTATAATACAGAATTTAATGTTGTTCTGAAGGGTTAGCACTTCCCTTTTTCTTGTCTCAAATGCATTTTCGCAAAGATTAATGGAGGGTGTGGAATTGTTATCAAAAATTGAGCTTGTAAATGCTTATTTACAAATTCCTGTTGAAGAGTTGATTTCGAAATTATTAATAGGAATCGTGGATTAGATACATTCGAATATTTACAATTTGGTGTCAAGGTAGCGCCAACAATATTTCAACAAGTCATAGATACCATGCTTGGTGGACTTGATTTTGCGGTTGCGTATGTAGACGATGTTCTAATGAAAAACCAAAGCAGTCTAACATAAGGATAATGTACACAGTTTTTCCTAAAATCCAAAGGTACTATTTAAATATTAAAGACAAAATGTAATTTTCTATATTTAATTTTTTCATGGAAGAAATCAAATACATATTATACATAATTGACATAATTTTTAGTTTGGCTTTGATAATTTTAATTTGTTGTGATTTTTGCGAAAACTTGCGCGACACTATTTTTCGGACATGACAAAAAATCCTATTTTATTAAGAGGTAAGTTCATGTATATGTTCCTGTATGCAAATTCTGCTTGTACACTGAGATGTCATCAATAAAATCAATTATCTGTTCTATTTTACTGGCAAAACAATTAAGTTTAATGAGGTAAAATGCATTCAAAAGAAGTCGTTTGTTTGGCACGGAAGAAGCGGGATGATGGCCTCAGCATCAGAAGGATCGCCATGGATTTGAAGCTGTCGAAATCAACGGTCGAATACATGCTGAAGAGAAACTCCAAGCGGAAAAAGAGAGGACGGAAAAGATCAATTGGCAAGACGACTGTGACACGGCTTTTGACATCTGGAGAAAAAGTTACAGCAAGAAAAGTGAAGGAGAAATGTGAATTGGATGTAAACGTCCGAACAGTACAAAGAACCCTGCATAGGATTGGTTTGAAGTATGCAAAGGCTAAGAAAAAAATTACACTAGCAAAGAAACACAAAGGAGCGAGACTGGAGTGTGCTAAAAGGTGGTTAACAAAGCATGTTGACTTTAAGAAGGTTATATTTACTGATGAGAAGCGTTTCAAGTTTGATGGGCCCGATGGATGGTGTACTTGGTCAAGAAGGGGTGAGCCTGCTGTACTGAACAAATGACAGATGGGAGGAGGAGGAGTTATGGTTTGGGGTATAATCTTTGCTAATGGAAATATATGGTTGGTGTGGCTGAAAGGACGACAGAACAGCGAAAGCTACAAACAGTTGCTGGAGGAGAAAGCCGTACCAAGTATAAGAAGAGAGATAGGGAATTATTTCGTTCTATAGCAAGACAATTGCAGCATCCATGTGTCAAAACTCATGAAAGAATGGATGGCTAAAGTGAATATGACTATTTGGAATGGCCTGCAAAGAGCCCAGGTCTAAATTTAATAGAAACTTTTTGGCAAATGCTTGCGCAATTTGTCTATGATGGACCTGAAATAACGAAAGAGGCTCAACTATGGGAACGGATACTAGATGCCAAAAAACAATAGAAACACGTAGACATGTTATTGTGCATATGTTTGATCATTATGAAGAGATTGATAAAAGTTATTGAGAAGAAAGGTGATATTACAGACTATTAACAGTTTTTCAACGATATCCGAAAAATAATGTCGCGTGTGTTTTGTAAAAAATGATGAAAAATATTTTTCCTTACCTAATCGATTTTCTTCCATTTTTATTACAGGTAATGTCTTTCTGTTTATGCTATTCTATTGAAGGAATTTCGCCACTCTATGGTACTCGGAAAGTCGAATGCTAAAGTGTCCGAAAAATATTGTCCGGCCCCTGTACCAATTATGCACGATTCGTTTGTTCCCTTTAATGAATTATTTAAAAAAAAGATAGGCCCTAGATTTTGACAGCAAAATCCCAGCAGGAATTTGAAAAAATTAAGAAAATTTTTACGTCAGACTTGTTTGTTTCTTATTACGATACGGACTTGGAAATCATTGGTGCTAGCGATGGTAGTTCGTGTGGCGTAGGAACATACATTATTCACAAAATGACTAGAACTATAAAAAATCGAAAACACCTGCTTTGAGAGTTTTGCTTCCTGTAGAAAAAAATTATTCTCAGATTGGAAAAAAAAAGCAGTTGAGATTTTATTCACTGTCGCAAACTTCCACCACTATATTTCTAGTTGGCAATTCTCTCTACAGACAGACCACAAGCTATTACTCAGTATTTTTGGCCCCAAAAAAGGTTTGCCTATACATACAACCAACAGACGTAAGTGATGTGGTACAATACTGTTGAAAGAATTTTAGAATTGAGTACTGTAATTTTTGGTTTTGGAGACAATCAATGCTTGCTAAACATCGACTACGACCATTGTGTGTCCACAGGGTGGATGATGATTAATGGGAGAGCGAAGACGAACCTTGCTAGCCTACTTGGCGTCCCTCTTATCCTGTTCCCTTCCGGATCCGCAGGAGCCGTAACCCATGTAACACCAAAAGTTATATTATTTTACTGGTCAGAACATTACGAGTACGTGTCAACGCAAAAATTCGGCCATGCAGATGGCGTCAAGATTAATTCCCAAGTACAAAGAACCACTGGAACATAGTGCTTGCCTCTCTTCAGTCTGAAGGAGAATTAAATCTACTCTTTGTAATACTGTAAAGGAATTTACAGTGACTCTGAAACAAATAATTCAAATTTCTTGCAATGATGAACATATTAAGTTAAGGAAATAAAAGCTACGGACGTTTTTCTAAATGCGATGGTGGTGTTACTAAGGGGACATGTTGTGATTCCATATTGCCATTATCACTCCAGAAACACATTTTAAAAGATTTTCACGCTGGCCATCCAGGGAGTACTAAAATGGAAATTTTGATGTATAGCTATGTCTGTTGTAATTTAAAAATAAAGACAACTAATATTTTTGGAGATGGGTATGATAAAAAAATTGGGGATATGATTTATATAGTAAAGTGTCCCCAATTCATACATAAATGACACATAAATCAACTTAGAAAACGCCTAACTGATGAGGCTGGTAATGAGTTTCCTGAGAAAATAGCGATGGGTGTAATATATGACACTATTAACATTCCAATCCCTCTAAAGTTTCACGAAATACGCCGTTCGAAAAGAAAAAACAACTAAATTAATAATAGTGGTCAATCCAAAGCGGAAAAGAATGACAGTAGATTGTAAGCATAATTAATGATTTCAAATAACTATTTACTAAGTTTTAAAACAATAAATTTTTAACACGGCAATAGCTGTTAGACTCGTAGATATCTCGACGAATTCGATGAGAATATGAGCATAGTAAGAAGAAAAAAAAGGCCCCAAAACGAAATGAACATGAAATTTTTCTATCACAATTTTATTAAGAGGAAATATGAAAGTATTTTTAATTATTTTAGAATGTTTTAATCAATACCAACACGTTCGGGATTTTAGTAAAAAAATTCTTGTTTTGATTTTTATCAAATGTTGACCAAATCGTTACCAGATTTTTCAATGGATAATGTAATGGTAACTCTGTTTTACCGATGAAAAACACATTCAATTTTGTAATTCTTGCAAAGATCAATTGTCGGATTTTCATGGAAATTTATGGAATTATTCACAAATGAATGACAGTATTTTTGAAATTACAATTTTTATAAAATCATGCTAAAATATTTTTGTTGCATTTGTTACCCCCTCATCCACGTGAATTCATGAAATTATAGGAAATAAAATTTTGTAGTGAAAATTTCATTTATTAGGTAAAAAACGCAGTACTCATTGGAGAATGGAAAGAGTGTGTTATTTTTGTTCACACATTTGCCTGTCTTTTTTATTTACAAAACTTTGCTCCAAATAGTAAAATGAAAATGCAATAAAATTATATTATTTAATTAGATAAGCTTTTAATTGCATTTATGAATATATATTAAGGACACTATAAGTCAGTCAGTTAAGTGCCACACGTGATACACACTTGGGTGATCATATCTCTAAAGAGAAATGACTGAGTAGGCAGATTATCCCACAGTAGGTTGCTATTACTTTTTGTGGTAGACTGTTTGCCAGCCAAGGTTATGGCACCCAATCTGTTCTGTTATTTAGCCCATAACTGGATCGAAGACACTGATAAATATCTGCTCTAAGGATATTTGCACGTAGTCCAAAGAATAAGTTTGCATTAATACTGAAATATTAAAAGAATATTTTCACTTTATCTTTTATTATAGAAATTTATAAAATTTCAAGTTCTTTTCATTGTTGCGTATAGATCACCGTTTAAAAGAAAATAGGCATGTTTATAAATATAAAAAATACTCAAAATTCTTTTCAAAGGAATGTGTGATTTCACTAAATATAATTACTTAATAAAAATGCCACATAGCCGGTGCAGAATTATTTAAGTGATTTATAAATTTATAAATTATTATAATTAAACTTTTAAAATAAAAAAGATAGAATTCTTGGAAAAATTCATTATTCATTGAAAAAGATATTTTTCTGAGGGGAAATGATGTCTATATATCTTCTTTTTTTTTTATAAAAAGAAATGATTTTCTATTTAAATAATGTATTAGTTTGATTGCAGTTTTAATCACCGAAAAACCTTTTTTTCTGAAGAAAATGATCTCATATCTTTTTGATAAAAGGAAAAACGGCTTTTCTCCTTAATGTTTTAGTTTGATTGCATTTTATATTCTGGTTTAGTGCAGAATATTGGTAAAGGTGTAACTGCTTGAGATAAAGAAAATATTTACTTCTTCTGAAGTGTCCTGTTTTATTTTATTTTCTTCAACTAATATAAATATGAAACTGCACAAAATTTAATTTCTGAAAATTTTATTAAGTGAGGATAACAGATGTTATAAAAAATGAAAATAATTTAATTAATTTGAATAAATTCTGAAAGATTCATTAAAATCCAAGATTTATTTGCATTTTGAAAGAATTTTCCAATCATGTTTGTCTTTTTTTTTTTCCATTGTTTGATTTATTGTCCTCATTTTTATTGCCATGTTTATGATGTTTTGTCCGTCGTATGCTTTGGCGTTCTTCTTTCTCAAGGACACATGGCACAGTAGATATAGGCAGTTGCTAGTTCCAGTGGGTTCAATCCCACGCTACTGCAGTTGTGAAAAATAACTTATGCTAATGTTCGTTAGGAGCAATTGTCTGTGATGGTTAATAGGTAGCAACTTCATTTTGGAAGCATTAAAATTCACAAGCTATTTCTTACCTCGGTCCGCCATGGATCGGAGGTCCTTTGCAAGCTCAGCAGCGAGGTTTGCTTTGTCAGCGTCAGCAGATATTTGATCGATGTGAGAGTAAACTGTAGTGTCGTCAGTGTATATGTCTACTTGGGATCTTAGATCTGAGAGATCGTTAATGCAGATAAGGAAAAGCGTAGGACCTAGAATAGAGCCTTGAGGGACACCCGCATTCGTATGTTAGTATTGGGGGGTATGTCTGTTTAATGATACCTTCATTATGCGATTTGAAAGGAATGACTGGATCAGGTCAAACAATTGTCCAGTTATAACATAACCTCGCAGCTTGCACAGAAGGCCAGCATGCAAGAGTCTGATAAACGCCTCAGTTTGGGATGGGAATTTGGGTACAGATACTCCAGAAGAGTCCAGTGTCGAGTTGGTGGAGAAGCTGTGACCGAAACACTCAGCCCTATCTGCTGTAGAAGTAGGGACCTCATATTTGTTCATTCCACGGGGGATTGCGGGTTTGCTATTGTATAGTACACATTTACAGAGTCTCCCGTATTCTTTAGAACCTAACTTATGGGATGCTATGCGTTGTTTCATTCTGGCTGCATACAGCTTGGCTTCTTTAAGTATCTTCTTGCACTCGTTGTGAGCAGAGGCAACGGCGCCTGTTATGGTCCGAAACGTGACTCCGATAAATCCGGAAAAATGGGCTTTCGATGGGCTATGACGACCGAGCCAGCGAGAGAGGACCAAGGAGACCAGTGGGATTTATGTTACAACTTCCTGGCTTGGATGAAATCTTTGATGCCAGCCTGAACACAAAAAGAGATAGATAACTGAGCTTAGTAGGTTTTATTTTAATTTCATGCTATTAGAATATATTAAATATATTCAGCAACAAAACTGTTACATTTCAAAGCTTGACCTCCATAAAGCGAGCGATTGTAACGGAATACCAATCATTGTCTTAAAGAAATCTGCTTCTGAACTCTTTTCTCTTTTCTCTAAACTCTATAACTACTGCTTCTCTGCCTCTTAATTTCTTGCCTGCTGGAAATCTTCCACTGTGGATTTTATATATAAAAATGCTGGAGAAACCGCTAACCCCACCCAATCAAACTTCTAACAGTTTTTGTCAAAGTGTTGAAAGCCATCATCAATGCTGAGGGGGTACATTTCACAGCCCACAGACTTTTCTCTGACAAACAGTATGGTTTTCGCTTCAACACTTCTACATTTGATATGCTCACGTCCATCACTGAGTATGTACAGCAGGCTCTCGGCAAAAACGGCGAAGCCTGAACTGTTGCTCTAGACATCGCCAAAGCGTTTGAGTCTGGCATGCTGGCCTTCTATGCAAGCTCCTTGGCTATGCTATAACTGGACAGTTGTTTGACCTTATCAAGTCATTCCTTTCAAATCACAATATGAAGGTAGTCTTGAACGGGTGTGCCACCCAATACTATTTTGAGATATATATATATATATATATATATTTTTTTTTTTTTTATTTATTTTGTTATGAATATTTAAAATATTTTTGTAAGATTTTAATTTAATATTTTATTTATCTTACATAATAGTTAATTATTTTAACTATATTTATAATATTACTAGTGATTATATTTTAATTTGTATTATAAAGTATGATTTATTTTTTTAATTTAAATATGTCTCGTTGTATTTATAACTAAATTTTAATGTTAAATTTCCATGTCATGTTTTTCTAAGAAAGCGGATGAATTGCAATACACGCTAGTGTCGATGTAAGACGTTAACTTCAACTTGCTTTTTACCTATACTCTTCATTCTCCTTCCTCTTCCCTTTCCTCTTCTCTTCTCTTTCCTCTTCTCTTTCGTCTTTCGTCTTTGCTCTTTCGTCTTTCGTCTTTGCTCTTTCGTCTTTCGTCTTTGCTCTTTCGTCTTTCGTCTTTGCTCTTTCGTCTTTCGTCTTTGCTCTTTCGTCTTTCGTCTTTACTCTTTCGTCTTTCTTGAAAAAATTTAATGCTTAACATGAATATTTTAAGTGAAAATTCTAGGTTGTATTTTAGTTTCAATTACAAGCTAACAGGTTATATTTAATATTTCCAATAGGCTAAACATTTCACTATATTTAAAATCATCCAAATTGACTGAAAGGTGCCATTCATTTTAAATGGCTACAATTGCTGATTTTAATGCCATTTTTACTCAGCTTTCATTATAATGTAATTATTTGTTTTCAAAGATAAAATTTTCTTTGCTAAAACGGTATTTGAAGAATATTATGTGATTTGAAGTTTAATTTGATTCGAAACAAATACTAATTCTATTTTAAATATGGCAGAAATGCATTTAGTCACATCACAGTCGCTGTTTATTTGAGGTGTTGACGTTGTTGCTGAGAGATATAAGCTTAAATAATATTTTTCTATTACATGAATGACATGAGCACTTTTTTTCATATAATTTTTAACTACTCAGTAATCCTCAAAATTTAGCAAACTATTCTCCATAGTCTAAGGTTTTATGGAAGTTTATGTACTTTGTCTTTAAACTTACTGTTCTTGTCACTCTTATTTTCTGCTAATGTTAGTTTCTGATATTTCAGATTTAACAAAAGACAGCCTGTTTATACATACATCAAATACTTTGAAACACATTTTAAAATATTGGTGTTCGATGAATTGCACTCAGCTTTTCTATTTATAATTAGCCAAGATAGTTTTTACTTGAAAGCAATATTCCTTAACCATGGCAATGTAATATTAAAATGTAAATGATTTTTCATCAGATCATTTTTCTGAATTGTTTCTATAATATATCTTATTCCTAAAACCAATAAAAAGCTTTTCTAATCAAATTATTTTTAGTTTCCTTGCATTTCTGATTTTATGATTCAGAGCATAGTTTGTCTGTGTTTTTAAAAAAGAAAATGATTAAAATTTAACAGGCTTCTACATTTAACTAGTATGAACATTGAGATAAAATTTAATTCCCGAAAGTAAAAAAAGTATGGATTTAATGAAAAACAATGTATGAAGATTTTGTAAAAACGAAAAGGAGATTTCTGAAATAATTTAATTCTTTCGTGAATAAAACCTGAAGGATTCATTAAAATCCAACAATTTGATTTATTTTGCAGAAATTTCCAAATCAATGTGGATTGTAATACACAAGAGGCACTACAATTCCTTGTACTATTCATTGGTCTTTGGACTGCACAAAACCTAACATTTTTAACCAAATTTTCAAAGTTCTAAAAAGAAGAAAAATAATAATTTAATTAAGAAAATATCCATTAGTCTATCCTCTTAAGAGAAACATCAAGATGTTGTCTATAAAACATAGTTTTCTTAAGTTTAGGACTTTTTTCTTCATCTTGGTATGCTAATTTTCTTTAGTGAATCAGCGTACCTTGTCAAAAAATAGAATATTTTATTGGCATGATGTTCCATTCACATTTAATTTTAAAACACCTTTGTAAAAATATAAACATTTTTTTAGAAAAGTGTTAAATTTATGTGGACATTTCTCTCCTATATTATATGAATCACTCTTTATATAAATTTTATATAAGCATTAAACAGAATTTCTCCAGTGAACTTTCACAATTAAAAAACACAGTTTAGGCTTTTATAAATTATTCCACAGAGGTAATCAAATGAAGCATCATTACTTGAAATATTGAAAATGGACACTTCTGTAAATATTTGTCAGTTATTAGTTAATGGTACTTTTATACATAATCAATACTCAGTTAATTTGTGTCAGATTTTGAAAGCCACATTTTGATTTTTTTGTATTTTTTTATTTCCCAAGATGTCATGATGCATTTAATAACTATTTGAAAGTAAACACCTGTTCATAACATAAATTTCAAGACCATCTTTGGTTCCATAGATTTCAGAGAGATTGGTTTTATATAAAAAAATTTTTTCTTAATAATTAGATTTTTTTCCATGGTGTTGAGATTGTTACATCATATATATACACCAAACACCCCACCAAAAGCATTAAAAGTACATACTGTCTATAAACTATCACTCATTGTTTTTCTAATTGTCAGAGCCAGTCTTTCTCATATATATATATATATATATATATATATATATATATATATTTTCAAATCAGCATTTAAATTAATACATCTAAAATTAAATAGCAAACCAGATTTCTTGATGGCTAAAGTAGCACATCACATTTGTGGACTTTCGTGACTTCATACAAAGAATTGTGCAAGAAAATGCAGTCAATCAGTTAGACAGCAAATCTTAATATATAAACTATACTCCTCATTTTATCATCAAATTAAGAGACTGATTAATGAAGAGACCAAAACGTGTATCCATCACCCATATATTAAGTGCTGGATTGCAGACCTTACACGTATGGAGGTTGCAAAATGAAAAGGTGGAATATTTTAACTACCGCATTTACATTAATACCATGCCACATATAAACATTTATTCAATTGACCACTCACAAACAAAATAGCAACTCTGAATCACCAATTATGTTAATCACTAAATATAAGGTCATGTATGATGTTTTTTCCAGTTAAGAAACACTGAGAACATGTCAGTCAACTCAATGTTGAATTTTGACAAGAGAAACATAACTTAGATGCTGTTGAAAACAGCAAAACGAAATGAACTTCACTAGGGAACAGAAGATGGTGCAGTTTGCTAAATGACACTCTCATGGGTGCAACAAAGAAAGTAAAAACCTGAACTAAAGAAAATGAAGGGAAAAGACAAATTTAAAATCTCAAAAAAAGAGGAAAGAAACAAATAACTTTTGATTTCAGAAAACCAACGAAACTTTTCCAATTCTCTTCTTGCTTTCATTTCATAACTTTCCACTCAGACATGTTTCCTAATATTATTTTTGTTCTCTATTAAATCTTCAATGTTTATAATGGTGTTTGTTGTTCATCTCTATTGATTATTTTCCCTAAGCATATTCTGAGCCTGCGAAAGGAACCATCCACTCTCAGACTAAAAAACATTGACCATAACTTTTGGCAACAAGCTATAACTTCTCTTCTAATTTTAAGTTTTATATTTGCAACTTGGTTGTAACAATATTTACTTGTAATTTTGATTCATATCAACAAGATAATAATTACCAGATTACAATCACCATCATGTTTTATACCAAGTGTGTAAAAAGAAAAGTACTTCATTACTTGATATTTGAAATTGATTCTTCATTCTCAAATAAAGCTTACCTTGGTCATTATGTGTCCAATTTAAGGCATTTTTTTCTCATTGCAAGATTCATAACTAAGTGTTCTCTTCTTCATAGTTATTTCCCTTATTTAATCATAGCTCTGCTGTTTGCTTTAATTTAGTGAAAATTGATTTGTTTACTACTGGAAAAAATTGTTTATGAAAAATTTTAAATTTTAGACATATTTTATTTTTTATATTATTTTTTTCCAAAAAATGACTGTACTCAAATATTTTCCTGAAAAGAAAATTAAAATAAACTTATTGTCATTTAGATAAATTTATTGTAAAATAGAAACTGATTTCATTTATTATTCATTGTCTCTTTTAAAATAAATTTTATTTTTCTTCACAGGTGTTTTGACTGAACAGAAAATCGTTTTAATATAACCTGATATTATTTGGAAATTGAAATGAAAGAAATGAGTTTTGACTTTGTTAACAACGATGACATATATGCTGTTATCATGTAAAGGTTGTGTATCTGTATTAACAAAATCAAATTAACTGCCAAGGAGTCACATACTTCAAACTGTGCCGTTCTCCTTTTTTATAGAAAACTAGTGTGATTGTATCAGAAGAAATCATGTTGGTGTAATGTTTGAAAATATTTGAAAGAATTGATTTAGTGAGCCATATTGAAAAACACATTCTTGAGAAATTGGAGGATCTGCATTTCAAGGAATTCATGTTATATCGCAACATACTGAAGAGAAACCACATTCTTTTGAAGCACTATTTGCAAACGGTACATTCTTGTAAAGTTGTCTGATTTGTGTATTCCAGCAAATCATCTTTGCTATGTCATATGCAATCACACACTGGAGAAAGATCATATTTTTAAAAAATATGCTGATCTGCAGTTTCGCACATGACATCTGTGGTGCGTCACAAGCGAACACACCCTGGAGAGAAACCATACTACTATGAGGTTTGTGGATCAGCATTTTCAGGGAAACCACATTTTAAAAAAATATATGCGATTGCACACTGGAGAGAATCCATCTTGTAAGATTTGTGGACCCACATTTTCACAGAAGTCAAATTTGAAGATCATGTGCGATGAAACACTTGAGAAACCATATTTTTGTGAAACACGTGGATCTGCATGTAAGGTTATGTCTTCTTTACTGTGCCGTGTGCGAACACAAACCAGAGAAAAACACATTCGTGTGAAATTTGTGGATCTTCATTTTCAAAGAAGTCTTCTTTGCTGCGCCATATACTAAAACATGCCGGATAGAAATCACATCCTTGTGAAATTATATATCAGCATTTTCAAAGAAGTCAGATTTGGAGATTCATATGTGAACACATACTGGAGAGAAACCACATTCTTGTGAGATTTGTGCATCAGCATTTACACGGAAGTCAGAATTCGTGATTCATATGCGAAAGACATACTGGATAAACCATATTCTTGTGAAATTTTGGTTCTGCGTTTTCATTAAGGACAGTTTTGGCGACTCATATGCGAAAGCATACTGGAGAGAAACCACATTCTTGTGAAATTTGTGGAGAAGCATTTTCAATGAAGTCATCATTGATTCGCCATAAACGAATACATACAGGAGAGACCATATTCTTGTGAAACTTGTGGATCTGAATTTACAACAATGTCAGATTTGCGCGTCCATAGGCAAACATATACCAAAAGAAACCATATTCTTGTGAAATTTGTAGGTCAGCTTTTTCACAGAAGTCAGAATTGCTGATTCATATGAGAACACATACCAAGGAGAAACCACATTCTTGTGAAATTTGCGGATCAGCATTTTCACAGAAGGCACATTTGGTGAATCATATACAAACACATACAGGAGAGAAACCATATTCTTGTGACGTTTGTGAATCTACATATTCAGATATGTCATATTCGGTGCGTCATAAGCGAACACATACCAGAGAGAAACCATATTCTTGTGAAATTTGTGGATCAGCATTTTCACAGAAGTCACATTTGGTGAATCATATGCGAACACATACAGGAGAGAAACCATATTCTTGTGACTTTTGTGAATCTGCATTTTCAAATATGTCAACTTTGGTGCGTCATAAGCGAACACATACCGGAGAGAAACTATATTCGTGTGAAATTTGTGGTTCTGCATTTTCAAGGAAGTCAGTTCTGTTGATTCATATGCGAAAACATACTGGTGAGAAACCATATTCTTGTGAAATTTGTGGAGAAGCATTTTCAATGAAGTCATCATTGATTCGCCATAAACGAATACATACAGGAGAGACCATATTCTTGTGAAACTTGTGGATCTGAATTTACAACAATGTCAGATTTGCGCGTCCATAGGCAAACATATACCAAAAGAAACCATATTCTTGTGAAATTTGTAGGTCAGCTTTTTCACAGAAGTCAGAATTGCTGATTCATATGAGAACACATACCAAGGAGAAACCACATTCTTGTGAAATTTGCGGATCAGCATTTTCACAGAAGGCACATTTGGTGAATCATATACGAACACATACAGGAGAGAAACCATATTCTTGTGACGTTTGTGAATCTACATATTCAGATATGTCATATTCGGTGCGTCATAAGCGAACACATACCAGAGAGAAACCATATTCTTGTGAAATTTGTGGATCAGCATTTTCACAGAAGTCACATTTGGTGAATCATATGCGAACACATACAGGAGAGAAACCATATTCTTGTGACTTTTGTGAATCTGCATTTTCAAATATGTCAACTTTGGTGCGTCATAAGCGAACACATACCGGAGAGAAACTATATTCGTGTGAAATTTGTGGTTCTGCATTTTCAAGGAAGTCAGTTCTGTTGATTCATATGCGAAAACATACTGGTGAGAAACCATATTCTTGTGAAATTTGTGAATCAGCATTTTCTCGGAAGTCAGGGTTGGTGATACATATGAGAACACATACCAAAGAGAAACCACATTCTTGTGACATTTGTGAATCGGCATTTTCACAGAAGTCACATTTGGTGAATCATATGCGAACACATACTGGAGAGAAACCATATTCTTGTGACATTTGTGAATCTGCATTTTCAAATATGTCATCTTTCGTGCTTCATAAGCGAACACATACCGGAGAGAAACCATATTCTTGTGAAATTTGTGGTACTGCATTTTCAGGGAAGTCAGTTCTGGTGATGCATATGCGAAAACATACTGGAGAGACACCATATTCTTGTGAAATTTGTGGTTCTGCATTTTCAGGGAAGTCAGTTCTGGTGATGCATATGCGAAAACATACTGAAGTCAGTGTTGGTGATTCATATGAGAATACATACCAAAGAGAAACCACATTCTTGTGACATTTGTGAATCGGCATTTTCACAGAAGTCACAATTGGTGAATCATATGCGAACACATACTGGAGAGAAACCATATTCTTGTGACGTTTGTGAATCTACATTTTCAGTTATGTCATATTTGGTGCGTCCTAAGCGAACACATACCGGAGAGAAACCATATTCTTGTGAAATTTTCACAGAAGTCAAATTTGGTGAATCATATGCGGACACATACTGGAGAGAAACCACATACTTGTGAAATTTGTGGATTTGCCTTTGAGTTTAAGTTATCTTTGTTGCGCCATATGCGAAAACATGCTTGAAAGAGTCCATATTCTTACGAAATGTTGGGATCTGCTTTTCAAAGATGTTGTCTTTGGTGTTCCATGTGCGTATGCATACTGGAAAGAGACCATGTTATGAAATGTGTGGTTCTCTATTTTTACAGACGTCTGATTTTAACCACCATATGAAAAGACACACTGGCAAATGATTTTAATGAATTTCTAATTTTAGAATATTCTTACAGATGTCTTATTTTAACCAACATATGCAAATACCCACAGGCTAGAAATTATATCTGTGATTTTTATTATGTTATAATATTAGAATGTCCTACATTATATTCATTTTTTTATCAGAGGGTGACATTACTTTTGTAAAATATGCATATCTGCCTTCTCAGTGAAACCAGTATCGTTGAGCTGCATTCTGTGTCAGCTCTTTGGAGTTTGTATTTCCATAAATATCATGTTTATCTGAGATATACAACTCACAGTAGTGAGAGCTGCATGTATGATGATGACGAAATTTTATCAAAGTAAAAAAATTAAATTCAATATCTTAAAAAACAAATAAAATAAAAATATTTTTCATGCGGTCAGATTTATTTTATTTGTCCCAATTAATAGAAACATTCTTTCTCGGTGTCTTTTAATATAATGTATTTTTCATCTTTACCAGTTACTCGCTTTCACTACTCTTCAAGCTGAACGGAGCAGATGAGCCATATTTTGTATAGATCACACACGCAGAGAATGAAGTATTCTGAATAAAGCATTTTCTTTCCATCCTGTGTCTATGTTTATTATTTAAATTTACATCTATTAAACCATTGAAGTGAAAATCAGCTATCTCTGCCAGTATTTTCACTCTGCTCACTGATTCTGTTTTGTGCATTTCTATAGGTCAGCCATGAATAATTCCTTCATTTTACATAATGAACCCTGTGCAATGTTTAATTTTCATCGGATTGATTAGAACCTCCTTATTTTGGATGTTATTTTCACAAGTTTAATACATTTTGGACATTTTTAATTACATACTCATATTTAATACGACTAGCAATAGACTACTGAAAAGTATCCAGAACAAAACTAAATAAACATATTTGCATATATATTGTTAAAAGTGCATATACATAATAGTAAAATGTAACATACACTTCATTATAGATGAGAAACTAATGTGTTTTAAAGCCATTTGGTAATATAATATAATAATATAATTTGGTAAAATTAATGTCTAATATCTCCTCAAAAATTATTTGAATATAACCTTTATTCATGAAAAATAGCCTGTGAGGTCATAGGTTACAAACAAATCTGCATAATAACACTCCTGACTTAAAATGCATGCAAAAATCATTTAGTAAATTTAATTAGTATATTTAATGTTTGAAAGGTTTTACTTTACTGACACTTTTTTTCAAAATTTACTTGCATTCTCACATTACCATCAACACAGTTTTTTATACTGACAATTCTTCTCTTTCCTTTTCAACTCACCTGCAGTAATATTTGTTTTGTATGTTCTTTTACTTTAGTGTGCACCTGTTTTAACAAAGTCTAAAGAGAAAATATCCTTGCTAAAACGAATGTGCTGTAAGGAAATAACTACTTGGATAACGCTTTAACAGCACCAGATAGAAAACTATAATATAGAAAATATCAAAGGAAATACAGTACAGAAAATGTGGGATTTTTGATAAGAGGATCAAAATGAAATAATGATCATTTTTATAGAGATATTGACGTCTGAAGTATCAACTGAGCAAGAAGGTAAATTGAATGAGTTTGATGAACCATGAACCATGATATTTTCATGAATTAATCTCAGTACAGAGTTAGTGGAATAAACAGAATAGCAACATAGATTTATTCATATGTAGGTAAGTGTCATGAATTAAGTTTAATGTTTGATTTTGTAATCTCAGAAGACAAAACAATTTTTATTTTATTTTCTCACATGCTTCTTGCTTTCTCTGTGTCTTTTCCTACTTCATTTTTTCATTCATCTGTCCATCAATCTATCATGGTTTGTGAACTGATTTTTTTCTGCTTGTAGCTCTTAACCAAAATGTCTCCTCGCGAGCTGGAACAACCAGTTAGCCAATGCTCAACTATACCACAGCTGGGTAGCAGACAAGCCCTAAAATAGAAAACGGAAGATTACAAGAAAAAACAGGAAAAGTATCATATCTTCATTACGAGACATGAGCTCCTGGCCATTCCCTCAACTTTGTCCTTTAAGTAATTGCCTCCAATTTCTCTGCTTCCAATAGACATCAAACCGCAAAGATGGTGGGTGTGTCTGTAGAGAACGAATAGAGGAGACACTCAAATATTTCAACATTGTAGTAAAAGTCATTGTGAGAAAGTCAAACGCAATGTTGAGGATCCACAAGTCGAAGATGACTTGTCAGTGAAGAGTCAAGTCGTTATTGCCACCAAGGATATAATCTTGCAGGAGACAATGTTCTACAATTGACTTTTCAGATATTCTTGATATCCTGACCTGCTGCAGCTGGACAGTTTTCATTGTTGTGAAGGGTTGTTAATCCCATTGTGGTCTTGTCGTACCATGGAGCACAAGAAAATATAATAACAACTCCAAAGGTAGCTGCCAGAACAGCAAGAGAAACAGCAACATCAACAGGGTAAACAGGAGCTGTCAGATCAACAGCAGCAGCAGCTAGTGCATATGCATGAAAAGGAGTTGCTACTATAGCTGGACTTGTATGTTTTAATGAAGATGGCCCACTTGGTCCTTCATGTTTTAAAGTGGGGAAGAGAAAGGAAAAGTATTTAAAAAAAAAGAAATGTGGGCTCGATGAAGCAGAGCAGAGTGGGCCATGGACAAATCCAAGAGCAAATTGCCTTTTCTTTCTCGGAAAGAGCTGAAGTCCTAGAAACGAAAATAAAGTAAGGAACCTTCTCGCTTTAACTTTTAGGGCTCTGTCATTTCCAACTCAATTTATGCATCCCGATAAAAGAAAATATCATTTCCCAAGGGAAAGAAAATATGTATTATAGACAAGTACACCTTCATGAAGCATGGTCCATTAAGGCCAACTTTCAGATGTACCTTTGTCAACAGGAAAACTCCAGAAACATTCCGCATCTCCACGGAATCATAACATTGACCAGAAATACACGGGGCAACAAAGGCAATATGAAATCACTTGAAAGGAGCCAAATAGATAATAAATTCGCAAGATTGTGTGCCGAGAAGATCTGAAGGTTTCTCTATTCTACTTTATACAAGGTATATAAAAAATACTGTAACAAAAAAATGACACCAGATCAAGGTAAAATGTCCATATACATGTATGCCCAAAAGGCCTTTGTAGTACCTCAACAGCAACTCATAACAAATGTTCTCTGCTACCTTCTGCATATGCAGGCATCCATTGGATCATTGATTGGCGAAATCTTTGAAATACTTCAAGACCATGTTGAATGGTTTTGCACGTCCCCATCATGTGTTGAAGAAGTGTTTCCACATTTTATCTCCTACATAAACCTATTGTTTTTGTGATCCCTTATTTACATACACATTTGATCATGTTCTTTATGAGGAATCTGCCTCAAGTTTTCCAAAATATTTAGGTTGTGAGTGTGTGTGTGTGAGTGAGAGAGAGAGAGAGAAAAAATACTAAGCTGATAATCTGTTCATTTAAATTGACAAACTATTTGTGATTATGAATGTTCTACCTCCAACCCGATATCAAGAAATTTACAATAAAAACTTTGCTTCCCAAAATACATTTTATCAGTAAAACCCCTGAAAGAAATAATATTGCCACTAAGCATTATCACAATTAAAACTGTGCATATCTATGTCTATATTAAAATAAACCATTTGCAGACAAGCCTGTTTTGCTGTATCACAAATCGTAAGTGCAACTAGGTTAACAGTTTCAGCACAAGCCGGGACTGAAACCCAACAGATTTTAAAGCGTTGAGCGCAATGTCACAGAAAAGGTAATATCATGAAATACATTATACACTATGAAATGTAAACAACGCCATGAGTGAGAGCATTCTGTCCGATAATCGCTTTGAGAGGGGGTGCTACACAAGAACATAGCGTAAATAGCTAAATAGCTGCTGTATATGAAATGTTCTGCTCTCTGCAGTGCTCATTTGCAAGCAAGAGTGTTTATATATATATATATATATATATATATATATATATATGACTACCACCCAAAACAATGGAGAAAGTGAAGAGTTATTGTTATCTAATGTAATATGGAGAAATATAATTATTTTCTTTTTGTTCTATGTATCAACTTATTTTCAAATAAATGTGGTGTTGGACAAAGAAGGTATTCAGGTTGGTTGATTGATTAATTTAGCAGTATATCAACGTCCTGATTTATTTAATGCTGAAATACAATTACATTTCAAATATTTATGTCTTTAACTACATATAAAATGTATTATTGATTATTTTGCTAAAATTTTATTACTGGTAATTCTACCATAAAATGTATTGTTGCTCATTTTGCTTTAGGTAGGTATTCTAGGTATTTTTAAACTGAATTATGTTGCTAGTTTTTTATTATAAAAATGTATTTTTATACTTTAATTGTGGATCTGCATTTAAGATTAGGTCATATATGCTGGAGCATATGCGAAAGCATACTGGAGAGAAACCATTTTCTTGTGAATTTTGTGGATCTGCATTTTCAAAGATGTATTCTTTGGCGCGCCATAAACTAATACATACTGGAGAGAGATCATATTCTGGTGAAGTTTGTAGATCTGCATTTAACAAGTAAGTCAATTTTGCAGTTCCATACGCAAATACATCCCAAAGAGAAACCACATTCTTGTGAAATTTGTGGATCAGCGTTTTCACAGCGCGGAAATTTAGTGATTCATATGCGAACACATACCGGAGAGAAACCACATTCTTGTGAAATGTGTGGATCAGCATTTTCAAAGAGGGGAAATTTAGTGGTTCATATGCGAACACATACCGGAGAGAAACCATATTCTTGTGAAAATTGTGGAGCTACATTCAAGTTTAGGTCGTCTTTGGTGCAGCATATGCGAAAGCATACCGAAGAGAAACAATTTCCTTGTGGGATTTGTGGATCAGCATTTTTCCAGAAGTCATTTTTGGTGCGCCATATACGAATACATAGTGGAGCGTAACCATTTTTTTTTTTTTGTAAATGTTGTGGATCTACGTTTTCAGATAGGTCATCTATGGTGTTCCATGTGCATGTACATACTGGAGAGTGACCATATTCTTGTGAAAGTATTGGGTATGCATTTTCAAGTAAGTCGACTTTGTCATCCTATATGCAAATACACACTAGAGAGAAACCATATTCTTGTGAAATGTGTGGATCTTTATTTTTACAGAGGTCTGATTTTTAACCACCATATGCAAACACACACAGGCTAGAAATCATATCGGTGATTTTTATGAATTTCTAATTTTAGCAAGATCCTACACTATATTCATTTTTTATAATAGAGGTGACATAGTTTTCGACTGAACAGAAAATCATTTTAATAAAACCTGATATAATTTGAAACTCAAATGAAAAAAAAGATATTGAAAAGCACATATTCTCATGAAATTAGACGATCTGCATTTCAAGGAATTCATAATGTTACATGGAAACAGACTCGAGAGAAACCACATTCTTGTGAAATTTGACGTTCTGCCTTTACGTATTTCTTATTTGAAGTGTCGTATGCAAACATACACTGGAGAGAAACGATGTTCTTAAAAGGTTTCTGGGTGTGTATCTTTACAGAAGTCACATTCGAATTACTATTTGCAAACGGAGAAAGAAGAGAATCTACCTGGTAATTATGAATTCATCTGCTCATATACGTCATATTTGAAGTGTGATATGAAAATAAGCACTGCAGAGAAAATATATTCTTGCAAAGTTTGTGGATCTACCTATTCTCGCAAATAATCTTTGCTACGTCATACACACTGGAGAAAGATCCTATTAAGAAATTTGCAAATTTGCATTTTCGCAGATGTCATTTGTGGTGTGCCACAGGCAAACAAAAACTGTAAAGAAACCATATTCTTCTAAGGTTTGTGGATCAGCATTTTCATGGAAATCACCTTTATAAAACCATACGAAAATGCACACTGGAGAGAAACCATACTCTTGTAACATTTGTGGATCTACATTTTCAAAGAATTCAGATTTGAAGATCCATGTGCAAACACACACTGAAAAGAAACCAGGTTTTTGTGAAATTTGTGGATCAGCATTTTTACAGAAATCAGATTTGGAGAAGCATATGCAAACACATGCTGGAGAAACCATTTTCTTGTGAATTTTGTAGATCTACATTTTCAGATAAGTCATTTTGGTGCGCCATATGCGAACACATACCGGAGACAAACCACATTCTTGTGAATTTTGTGGCTCACCCTTTTCACAGAGGTCACATTTGGTGTTTCATATGCAAACACATGCTGGAGAGAAATCACATACTTGTGGATCTGCATTTAAGGTTGTCATATTTGGTGAATCACATGCGAACACATACCGGAGAGAAACCCTATTATTGTGAAATTTGTGGATCAGCATTTTCACAGAGGGGAAATTTAGTGATTTATATGCCGGAGAGAAACCTCATTCTTGTGAAGTTGTCATCTTTTGTGGAGCATATGCGAATGCATACCGGAAAGAACCCATTTTGTTTTAAAATTTGTGGATCTGCATTTTCACAGAAGTCAAATTGGTGCGCCATATGCGAACACATACCAGATAGAAACTTCATTCTTGTGAAATTTGTGGATCGGCATTTTCACACACACATTTGTGGGTTCATATGCAAACACATATATCAGAGAAACCACATACTTGTGAAAATTGTGGATCAGTATTTTCAGAGAGGTCATAATTGCTGTGCTATGTGCGTATGCATACTGGAGAGGGACCATAACCTTGTGAAATTTGTGAGCATGCATTTTCAAGTAATTCGAATTTGTCATCCCATATGCAAATACACACTAGAGAAAAATCATATTCTTTTGAAATGTGTAGATCTGTATTTTACTGAGGTCTGATTTTAATCATCATATGCAGACACACACAGGATAGAATTCATATCTGTGATTTTTATGAATTTCTAATTTTAGCAATATCCTACATTATATTCAGTTTTTAAATCAGGTGACATTGCTTTTGTAAAATATGCAAATCTCCACTCTCAGAGAAACCAGTATGCTCAGTGTCAAATTTTGGAGTTGGTATTTCCATAAATATCATGTCTTATCTGACATATACAACACACACTAGTGATAGCTGCATGTATGATGATTTGCAAATTTTTTAATGTAGAAAATTTAAATTGTCTTTTAGAATAACAAAAAATACGAACGTTTCTCATGGTGGTCAGATTTAATTGTACTAATCGACAGAAACATTTTCTCAGGGTCTTTTAATATAATATATTTTTAATTTTTACAAGTTAATAGCTTTGATTCTGTTTTGTGTATTTTTAAAGGTCAGCCATGAATAATTCCTTTATTTTAAATAATGAACCCTGTACAATGTTTAATTTTCATCTGATTGGTTCAAACCTCTTTATTTTGGATGTTATCTTCAGAAGTTTCAATACATGTTGGACATTTTTAATTACATACTCATATTTAATATATGACTAGCAATAGTCTACTGAAAAGCATCCAGAACAATACTAAATACACATTTGCATATATATATATTGTTAAAAATGCATATACATAATAGTAAAATGTAACATACACTTCAGTATAGATGAAAAACTAATGTGTTTTAAAGTCATTTGATCAATTCAAGTTTTATTAGAATTTTCTAAAATTAATGTCTAATATCTCCTCAAAATTATTTGAATATAAACTTTCATGAGAATCTGAGCACATCTGAGATTGATTTATTGCATGTTTTTTAATTCTATATTCATAACCTTTAAGGAATATGTGTATTCCAAAGGCATTAAAAACGCTTTTCTACAAAATTTTGCAGTAAAAGTAACTTTTTTTTCATGCAGATTAATTTAACTTTAACTTAGCTAATCTTTCTAAAATAATATTTGAGAATAGTATATTTTCTTTTTGAAAGGTTATATTTTTAATAAAATAATTTCGTGTCAATTGATCTGTCGATATTTTAAATATAGAAATTAATTTTGAGTGTCATTAGTCACTGAAGATGCAGATGTAATGGGGAAGTGGGAGCAAAAACCCATGAATTTTTATGCAGTAGTGAAGACATCAAAGAATGGTACTAGACCAAGAACAGTGAATAAAAGATGATTTCAAATGGTGATTTAAAAAAAATATAACATTTATGTAGAAATTTTAAAGAATGGTACTAGACCAAGAACAATCAATAAGAAGATGCAGATGCAGATGTAATGGGTAACTTATTTTTATATTATGAGTTTTGTATACTAATTGTCAAATATTAATCTAATAAATATTGTATAAGTTTAAATTTTTGCAAGTTCATGTAGAATATTTGTCGACAACTATTTTAAAATTGTGATGTAATTTATGATATTTATAATCTTCAAGTCCTTTCAATATTCTTCTATACTATTGGAAATGTTATATAAATAAATGGTCTCCCTTTGTTGGTTTTTTATTTCCGGCCCTTTGGCTTGGATGGAAAGCAGCCTATCAGGACCTTTTTTTCTGTGACACCAGATCAATACGGATAAATTCAGCTTTGTAAAATCCAACCAGCAGGCACATAGTGTCCGACATTGATCAACATTTTAATAACAACTATATATGAAAATGAATTTACATATTTTTGATTCTTGGAAATTTGCAACAAAATTATTAGACTCTACATTTATTACATTTTTTATATTACAAATATAATTTCATATTGACAACATCTTAAAAACTAGTACATTTGAAACTAATGCAAAGCAATAATTATCGTTTACCATTTTATAAAAAAAATGAGTTTGTAAACAATTACTATTCATAAAGAAATCTTTACCATTTCATAAAGTTGGAATCAGTTGCCAATTAAGTGATATTTGCTGTCATAATTTTCATAAAACTAGATCTTCTGATTTATGTTCCAACACTGGCCGCATGTGAATACTCTAAAACCAAAGACTGAACTAAAAACTTTCTCAACTGCTCATAGGCTCTGTACGTAGCTTCCATTTCACCTACACACTCAAAGAAAAATAAAATCCACAATTTTCACCAGTAGCAGCCCCTCCCACCTGAAGAAACAAAATAAAAATTGAAGCTGATCTGAGCCTCAGAAAAAGATATAAAAACCCATCAAACAATTCTTTGGCAGCCATGATTCACAACACTCATCAAGATGCAAACTCCCATCTCTAATGACACCCACCAAAGACCGTTGCCCCAGTCAGTCAGAACTCACCATTCCTCTCTTACTATATTGCTTCACGGATGACTTTTATGTCTCTATTCATCGTTTTGGTTTAATGATAGACATTCACACTAATTTACCACTTGTTGTATGTTTTGTTAATACCAATATTTATTTCCTAAACCTCTGTCGTTTCTATTTTTATTCTATCACTATATGCTAAATATAAAATTACCAACCATTCCCCTCCCCAGCCAAAATAACACAATGTAATAAATAAGTATTATTTATTATTTTTTTTTACCAATTCTCAAGAAAAAGAAAAAGAAAAAAAGGCATGTTCATGTACATAATAAGCATTTCCTTACTCTACAGTGTTGCAAACTGTGTATGAATATGAGATATGTGCATTGTGCTGCAGTGGATATTGACTTGGAACAAGAAACTGAAGAGCCGAGTTCTCATTCCAGTTGAATTCCTCGCATTCTCTTACATGCAGTTGTCTTTCTGAAATGTATTATTCTGTTTTTACTCTCCTGTTATGGGTTAAATAACAGGGCAGAATGGTTTCTATAGCCTTGGCTAGCAACCAGTCTACCACAAAGTAACGACAACGTACTGTGGGACAATGTTCTGCCCAGTCATTTATGTCTCTTTGAAGACATGATCGTTCAAGCAAATATCTTGTACAGCATTTAACTGACTGACTGATTCTGGTGTCAATTTTATAAGGTATTTTCCATGCTAAAAGAGAGCATTTGAATCATCCTGGAGGGGTTTCTTTGGGTTTCAGATTGGATGTAAGCAGGATTTGAGTGAACTGTTTTTGTTTTGTTTTTTTGTTTTTTTTTTCATTGATTCCTTCAGGCATATATTTGCACATTTTGTGATGTGCGTTGTGGTACAGTGGATACCGGCTCAGAACGAGAAATCGAGGAGCCGAGTTCGAATTCCAGCTGAATCCATTGTATTCACTTACGCGCAAATACCCTTGGGAAAGGTATTAATCCGTCTCTTCCTTCCAGTTATGGGTTAAATAGCAGGACAGATTGGGTTCTATAGCCTTGGTCGACAACCAGTCTACCGCAGAAAGCAATGGCAACCTACTGCGGGATAATCTTCTGCCCAGTCAGTCATGTCTCTTTCGAGACATGACCGCCCAAGCGTGTATCACGTATGGCACTTAACTGACCGAATAAAGCTTGATCAGATCATTTTCTTGTGTTTTAATGTAGATTACAAAGTGTTCCATTAATTTATTTAATCTTGTTTTACTGTTTGCTTTGTAACTGAGTAAAGCCTCCTCTGAAATTGAGTGATATGTATACATAAAATAAAATAAAAACTTTCTTTCTTGATTGACAAAATTTATCTTCTACGTTATACGAGATATGAATCAAGCCACTTTTCTCTGTTCTTTCTTCTCTTCACTAAACATTTTCTGCTCTGAAAGTCGGTTCTCTGTGCAGGGCCCGGAAGATTTTCCCGTCTGAAACTATCCTGCACATCTATAAATCTACCATCCGCCCGTGTATTGAACACTGCTGCCACATCTGGTTGGGTGCCCCTGCTACTCTCCTCGAGCTTCTTGAGAAAATACAACGGAGAATCTGTAACGTGATCGATACTGACTTGGCAGACCGGCTGCAACCACTCTCCCACCGGCCTGACGTGGCTTCCCTGTGCCTCTTCTATAAATACTTTCACGGCTTCTGCTCCGATGAACTTAGATCATTGGTGCCGACTAGGTACGAATTTACACGAGAAACTAGATTAGCAACTCGGTCCCACCCTTTTACAGTGAAACAGATAAGATGTAACCGTAATTTCTACTCCAACACCTTCGTTTCTCACGTTTCCCGCTTGTGGAATTCACTTCCACATGTCTGCTTTCCCGACAGCTACAACCTCCAGGAGTTTAAATGTAAGGTCAATAGACACCTCCTATCACACAAACTTGCATTTATTCTCCCAACACTCTCACCATCTACCCAACCCTCATTCTCGGTATACTTACCAGTCTATCAGCATCCTTCTGACATTTCCTATATCTGACCCTCCTTTCTCACCACTTTCCTCTCTATGTAAAGCCTTGCGCAATAATGGCAGTGAAATGCTTTGCTCGGGGTGAAACGATTATAAAAAATAATGAATATATAATTGTACATGTTAGGTTGGTAGGTTATAAATTGAAGAATATATTTACTAACTGAAAATTGGAATGTTTAATACAAATCATCTAGCCATCATATTCTTAAAATAATTTCCATTTTTTTTTTGTGTGTGTGTGTGTGTGTCTAAAGTTTTTTTTGTTTTGAATAATAACTTGTATGTGGACATTAAAAGGTCATGTATTTCTCAGTTTCTTCCCCTTACTGAAAAAAAAAATTGTTCAATTATGTCACTTGTGATCGCCATACAATTACCTTGCATCTGACAGGATGTCAACACGTTTCAAATATGGGAGAAAAGTTCTCTGAAAATAGTAAATTTTATTATTTATCTTTCAATTCAAACTAAAATAAAAGTTTCAAGAAAACATTTATATTTTTAAAACTTGAATTTAAAAGTTAGTTATCAAAAGTGAGTGGAGGTACCTAGTAGGTACCTCCACAAAATCGCTGAAAAAACAGCATAGTATGAAGGAAAAAGGCCCCAAACTAAGTAAAAACAAAATTTTATCGGCAAAATGTTTATATTATCATTAAGAGTATAGATCAAAGCATTTATTCACTATTTTTTAAATTCTAATTATTTTTAACACGTTTGAAATTTTTGTAGAAAGTTTTTTTTTCTTACGTTAGTGCGAGACCTAAATTGACGCAACATTTGTAAAGTAAAAAAAAACGTAATATTGCACAATGCACTTTTTTAACCGTGAAAGACACATTAATTTGGAAATTCTTGCAAAAATCAAATAAAGGTTGGAATTTAATGAGAATTTCTAGACTTATTCATAATTGACTGACATCAATTGTGAAATAATTATTTTGTGTAAAATATTGGCAAAAATATTTTTTTACATATGTTAACCTCCACCAATTAATTTCCAGAAATGCTTAAAAATTCGACAACGGGCAGCGATAAGCCTAATGTAATAAAATTCAGGAGTCATTGGGGAATGCTAATCAAAAGTTTTTTTTTCTCCAATAGAGTCCGACTTTCTACAAAATAGGTCCGAATTGCGAAAAATGCAATAACTATGCCAATTTTATTGTGGATAAACTTCTGACTGCTTATGAACAATAAAAAATTAAGCATATAATAGTCTGAAAAGAAAAAATATCAATGAATAATTAATTTTTACAATAATTTATTTTCATTTTTTTTCCTTTTTTATTATAATGATATAAAAATTTCAAAATTGTTTTTAAATTTCTTCCTCTAATGGGTCGGCTAGGGTATGTAATTAATTCAAGAAGACTACAATTACTAATCAAAAATTTAAAAGCTTAATACAAATGATTGAGCCCATCAATTTTAAAATAGTTAAAACATTTTAATTGTGTGCATTTTGATTGCCCGTATCTTTATTTGTACGGGTGACTGTACGTGCTGTTTATCATTAAAATGTCACGTGATTCAAGGGTTGTCTTCCTTTACATAAAAAATTAAATTCGTATATTTTGTCGCCTATTGCCTCCCTACTTAGCCTTCGTGACAGCTTCCGGCTCTCATTACAGCTGTCATCGCCTGAGATTAACACTGATAACAACGGCTACCTCAAGTGAGAAAGGGTTTTAGCGAATATTTCCGAGAGTAAGCAAGTATAATTGTTTGAGATCAGATGAAGGTAAGTTTTAATTTAAGAAATTAACTTCAATAACGTATCAGCGACGTATATTTTATTTTTGCCAGATTTTTAAAACAGAAATGTGACTACTGTTTGCGTAAATGTGTCTATCAATCAAAAAATGGCGGTACGTTTAATTTTTTTAATCTGAAAATTTTTAGATTCAAATCAATATAATTTCGGTTTAAAATACGCCAGTATATTTTGTTAATTTAATCTCTTGACTTTCAATTAAAGCTCATTTTAAAGCAAAAATATAACTTATTTATTTTAAAAATGTCTTTTTAATATCAGGCATCGAAAATTTATACTGAAAAGTGGAGGTACCTAGACCTATGGATGGCATAAGACCTCCACCACCCCTATGCAGGGAAAATAATTTATCGGCAAACTGGAAACTTTTTAAACTAAAATGGTATAATTACGCTATTATTACGTATCTGTCCAAACAACCGGTATAGTAACAAACGACACTTTTGCTTCATACGCTGAGAGACGAGACATTGAAGGTGTATTATTGGTTTCAGTTCGTAACTCCTGAAAAGGAGAGAACACCTGACGAAATAATTCAGGCATTCGATAGATACGCTATAGGGGAAGCAAATGAAACATACGAACGTTACATTTTCCATACAAGGAAAGAGGGGGAGTCGGAAACTCTTGAAGCATTTATTACGGCACTTTTGGACTTTGGTGAAAACGTGTCATTTTTGTGACAATTGTTTTTCATCAGTACATAATACCCATATACAAGCAGAATTATTGAAAATAAGACAGATTTACAAAAATGCATAGACATATGTAAGCTGTCAGAAAACGCTACGCTACAGTCCAGAATCCCGAGACCTGAGTGAGTAAACAGAGTCGATTTCAAACCAAAGAGAAAACCTTCAGCACAATGTGACAGAGTGTGTAGGACATGTACATTGCGACTTGAACCGCGTAAAGAGTCATGTCCAGCATTTGCGAAAACATGTTTCAAATATGGTGGGGAGAAACACTTTGTGGTGAAATGCAGATCATCGAGAAAAAAGAATATTCGAATAGTAGCTACACGGATAATACCAGTAGCACTTAAAGGCAAAGTGAAAGATGAATTGGGAAAACTAGTAAAAAAGAAAGTGATTAAACCAGTAAGTGAGCCAACACCATGTGTAAGCGCATTAGCACTGGTGGTCAAGAAAAAGGGGAAACTACGTATATGTAAAGAGCTAAGACCACTAAATATGGCTCTTCAACGGGAACATTTCCAGTTACATGTATTGGACGATCTACTCCCAGAACTGGCCGACAGTAAAGTGTTCTCTACCCTAGATCTACGGGATGGATTTTGGCATATAAATTTGGATGAAGCCAGCAGTCGCTTGACAACATTTGCCAATCTATATGGTTGGTTTCGGTGGAACGTGTTACCCTTTGGAATAGCTCCAGCTATTGAGATATTTCAGAGGATGCTATTTAACAATGTGGCTGACTTGGAAGCGGTCATTAACAAGGTATCTGGTGGTTGGGAAAGGTACAACCATAGAAGAAGCAACAGCTGATCATGAAAAAAAAAACTGTTGCAGAGATGTCGCGAACGTGGGATGCGACTGAATGACGGAAAATTGAACTTACGGCAAACATCCATATCGTTCCTGGGACACATGATAACCAGTGAGGATATACGTCCTGGTCCTGAGAAGGTAAAAGCGATAAAGGATATGCCGTGCCCAACAGATAAAAGGAGTACAACGATTGTGGGGGATTTGTGAATTATTTGGCAAAATTTCTACCTCATCTATCCGACGTGGTGGCTCCAATTCGAAATTTAACGAAGACAGGTGTGCCATGGACGTGGACCGAAATCCATGAAGTGGCTTTTAAGAAAATCTAAAAGCTAGTGAGTGAAGCACCGGTATTGAGATATTATGACCACAACAAACCACTGGTCATTCAATGTGACGCAATTGAGAAGGGCATGGGGGCTCCACTGCTGCAAGAGGGTCAGCCTTTAGCCTATATCAGCCGATCACATACAGAGACAAAAACCCGGTATGCACAAATGGAAAAAAATCTGTTAGCAGTAGTCTACGCATGTGAACGCTTTCACCAGTATACATTTGGTCAACAAGTCACAGTGCTGACCAATCATAGGCTATTGGAAACGATAGTGAAAATAGAATTGGGGAAATACCCAAAGCGACTGCAGAATATGTTGATGCGGTTTGAAGTTTACAACATTACAATTCTGTACTACCCGGGTAGGAAGATGTTCCTTGCAGATCCACTGTCAAGGGCATGTATCCATGGAGTGAGCAGTGAACATATGGATGACGAGGATGATGTCAAGGAAACTGAATATATTTCGGTGACAGAGAGAAGTCTGCTTGAATTACGCTCCGCCATGAATGAAGACAGATGCATGCAGCAGTTGCAGCGGGTAATTGTCGAAAGATGGCCAGAAGACAAGGAAAATCTTGACCCAGAGGTATGACCATATTTTAGCATGCGGAATGAAATGACTGTACAAGACGGGCTAATTTTCAGAGGAAACCGAGTAGTAGTCCCGAAGACTCAGCGGACCGTATTGAAAGAAATGTTACATTCTACACACGTAGGGGACGAAAAATATTGCAGACGAGCAAGAGAATGCTTGTACTGGCCAAACATGAACAGTGACATCAGAGATTACGTGTCAAAATGTTCCACATGTAGGGTGGACTTGAAGAAAACATCAGAATCACGCCCATTACCATCATTGATCTACCAGCCATACCAGGAGTATGGCGAGGTACCAGCGAATGCGGGATCGGTTGTAAAAGACATTTCTAACCCACAAACAACTCGAGAGGAAAGTGATAGAAAAGGAAGGGTGAGACTGACACCATCCATAACAAAACCAAATTCAGAAAGGTTGGGGACGACAAGGTCAGGAAGACTAACAAGAAGTCCTGCAAGATTTAAGGACTATACATCATAATTAGAGTCCGAAGTGAAAAAGGCAGAATAATCCCTGTTAGGCAAGAAAGTAGTCTGCCCGATGAATGCCTAGGTCACTAGGACTGTGTGAATATGTTTTCATTTTTAGATACCTTTAGTATTATAATTATTTTTCTATGTGTGTTTTAATTTTTTTTGTTCAGAAGAGAGAAGATGTTGCATGAGAGACTGAAGGAGGGTCTTCACCGTTTGATTGAAGGGCCTTCTCCGGTGTTGCAGATTTCGAGCCCCTGAATAAACAGCCATAATATACAACAGATGTGTACGTTGTGTTGTCTTTTATCCATAAACATCCTCAGATAAAACTTAATGAAAGAGTTGAATTCCTTGCATTCACTTACACACATATAGATTTGGGAAATGCATTAACACGTCTCTTCCCTCCAGTTATGGGTTAAATAACAGGCCAGATAGAGTTTTATAGCCTTGGCTGTCAAAAATTCTACCGCAGAATGTAATGACAACCTACTGCGTGATAATCCTCTGCCCACTCAGTCATGTCTCTTTCGAGACATGATCGTTCAAACGTGTACCAGATATGGCATTTAACAGACTGACTGATTTTCATGTTAATTTTATGAACTACACTTCCATGTTGGAAGAGAGCATTTCAATGTTATTCCACAATAGATTGAGATTACTTTCTGCAGTAGACTGTTTGCCAACCAAGGCTAAAGAACCCAGTCTCTCCTGCTATTTGCTTTGCTGGGAGAAGAGACTAATTAATACCAAATGTATTTACACATAATTAAATATAATGAATTTAAACTCGGCTCTCCATTCCCTCAATCCGAGCCACTATCCATCCCTCCACCTTTGCCTCAACTTAGGTTTTATTACAGTTCTAAATTATCTTCAGTGGTTATTACCATTTGTGACTTTTGAAAGAAAGAAAGAAAGTCATTCAGTCAACGAGTGTGTAAAATATGAATGATTTTGCTTGAAAGATTTAAATTTCATTCTTTCTGCATATTCAGACTTGTATTATTTTTTTACAGTAATCATGGTATCAGTCAGTTAGCTTCCCATTGGGATACACGCTACGGCGATCATGTCTCTTCCAAGACATATCTAACTGGGCAAATTTTCCAACAGTAAGTTACCAACCAAGGCTATAGAACCCAATTTATCCTGTTATTTCACCCATAGCTGGAAGGAAGAGACGGATTAATATTTTTCGCAAGGGTATTATTTGCACGTAAGTGAATTCACCGAATTCAACTAGAAATTGAACTCGGCTCTCCGATTTCTCATTCCAAGGTGATATCCGCAGCACCTCAACGCACGTCAGTGAAAATGTAAAATTTACATTAAACAACTACACTGCTTAAACAAGTAATGATTCTTGGATATTTAAATAAATCATCTGTTTCAACAAAATTTCCATTTGATATTAAATATAAAAATAACTTTCTTATGTCGGGTTATTCAAAGCCCTTCGCGTCGACTTTTGCTGTTGCTAGTGAAAGCGTAATACCATTTTGCTCTGTAACTGCCAAGAAACCTACTACTTTTTAAATCCTTAGGAACCAAATTTTGACTAACATAGCTTAACTGATATTCCACTGACTACAGATTACTTTAAAACTTTATAAATTATTACAATTTGAAAAAATTAAAATAATTATTTTAAAATTTCAATATTAATCTAAAATTTATTTATTTTCTTCAAGCTATAATGTCCCTAATTTATTATAGTGGTTAAAAGCTTATCAAATTAAACAATGTCATAGTTTAATGCATTTTTTATTTTACTATTAAAAGGAGATTTTTGGAAAGAGAGGCCAAAATAATAGATGATTTACATTCCCTAATGAGTCCTGCGTTTAACTAATAACACCAATTTAGCCTACAAAATTGAATTTCTTGAAAAGGTGGTAACAAATGTAAAACAATATTTTTACGAATATTTTTTAAAATAATGATGTCCAAAGTAATTTCATTCATTTGTGAATAAGTCCTGAAAGTTTCAGTAAAATCCGGCAATTATTTGATTTTCACAAGAATTTCGAAATTAATGTGTTTGTCACCGGAAAGAAAAGTGAGTTATGTTTTCCATTGTAAATTATTGTAATGATTTGACTCCCCGCTAACGGAAATAAAAACAAGAATTTCAACTAAATTTCGAACGTGTTAGAAAGGATTAAAAAACTTTTAAAAAATAATTAAAAATATTTTGATCTTTCCTCTTAATAATAATATAAACATTTTGATGGAAAAAAGTTCGTTTTTATTAATTTTGGAATTTTATTCTTCATACTCTGCTGTTTTTTCACTTGGTTTGATGAGATAGGTCACCATTTTTTTCACTAGACTACTCCCTGATTACATGATTACAAATCAATTAGCTTGAAGTAAGGCTTTTATCATAGTGCTTCATCCTAATGAGACCATCTTCAACGCATGTGTTGGGGAGTTATCTCCTGAGGAGTCATCATGCATATTCTGAACCTCTGCATGCGTGGAAGCATCAGATGCATTGAGCTCAATTATCTGATCACTTTCAGACGATAAATCGTTGTCAACGTCACACATAGATGGACTAAAATGATTCATCCGTCTCGTCTCTCCAGGTATGGGTTAAATAACATTACAGATTGGGTTCTATAGCTTTGGTTGGCAACAAACATACTGCAGAATGTAATGGCAGCCTACTGCGAGAAAGTCTTCTGTCCAGTCAGTCATGTATCTTTCAAGACATGATCACCCAAGCGTGTATCACATATGGCACTTAACTGACTTAGTTGCTGGTAAATAGCAAATGCCACATTTTTCAATCTCAAGGCAAGTTCCACTTTTATATTCATTCAGTACCTGCTTGTCCCGTGTCTGAACCATCAAATTCAGGTATCAACTTTATGTCACACATCATACCTGTCATGATACTGAAATCGTTTGTAGAATTTTGAAGGTACAAACTTTGATACAGAAACTGCTCATCTCAGGAAATTCTCCTTTACATCTTTACGTTGAGTAACAACTCAAAGCCAAGTTACCAGTCGCATGCAGCACCTGTTTAGGTTGAGAAGTCAGTGATTGGTGGAGGTGCAACCTAAAATTTGCGTGATGTTTTCATGAACTTATATCAATAATTTGTTCCAGGAGAGATGATTTTAGTCAAATTTACTTGTCTTTTTCGACCTCCTAATTTTTCTCTGTGTAATGTGCTTTCATTTCGATTGTGGTACACTGTTAACTGAACAAAAAATACAAAATCTGAGTAAGTTGAAAAAGAAATCCCAACAGATTTGTTTTGAACACTAAGAAACCAGCTTGATTTTTTTTCGTTGCATATTCTGATTTGAAAGGTAAGTGGAAGAAAATAAATAATTTTTATAATTTTTTTCTTTTTTTCTTTTTTTTCTTTTTACTGATTTCCCACACCACATTTCATTTCGTTATTCCTCACTAAAAAAATGAAATACAGATATTTATTTAAGATAAACCAAAAGAAAACTTTTACATTTTGTAAAATTCGTTTCGAAGTTTATTTTTTAAATTCTATTTAAGTATAGTAGCCAAATGAAAAATATACCTTTTGGGAGAAAAAAAAATTTTAAATTTTCCCGTAATTCATTTCACTTTTGTTTTGTTTAACAAGTTTGCTTAGGCTTCACTGATGGCAAAAAAAAAATATTTGCCACTTTTCAATACATAACGTCGAATAGAAAAATTGGTCAATTGTTTTCATGAAAGGGGAGAATATAATAAGTCATCTTGTAAAAGCCCGTGTTAATAAAATTATTTTCTTCAACATTGGGTTGGTTTTGGTACCCCTACTCCATGTGCTATTTTTCGGACAACAACAAAAACTTTTCGGTATATCCACAAATTCACTGAAATAAACAACACCGAGCATAATAAAAAAAATTATCGTTAAAATGTTTTTTATTAAGAGGAAAGACTAAAGTATTTTAAAATTATTTCATTCTTTTAAAAATCCTTTCTAGAACGTTTGAAAGTGATAAAGAAATCTCTTCTTTTGTTTGTTTTGCCTTTCGTCAGTTATCTATTAAAGAGATTACAATGGATTAGCACTGTTTTTTCCTGTGAAAAACCAAAACACTGTAATATGAAGATTTTTGCAAATATGAAATTGCCTGATTTTTTTGAAATTTTCACAACTTATAAAAATGAATGAAGTTTTTAATATGATTATTTGAATAAAATATTGGTAAAAAAAATAGTTTAACACCTGTTAATCCCCCCACTACAATTAGTGAAATTTCTAGAAAATTCAATACTACACAGAAACTTCGTTTCATTATTAGTTAAATGAAAAACTTAGGAAATAAATTAATCTTTATCTCCACTAAAAATCGTACTTTTTTCATCAAAAATTTTATGAAAGATCAAGATATTTTTAATTCATTTTTTAAAACTTGTAATGCCTTCTTACACGGTCAAAAATTTAGTAAGAAATATTGTTTTGTATGTTCGCGGATAACCAAATCCATATGAAAGTTTAAAAACGTATTATAACAATTCGTTTTTTTTCCTTTTTGTTTTTTTTATGACCAACATATTAATTTTGAAATTCTTGCAAAAATCAAATTGTCGGATTTCAGTAAAATGGCGGACCTGAAGTATACGACAACCACGTTTCTTTTTGCCGTTTTTAAATTTTTTCATCGCAGTCCTATTGATTGTTAACTAGATTTCGATTAACAAAAAAATAATCTGGAAAAATTGCAATATATAAACAAATTTTGGTGGGGGGTCAGTTTCTGATTCAGCCTTAAACTAATTCGATCCTACATTTTCAATCCAATCACGTTGGGATCGCTTTGTTTATGTTAACTGTTTTGGGATATGTTCTTGCTCTTTGGTCATAGCCTTGGGGTCGCTTTGTTTTGTTTTTTTTGTTTTTGTTTTTTGTTTTTTTTAACGTGTTGCTAATCTTGTTCTTGTTATTCTCACGTTTTCTTCATAACTTACGATGGCATCTTCCTCTGAAACTCCAAGAATGGCTCTATTGAAAAGTTTCCAAAAGGATTCAGTCACTGAATATACGATTACCCAAAAGTTAATTGCACATAGCATGTCCACAGGAACACATCTTGCTAAAGGCATGTGCAAACTTCAAAGCGGATAAAGTTTGCTGGAGATGTTCCAAATGCAAAAAAAATATCCATTAGAAATGGGACATTTTTTGATAAGTCCAAATTGTAACTCCACGTGATATTCCAACTAATTTTCGATTTCGTCTGCCAAGTACCGGTGACCAGTTCAGCGACATTGAACGGAGTTTCATTAAATTCTGCGATTCGGTGTAATGAATATTGCAGAGACCTCTGTACAAGCAAGATGGAGAAAGACCGAAAACTGATGGGTGTCCCTGGACATGAAGTCCATTTGGAAATAGTTTCCTTGAAACTTAAAAAAAATAACTTGGAAAAAATATGCTATTGAAACCCCACTCCCCAAAAAATTTTGGATATGCTATATTGAAAACACACACAAAAAATAATTGGACATAGTTTCCTTGAACATAGTTTCTTTGTACAGGCTATTGAAAACCCAATTTAAAAAAATTGGACATGCTATTGAACCCCGCCACCCCACAAAAAAAAATCTTCGTATAATGTTCTTGAAATAGGAAGAAAAAAATAACAATCTGGTATTTGAAACAAAAAATGGTATGTAAAACACGAAGAAAAAATTCCCCTGCTCTAAAAAAATTAAACATACACATGTTTTATTTCATTACTTTCTTACAAGTTGAAAAATATCGAGGCCAGTGTTTCCGAATTGAAGGATTGATTTACTATAAATTTGTATGAAAAATTGCCCCCACCACCACCAATTTGTTTTAATATTGAAATTTTAGCAAAGTTTTTATGTCGTTGGTGAAGTTTCAGGTGTAAAAAATAACATTTAACTGAAAAACGGTTTTAAAAAAAATTATAATTTACAGTTGACGGTACAGGCAACTGATTTCAAAATAGTGATCGATTTACTTTCGGCTTTTATGAGAAACTGAGCCCTCCCCACCAATTCATTGTACTTTTTCCAATTTTCTAAATTTTTATTTTTATTTCTTTTCATTTTTTTTTTATAATCGTAAAGCTTAGTGGGTAATCAATAGGACTGCGGTGAAAAAATTGAAAAACGGTGAAAATAAATGTAGTGGTATTATACTTCAGGTCCGCCAGTAAAACTTGCAAGAATTATTTACAATTGAATGAAATTATATTTTAAATTATTTTTATAAGTCTTTATATACTTCTGTTACCCACCTCCATGTATTGTAAATCCATAAAATTTTAAGAAATTAATTTTTCTTGCGAAAATTGGTTTTATAACTTAAACGCAGGAATCTTTGTGGCATGCAAATCATCTAATATTTCTTTTGAAAATGTTTGATTTTATTTCTGAAAATCTGCTTCTAATAGTAAAATAAAAAATGCACAATAACTGACATTTAATTTGATCAGCTGTTAATTGATTTAATATATAATATAAATTAGAGAAATTTGTCTAAAGAAAAAAAACTCGGTTAAGAATGAAATTTTAAAAATCGTATTCATTTTTTTAATCATAATAATTTATAGTTTCAAAAGTATTTTGATAATACTTCAAAGATTTGTTAGTTTATAAATTTACAAAACAAAAATTCTATTTACTAATTAAAAAGTTTAATAGAAATCGTTGTGCCTTCTTATTTTATAATTATTTTCGTTTGTGTATTTGAAGATCTTTTTATTTCCTTTTTTGTATGGTAATCTGTGTAAATTAAAAGGTCGTGTGTTTCAGGGTTTCATCCTCTTGCAGGAAAACATTTGTACAATTGTCATTTGTGAACGCCAAACATGTTTCTTGCATCTCTAATCTGTCAACACATTCGGTAGAATGGTTAGACAGCTGAACTCTGTATTTAAGAAATACATTTATTCTAAATTTCCTGCTATAAGTAATACTTGAGCAAATCAGATTAAATATTAAATTTGCTAAATTGCCAAACATGACATGTCACAGATGTACATTTTATTTTCGCAAGATTTTTAAACCAAGAATTAACTTTTGTGTTGATCACTCAAAAATGGCCATTATTGAAACTTTTTTTGCCAAACACTGGCTGTTTTTCAAAAGATTTATCCAAAATAATCAAATAAAAAATGCAATAAAATTATTAGAGAATATTTTAGTTGCTTTTATAAATAATATATATAAAGTTTATCCATATCATGAAGAAAAATTATTTTTCGATTATTAATAAATTTTTGCTTGAATTGTTTGCATTTGTTTCTTTGTCAAAGATGATTATAAGGTTTAAAATATTTTAAATTTTTTAGAAACTGTCTGCATTCAGTTATTAACTAAATACTATATTTAATTGAAAATTGGAAAGCTTTTTACAAATCATTTCACATTAAGATAAATAATAATTATTTATTTTTTATGTAGAATAGTTTTTTAGTATGGGTTCTCATAAAGGACATATCATTAAAAGGCTATGTGTCGTTCCTTCTATTAAACTTTCTCTTAGATGTCGTAAGTTTGTCAATTCTGCTCAACAATGCATTGCTTGTCAGCACATCTGACAGCAGCCACTTCATACTTCAGAAAAATAAAACCACCATAATTAAAAGAAATAATGTATTCAAAATTTCATACCGTAAATAATACTTGTTTCAAATCAGATTCATTTAAGTTGAAATTTGCTAATTTTGACAAAACAAAATGTCACAGATGTATATTTTATTTTTGCAGGATTTTTGAAACTAAGAAATAGCTTTTGTTTTCAAACTTGTCAATGTAATGTCTTTTTGAAATATATGAAAATATTTTCCTTACTGAAAATAATTAAATCATTTAGTTTAAAGTGAATGCTTCAAGAAAGAATTTCTTTTTAAAAATTCACTTTCAAATTTAGGTAATGAAATTTAATGGCGTTTTTTTCTTTTTGATATCAGTGAACATTAAAAAAATATCAAAACTCTGCAAATTATCTGGTTATACTTAAATTTTCAGTCTTCATTCATTGATAAATGAAATCTATTATAAATCATTATCATTTATTTTTTCTTTTTCATTTTGATGATTTACAGCTAACACAAGATTTGTATAGGGAATATGTACATCTTTTGTGATAAAAATCACATCGATTTGGAAATTCTTGCAAAAACCAAATAACTGTCAGGTTTTAACAAACTTTTCCGTGTGTTATGGTTCTCTTCTGCAAGAAATGGACGCTTCTTCTAAATATATATAATGCGTGACTTCGGGGGACGCAGTAAAAATATGCAGTTGAATCTAATTACGAGTCTGGCAATAAGCAGCGTTATAATACCATTCAGACTTCCTTATTTCTATTTACTGATTAACACTTCCTTTGTATATATGTTCTTATTATGCTAATATTGTTTTGAACCTACCTTCCGTTTTCACCACAAAAACTCCACAACAAATTAATGACAAAAGTTTACGACAAATTGTTACACTAAGATTTGTGAAGACCACCGTGAGTAAAAAAAAAAACCTTTGAAAACTCTAGTTTTCGTAAGGTACTACTTGAAAAGAAAAGACACGAAATGGAGTTCAAAAACATTTTATTTGAGCAAGTAAAGTACCAGAATGCACAAGAAAAAATGGAAAATTATCTTCAAATTCAGAAGGAAAATCAAGACAGATCAAATTTCAGAAGCAAGTGTTGGAACTAATTCGATGAACGAATACCAGTGAAAATGAACTTCCTTTTGCACAAGACACCATTTGGAGTGTAATAGAGAATTTTACATACGCGCCCGAGAAACGCATAACATTTGCGTCTAACTTTAAAAGATATGAGGATATTTATGATACAGGATTTAATGTTGTTCTGAAGGGTTAGCACTTCCCTTTTTCTTGTCTCAAAAGCATTTTCCCAAAGATTAATGGAGGGTGTGGAATTGTTATCAAAATTTGAGCTTGTAAATGCTTATTTACAAATTTCTGTTGAAGAGTTGATTTCGAAATTATTAATAGGAATCGTGGATTAGATAAATTCGAACGTTTACAATTTGGTGTCAAGGTTGCCAGTTTGGTTGCACGGGTAAACACCTATTGAGGAGGCATCAGTGACTTAAGCTCATCCGAGCAGAAGCCATGAAAGTATTTATAGAAGAGACAGAGGGAGGCCACATTTCGACGATGGGAAAGTGGCTGCAGTCGAGTCGCCAGATCAGTACCTATCACATTACAGACTCTCCTTTGGAGCTTGTCAAGAACACTGAGGAGAACGGCAGGGGCACCTGACCATAAATGGCAGCAGTACTCCATGCACGGACGGATGTTTGACTTGTATATATGCAGGATGGATTCAGGTGGAAAAAACATCCTGGATCGACATAGTGACCCAATCTTCTTAGCAGTAGATTTTGCTATGGATTCAATATAGTGCTTCCATTTGAGGTCTGAGGACAGGGTAAGTCCGAGGAGGCGTAGTGTATTACTCTCCGAGAGAATCATCTGGTCCATGCTTATGGGAGGCAGAAGAGGTTGCCTGTAGTGGTTGACAGACAACAGCTTGGTCTTAGAGGAATTGAAGTTGACAAGCCACTTCTTGCCCCAGTTCACCACAGAGTGTAGACCCCGCTCAAGGTCAGCAGCGAGATTGTCTGTCCGCCACGACAGGTTTCTTACTAGAGCGGGAGTATATTGTAGTGTCATCTGCGTAGATGCCTACTTGGGACTTGATCTCATCTGGGAGGTCGTTGATGAAAATAAGGAAGAGCGTTGGGCCCAGGATAGAGCCTTGTGGGACACCAGCATTCGTGCTGTAGGACGAAGAGGCACGCTACGATTTGTTTGTTCCCTTTAATGAATTATTTTAAAAAAAGATAGGCCCTAGATTTTGACAGCAAAATCCCAGCAGGAATTTGAAAAAATTAAGAAAATTCTTACGTCAGACTTGTTTGTTACTTATTACGATCCGGACTTAAAAATCATTGGTGCTAGCGATGGTAGTTCTTATGGCGTAGGAACATACATTCTTCACAAAATGACTAGAACTATAAAAACTCGAAAACACCTGCTTTGAGAGTTTTGCTTCCTGTAGAAAAAAATTCTCAGATTGGAAAAAAAAAGCAGTTGAGATTTTATTCACTGTCGCAAACTTCCACCACTATATTTCTAGTTGGCAATTCTCTCTACAGACAGACCACAAGCTATTACTCAGTATTTTTGGCCCCAAAAAAGTTTGCCTATACATACAACCAACAGACGTAAGTGATGTGTTACAATACTGTTGAATGAATTTTAGAATTGAGTACTGTAATGTTTGGTTTTGGAGACAATCAATGCTTGCTAAACATCGACTACGACCATTGTGTGTCCACAGGGTGGATGATGATTAATGGGAGAGCGAAGACTAACCTTGCTAGCCTGCTTGGCGTCCCTTATCCTGTTCCCTTCCGGATCCGCAGGCGCCGTAACCCATGTAACACCAAAGGTTATATTATTTTACTGGTCAGAACATTACGAGTACGTGTCAACGCAAAAATTCGGCCATGCAGATGGCGTCAAGATTAATTCTCAAGTACAAAGAACCACTGGAAAATAAAGTGCTTGCCTCTCTTCAGTCTGAAGGAGAATTAAATCTACTCTTTGTAATACTGTAAAGGAATTTCCAGTGACTCTGAAACAAATAATTCAAATTTCTTGCCATGATGAATATATTAAGTTAAGGAAATAAAAGCTACGGACGTTTTTCTAAATGCGATGGTGGTGTTACTAAGGGGACATGTTGTGATTCCATGTTGACATTATCACTCCAGAAACACATTTTAAAAGATTTTCACGCTGGCCATCCAGGGAGTACTAAAATGGAAATTTTGATGTATAGCTATGTCTGTTGTATTTTAAAAATAATTAAAGACAACTGATATTTTTGGAGATGTGTATGATAAAAAAATTGGGTATATGATTTATATAGTAAAGTGTCCCCAATTCATGCATAAATGCCACATAAATCAACTTAGAAAACGCCTAACTGATGAGGCTGGTAATGGGTTTCCTGAGAAATAGATGGGTGTAATATATGACACTATTAACATTCCAATCCCTCTCAAGATTCACGAAGTACGCCGTTCGAAAAGAAAAAAAACAACTAAATTAATAATAGTGGTCAATCCAAAGCGGAAAAGAATGACAGTAGATTGTAAGCATAATTAATGATTTCAAATAATTATTTACTAAGTTTTAAACAATAAATTTTTTAACTCGGCAATCGCTGTTAGAAGCGTAGATATCTCGACGAATTCGCTGAGAAAAACAGCATAGTATGAAGAAAAAAAAAAGGCCCCAAAACGAAATGAACATGAAATTTTTCTATCACAATTTTATTAAGAGGAAATATGAAAGTATTTTTAATTATTTTAGAATGTTTTAATCAATACCAACACGTTCGGGATTTTAGTAAAAAAAAATTCTTGTTTTGATTTTTATCAAATGTTGGCCAAATCGTTACCAGAGTTTTCAATGGATAATGTAATGGTAACTCTGTTTTACCGATGAAAAACACATTTAATTTTGTAATTCTTGCAAAAATCAATTGTCGGATTTTCATGGAAATTTAAGAAATTATTCACAAATGAATGACAGTATTTTTGAAATTATAATTTTTATAAAATCATGCTAAAATAGTTTTTTGTTGCTTTTGTTACCCCCTCATCCACGTGAATTCATGAAATTTCAGGAAATAAAATTTTGTAGTGAAAATTTCATTTATTAGTTAAAAAACGCAGTACTCATTGAAGAATGTAAAGAGTGTGTTATTTTTGTTCACACATTTGCCTGTCTTTTTTTTCTTTTTTTTTTACAAAACGTTGCTCCAAATAGTAAAATAAAAATGCAATAAAATTATATTATTTAATTAGATAAGCTTTTAATTGTATTTATGAATATATATTAAGGACATTATCAATCAGTCAGTTAAGTGCCACACGTGATACACACTTGGGTGATCATGTCTCGAAAGAGAAATGACTAAGTAGGCAGATTATCCCACAGTAGGTTGCTATTACTTTTTGTGGTAGACTGTTTGCCAGCCAAGATTATAGCACCCAATCTGTCCTGTTATTTAGCCCATAACTGGATCAAAGACACTGATACATATCTGCTCTAAGGATATTTGCACGTAGTCCAAAGAAAAAGTTTTCATTAATACTGAAATATTAAAAGAAAATAGGCATGTTTATAAATATAAAAAATATTCAAAATTCTTTTCAAAGGAATGTGATTTCACTAAATATAATTTTTACTTAATAACAATGCCTCATAACCGGTGCAGAATTTTTTAAGTGACTTATAAATTTATGAATTATTATTAAAATTTTAAAATAAAAAAAAATACAATTCTTGGAAAACTTCATTATTCATTGAAAAAGATATTTTTCTGAGGGGAAATGATGTCCATATATATATATATATATATATATATATATATATATATATATATTTTTATATATAAAAAGAAATGCTTTTCTATTTAAATGTTTTAGTATGATTGCAGTTTTTAATCATCGAAAAAGCTCTTTTTTCTGAAGAAAATGATCTCATATCTTTTTGATAAAAGAAAAAACGGCTTTTCTACTTAATGTTTTAGTTTGATTGCATTTTATATTCTGTTTTAGAGCTGAATTTTGGTAAAGGTGTAACTGCTTGAGATAAAGAAAATATTTACTTCTTCTGAAGTGTCCTGTTTTATAAAATTTTAAAATTTTCTTCAACTAATATAAATACGAAACTGCACGAAATTTAATTTCTGAAAATTTTATTAAGTGAGGATAAGAGATGTTAAAAAATGTCAATAATTTAATTAACTTGAATAAATTCTGAAAGATTCATAAAAATCCAATACTTATTTGCATTTTGAAAGAATTTTCCAATCATGTTTGTCTTTTTTTTTCTTTTCCATTGTTTGATTTGTTGTCCTCATTTTTCTTGCCATGTTTATGATGCTTTGTCCGTCGTATGCTTTGGCGTTCTTCTTTCTCAAGGACACATGGCACAGAAGATATAAGCAGTTGTTAGCTCCAGTGGGTTCAATACAAGGCTACTGCAGTTGTGAAAAATAACTTATGCTAATGGTGGTTAGGAGCAATTGTCTGTGATGTTTAATAGGTAGCAACTTCATTTTGGAAGTATTAAAATTCACAAGTAATTTTTTACCTCAGTCCGCCATGGATCGGAGATCCTTTGCAAGCTCAGCAGCGAGGTTTGCTTTGTCAGCCTCAGCAGATATTTGATCGATGTGAGAGTAAACTGTAGTGTCGTCAGTGTATATGTCTACTTGGGATCTTATATCTGGGAGATCGTTAATGCAGATAAGGAAAAGCATAAGACCTAGAATAAAGCCTTGTGGGACATCCGCGTTCATATGATAGTATTAGGAGGTATGTCTGTTTAATGTTACCTTCATCGTGCGATTTGAAAGGAATGACTGGATCAGGTCAAACAATTGTCCTGTTATACCATAACATCGCAGCCTGCATAGAAGGCCAGCATGCAAGAGTCTGTCGTACGCTTTGAAGATATCGCCGGTCTTGTTAAGAGCCTGGTGTACATACTCAGAGATAGTTTTGAACATATCAGCAGTAGACATGGTAAAGTGGAAACCATCCTGTTTGTCAGAATATTCTGTGGGCTGTGAGATGTTGAACCACCACGGCGATGATGGCTTCGAACACTATGCCAAAATCCGGTAGGAGGCTGATCGGTCAATAATTACAGGGGTCAGAGGGTTCAACTGTGTTTTTTATGTACTGGAACCGTGGAGGAGGACTTCCAGCAGGCAGGAAAGGGAGACGCTGAGAGGTAGTAGTTATAGAGTTTGAGAGAATAGAGGAGAGTTCAGGGGAACATTTATTCCGAAAAATGATTGGGATTCCGTCACCGCCGCTCGCTTTATGGTGGTTAAGATTTCAAATTATTTTAGAGACAACCGAGGAGGTAATGTGGATATTCAGTTATGCCTCAGTTTGGGATGGGAATTTGGGTACAGATACTCCAGAAGAGTCCAGTGTCGAGTTGGTGGAGAAGCTGTGACCGAAACACTCAGCCCTAACTGCTGTAGAAGTAGGGACCTCATATTTGTTCATTCTAGGGGGGATTGCGGGTTTGCTCTTCTATAGTACACATTTACAGAGCCTCCCGTAGTCTTTAGAACCTAACTTATGGGATTCTATGCGTTGCTTCATTCTGGCTGCATACAGCTTGGCTTCTTTAAGTATCTTCTTGCACTCGTTGTGAGCAGAGGCAAAGGCGCCTGTAATGGTCCGAAACGTGACTCCGATAAAGCCGGAAACAGAGGTTTCGATGGACTATGACAACCGAGCCAGCGAGAGAGGACCAAGGAGACCAGTGCGATATAAGTGACAACTTCCTGGCTTGCATGAAATCTTTGATGCCAGGCTGAACACAAAAAGAGATAGCTAACTGAGCTTAGTAGGTTTTATTTTAGTTTTAATTTCATGCTATTAGAATAAATTAAATATATTCGGCAACAAAGTTGTTACATTTCAAAGATTGACCTCCATAAAGCGAGCGATTGTAACGGAATACCAATCATTGTCTTAAAGAAATGTGCTTCTGAACTCTTTTCTGTTTTCTCTAAACTCTAACTACTGCTTCTCTGCCTCTTAATTTCTTGCCTGCAGGAAATCCTCCACTGTGTATTTTATATATAAAAATGCCGGAGAAACCTCTAACCCCACTAATTATCACCCAATCAGACTTCTAACAGTTTTTGTCAAAGTGTTGAAAGCTATCATCAATGCTGAGTGGGTACAACATTTCACAGCCCACAGACTTTTCTCTGACAAACAGTATGGTTTTCGCTTCAACAGGTCTACATTTAATATGCTCACCTCCATCACTGAGTATATACTGTAGGCTCTCGGCAAAAACGGCGAAGCCTGAACTGTTACTCTAGACATCTCCAAAGCGTTTGACAGTCTGGCATGCTGGCCTTCTATGCAGCTCCTGGGCTATGATATAACTGGACAGTTGTTTGACCTTATCAAGTCATTCCTTTCAAATCGCAAAATGAAGATAGTCTTGAACGGATGTGCCACCCAGTACTATTTTGATATATCTATTATTTTTATTAATATTATTTAAAATATTTTTGTAAGATTGTATTTTAATATTTTATTTATCTTATATAAGTGTTAATTTTTTACTATATTTATAATACAATACTATGGTTATATTTTAATTGGTATTATAAATTATGATTTCCAATTTATTTTTTACCGTACATATGTCTCATTGTATTTATAACTAAATTTTAATATTAAATTTCCATGTCATGTTTTTCTAAGAAAGCGGATGAATTGCAATACACGCTAGTGTCGATGTTAGACGTTAACTTCAATATCATTTCTATCTATACTGATCATTCTTTTTCTTTTCCTTTCTCTTTCTGTTCATAAATTTTCTGGATTTAATTATAATTTTCTTTTATAAGGTTAAATTATTTTAACTATACTTATAACCACTGGTAGTATTATAGTAATTCAAAGTGAAAAATCTAGTTTTTATTTTAGATTCAATTTCAAGCAAACAGGTTTCATTTAATATTTCCAATAGGTAAAACACTTCACTATATTTAAAAATGATCCAAATTGACTAAAAGGAGTTTTCATTTTAAATGGCTACAATTGCTGATTTTAATGCCATTTTTACTCATCTTTCATTATAATGTAATTATTGGTCTTCAAAGATAAAATTTACTTTTCTAAAACTGTATTTGATGAATATTAGCTGATTTAAAGTTTACTTAATCTGATTGGAAACAAATACTACTTTTATTTTAACATATATCAGAAATGCATTTAATCACATGGCAGCTGTTTATTTGAGGTGTTGACAGTGTAATATTTAAGTAATATTATTCTGCAGAGAACATCTCTGTAAAATCTACAAAATGAATAACATGAGCACCTTTTTCATGTAATTTTTAGCTGCTCAGTAATCCTAAAAATTTAGCAAAATATTCACCATAATCTAAGGTTTTAAGGAATTTTATGTACTTTGACTTTGAACTTACTGTTCTTTTCACTCTTAATTTCTGCTAATGTTATTTTCGGATATATTAGATTTAACAAAAGTCAGCCTGTTTGTACATGCACCAAATAATTTGAAACACATTTTAAAATATTCGTGTTTGAAGAATTGCAATCAACTTTTCTTTTTATAATTAGAAAATATAGTTTTTACTTGCAAGCAATATTCCTTAACCATGGCCATGTAATATTAACATGATTTTCATCAGATCATTATTCTGAATTGTTTCAATAATATCTTATTTATCAAATCAATAAAAAAGCTTCTCTAATGAAATTCGTTTTCGGTTAATTGCATTTCTAATGTTCTTATTCAGAGCATAGATTTTGTTTGTGTTTTTAAAAAAGAACATGATTAAAATGTAACAGTTCTACTTTTAACTAGTATGAACCTTTAGATAAAATTTAATTCTCGAAAGTAAAAAGGTATGGATTTCATGAAGATTTTGTAAAAACGAAAAGACATTTCTGGAATAATTTCATTCTTTTTTTAATGAAACGTTAAAGTTTCGTTAAAATCCAACAATTATTTTTCAGAAATTTCTAAATCAATATGATTTGTAATGCAAAAGAGGGACTACAATTTCTTGTACTATTCATTGGTCTTTACACTGAACAAAAACCAAGATTTTAACCAAAGTTTCAAAGTTCTAAAAAGAAACACCAAAATAATTTAATTAACAAAATATCCATTAATCTTTCCTCTTAAGAACAACATCAAAATTTTGACAATAAAACATAGTTTTTTAGTTTTTTTTATCTCGGTATGCTAAAATTCTTTAGTGAATCAGGGTACCTTGTCAAAAATTATCTTATTTTATTGGCATGATTTTCCATTCACATTTAATTTTAAAACACCTTTGTGAAAATATAAACAGGTTTTACAAAAGTGTTATATTTATGTGGACATTTCTCTCCTATATTATATGAATCACTCTTTATATAAATTTTATATAAGCATTACACAGAATTTTTCCAGTGGTCTTTCACATTTAAAAAAAAGACAAATAGGTTAGGCTTTTATATATTATTCCACTGAGGTAATCAAATGAACCATCATTACTTGCAACATTCTAAATATAAACTTCTGTAAGTAATTTTTGTCAGTGAGTAATTAATGTTACTTTCATACATAATCAATACTATCAATTTGTATCAGATTTTGAAATCCACATTTTGATTCTTTGTATTTCCCAAGATTTCATGATGCATATAATAACTATTTGAAAGTAAACAACTTTTCATAATATAAATTTCCAGACCATCTTTGCTTCCATAGATTTCATACAGATTGGTTTTATATCAAAATTATTTTTTCTTAATTGGATTATTTCCATGGTGTTGACATTGATACATCACTAAATATACACACTTAACACCCCACCACGAGCATTAAAATGTCATACTGACTATAAACTCACACTTTCTTATATATATATATATATATATATATATATATATATATATATAAAACATTTTGAAATCAGCGTTTAAGTTAATACATCTAAAATTAAATAGCAACCCTTGGAAACCAGATTTCTTGATGGCTAAAGTAGCACATCACATTTGTGGAGTTTCGTGACTTAAAATAAAGAATTGTGCAGGAAAATGCAGTCAATCAGTTAGACTGCAAATCTTAAGATATAAAGTATACTCCTCATGTTATCATCAAATTGAGAGATTGCTTAATGAAGAGACCAAAACGTGTATCCAACTCCCATACGTTAAGAGCTGGATTGCAGACCTTTACACATTTGGAGGTTGCGAAATGAAGAGGTGCAATGTTTTAACTACCGCATTTACATTAATACCATGCCACATATATACATTTATTCAATTGGCCAGTTACAAACCAAATAGCAAGGGTGAATCACCAATTATTTAAATCACTAAATATAAGGTCATGTATGATGTTTCTCCAGTTAAGAAAAACTGAGAAGATGTCAGTCAATTTAATTTTGAAATTTCACTAGAGAAAGATAACGTAGATGCTGTTCAAAACTGCAAAAAACGAAATGAATTTCAATTGGGAACAGAAGATGGTGAAGTTTGCTAAATGACACTCTCATGGGTGCAACAAAGAAAGTAAAAACCTGAACTAAAGAAAATGAAGGGAAAAGACAAATGTAAAATATTAAAGAGAGAAAAGAAACAAATATTTTTTTATTTCAGATAACCAACGAAACTTTGCCAATTCTCTTATTGCCTTCATTTCACAAAATTTTCCACACAGACATGTTTCCTCATATTATTTTCGTTCTCTATTAAATCTTAAATTTTTATAATGGTATTTGTTGTTCATCTCTATTGATTATTTTCCTTGGGCATATTCTGAGCCTGCGAAAGGAACCATCCACTAGACTAGAAAAACTTGGCCATAACTTTTGACAACAAGCTAAATCTTCTCTTCTAAGTTTCATATTTGCAACTTGTTTGTAACAATATTTGGTTGTAATTCTGATTTATGTCAAGATAATAATTTCCACATTACAATCACCATCATGTTTTATACAAAGTGTATAAAAGAAAAGTACTTAATTACTTGATATTTGAAATTAATTCTTCATTCTTAAACAAGAATTTCCTTGGTCATTATGTGTCAAATTTAATGCTTTTTTTGCTCATTTCTAGACACATATCTAAGTGTTTTCTTTATTGTTACTTACCTTTTTTGATAATTTCTCCCCTGTAGTCTGCTTGAATTTAGTGAAAATTGAGTTTGTTTACAAGTGGAAAGAATTGTTTATGAAAGTTTTTATACGTTAGACATGTTGGAATTTTTCCAAAAAATGACTGTACTCACATATTTTCTAAAAATAAAATTTAGGTAAATTTATTGATTTTTCGTTATTGCTGCATTATTGTTTCTGTGTTGGACTAAACTTGTCATTTTGATAATTTTATTTTAAAATATAAACTGATTTCATTTATTATTCATTGTCTCTTTTATAATATATTTTATTTTTCTTGACAGATGTTTTGACTGAACAGAAAATCATTTTAATATAACCTGTTATTATGTGAAAATTGAAATGAAAGGAAACAAGATTTTTGACTTTGTTAACAACGATGACATATATGCTGTTATCATGTAAATGTCGTGTATCTGTATTTACAAAATCAAATTAACTGCCAAGGAGACACATACTTCAAACTGTGCAGTTTTTTTTATAGAAACTTGGTGTAATTGTACGAGAAGAAAGAAATCGTGTTTATGTAATATTTGCAAACATTTGGAATAATTTAGATTTAGTGAGCTATATTGAAAAACACATATTCTTGTGAAATTGGAGGATCTGCATTTATTTCAAGGAATTCATAATGTTACACGAAAACATACTGGAGAGAAACCACATCCTTGTGAAGTTTGACGTTCTTCCTTTGCGTATTCATCTAATTTGAAGTGCCATATGCAAACATAGACTGTAGAGAAACCAAGTTCTTAAGAAGTTTCTGGGTGTGTATCTTTACAGAAGTTACATTTGAAGCACTATTTGCTAACGGAGAAAGAGAATCTATGTGAGGATTATAAATTCATCTACTTGTATATATCACATTTGAAGTGTGATATGAAAATAAACACTGCAGAGAATCTACCTTCTTGTAAGGTTTGTGGATTTGCGTATTCCAGCAAATAATCTTTGCGATGTCATATGCAAACACACACTGGAGAAAGATCATATTTTTGAAAAATTTGAAGATCTGCAGTTTGGCAGATATCATATTTGGTTCGTCACAAAAGAGCACACCCTCGAAAGAAACCATACTACTATGAGGTTTGTGGATCAGCACTTTCATGGAAACTACATTTAAAAAACCATATGCGATTGCACACTGGAGGGAAACAAAACTGTTGTAAGATTTGTGGATCAACATTTTCCCAGAAGTCAAATTTGAAGATCCATGTGTGATCAAACAATTGAGAGAAATTATATTCTTGTGAAACTCGTTAATCTGCATGTAAGTTTGTATTCTTTAGTGTGCCATGTGCGAACACATACTAGCGAAAAACCCACATTCATGAGCAATTCGTGGATCTTCATTTTCAAAAAGCCAGCTTTGATGCGCCATATACGAACACATATCGGATAGAAACCATATTCTTGTGAAATTATGGATGAGCATTTTAACAAAATTCAGATTTGTTGATTCATATGCGAAAACATACCAAAGAGAAACCATATTCTTGTGAAATTTGAGGATCTGCATTTTCAAAGAAGTCATCTTTGATGCTCCATAAACGAATACATACTGGAGACCATATTCTAGTGTAGTTTGTGGATCTGAATTTTTAGTTATGTCAAATTTGCGGGTCCATAGGCGAAAACATACCAAAGAGAAACCACATTCTTGCGAAATTTGTGGATCTGCATTTTCACAAATATCAGATTTGGTGGTTCATATACGAAAACATACTGAAGAGAAACCATATTCTTGTGAAATTTGTGGATCTGTATTTTCAAAGAAGTCATCTTTGATGCGTCATAAACGAATCCATACTGGAGAGAGACCATATTCTTGTATAGTTTGTGCATCTGAATTTTCAGATAGGTCAAATATGCTGGTCCATAGGCGAACACATACCAAAGAGAAACCATATTCTTGTGAAATTTGTGGATCAGCATTTTCACATAAATCAAATTTGGTGGTTCATACGCGAAAACATACTGGAGAGAAACCACATTCTTGTGAAATTTGTGGATCTGCATTTTCAAAGAAGTCATCTTTGATGCTCCATAAACGAATACATTATGGAGAGAAACCATATTCTTGTGAAATTTGTGGCTCAGCATTTTCAGATAAGTCGAATTTGTTGGTTCATATGCGAAAACATACTGGAGAGAAACCATATTCTTGTGAAATTTGTGGATCAGCATTTTCAGATAAGTCAAATTTGGTGGTTCATATGCGAAAACATACTGGAGAGAAACCATATTCTTGTGAAATTTGTGGATCTGCATTTTCAAGGAAGTCATATTTGGTGATTCATATACGAAATCATACTGGTGAGAAACCATATTCTTGTGAAAATTGTGGATCTGCATTTAAGGTTAAATCCTCCTTGTTGCGCCATATGCGAAAACATACTTGAGAGAAACCACATTTTCAAAGATGTTGTCTTTGGTGTTCCATGTGCGTATACATAATGGAAAGAGACCATATTATGAAAAATGTGGTTATCTATTTTAACAGGTCTTATTTTAATCACCATATGCAAATACACACAGGCTAGAAATCATATCCATGATTTTTATTTTCTAATTTTAGAATATTCTACATTATATTCATTTTTTTTATCAGAGGGTGACATTGCTTTTGTGACATAAGCAAATCGGCCTTTTCAGAGAAACCAGTATCGTTGAGCTGCATTCTAAGTGTCAGCTTTTTGAAGTTTGCATTTCCAGAAATATCATGTCTTATCTGACATAGGCAACACTCAGTACTGAGAGCTGCATGTATGATGATTTGCAAATTTTATTAAAGTAAAACAAATTAAATTCCATATTTTAAAAACTAATAAAATAAAAATATTTTTTCATGGGGTCAGATTTATTTTATTTGTCCCCATAAAAAGACACATTCTTTCTCAGTGACTTTTAATATAATGTATTTTTCATCTTTACAATTTACTCACTTTGGCTACTCTTCCATCTGAATGGAGCAGATGAGCCATTTTTTGTATCGAGCTCACACGTAGAGAATGAAGTAGTCTGAATAAAGCATTTACTTTCCATCATGTATCTGTGTTGTTTTCTTATTTAAATTTACATATATTAAAACACTGTGAAGTGAAAATCAACTATCTCTGCCAGTATTTTTACTCTGCTCACTGATTCTGTTTAGTGTATTTTTATAGGTCATCCGTGAATAATTCCTTCATTTTACACAATGAACCCTGTACAATGTTTAATTTTTATCTGATTGATTCAAGCCTCTTCACTTTGGATGTTATTTTCAGAAGTCTAATACATTTTGGACATTTTTAATTACATATTCATATTTAATATGACAAGCATTAGACTACTGAAAAGCATCCAGAACAATACTAAATAAACATATTTGCATATATATTTTTAAAAATGCATATACATAATAGTAAAATATAACATACACTTCATTCAGTGTGTTTTAAATCATTTGGTAAATTCAGGTGTTAATAGTATCTTGTAAAATTGATGTCTAATATCTCCTCAAAAATTATTTGAATATAACCTTTAATAGCCTGTGAGGTCAGAGGTTACGAACAAAAACTGCATAATGACATTGCTGACTTAAAATACCTGCCAAAATCATTTAGTAAATTTAATTAGTATCTTATATTTTTGAAAGGTTTTACTTTACTGACGCTGTTTTCCAAAATTTGCCTGCATTCTTACATTACCATCAACACAGATTTTTATACTGACAATTCTTCCCTTTCCTTTTCAACTCACCTGCAGTAATATTCGTTTTGTATGTTCTTTTACGTTAGTGTGCGCCTGCTTTAACAAAGTCTAAAAAGAAAGTATCCTTGATAAAACAAATGTGCTGTAACATAGGAACTAACTCCTTGGATAAATCTTTAATAGCACCAGATAGAAAACTCTAATAGAGAAAATATAAAAAGAAATACAGTAAAGAAAATGGACTCTTTGATAAGAGGATCAAAATGAAACAATGATCACTTTTATAGAGATATTGACCTCTGAAGTATCAACTGAGCAAGAAGTTAAACTGAATGGTTTTGATGAACCAAAAAAAGGTTTCTCATTAATAAATCTCAGTGTAGAGTTAGCGGAATAGAGAGAGTAGCAACATAGATTTATTCATAAGTAGGTAAGTATCATGATTAAAGTGTAATGTTTGATTTTGTAGTCTTAGAAGACAAAACAAGGTTTTCTTTTTTCCTTTCTCACATGCTTCTTCCTTTCTCTGTGTCTTTTCCGCCTTCATTTGTTCATTTATTCATTCACCTGTTCATCAATCATGGTTTTGCTCTCACCAGCTATATTTATTGTCACGAAAGTGTTGTGTGGAATTTTCAATGAAGGTCTTTTTTCTTTGTTTTGTTTCCTAAGCTAAAAATCAAAGATTAGTTTTTAATTTTTTTTACTTTCCTTTTCATTTTTTCTTTAAGTCAATTTTTGTTCTTTACTTTAATTATTCTTGTGTATTTGATTATCATTTAATCTTCAGTTTATTTAACGCTGTTAATTTTTACCATTTTGTTTGCTTTTCTTTGTTAAGCATAACATTAAAATCAATTTTTTGTATATCCCCCTGTTTTGAAATTTTATGTTGTAATTTGTTTTGAATTTTTCTTCTGATATCATTTTTTAGTATTGCTTAGATTTTGTTTGTGAATTGACTTTTCTGTTTGTGGATGTTAACCAAAAGGTCTCTTCACGTGCTGGAACAGCCAGTTAGCCAAAGCTCAATTATACCACAGCTGGGTAGCAAACAAGCCCTAAAATAGAAAAATGAATATTACAAGAAAGAACAGGAAAGGTATCATGACTTTATTACGAGACATGAGCTCCTGGCCATTCCCTCAGCTTTGTCCTTTTATTGTCTCCAATTTCCCTGCTTCCATCAGACATAAAACCGCAAAGATGGTGGGTGTGTCAGTAGAGAAGAAATGGTGGAGGCAATCAAGTATTTCAACATTTTAGTAAAAGTGTTTGTGAGAAAGTCAAATGGAACGTGGAGCATCCAAGAAGTCAAGGATGATTTGTCAGTGAAGAGTCAAGCCGTTATTGCCACCAAGGATATAATCTTGCAGGTGACAATGTTCTACAAGTGTCTTTTTCAGGTATTCTTGATATCTTGACTGCTGCAGCTGGACAGTCTTCATTGTTGTGAAGGTTTGTAAATTCCATTGTGGTCTTGTCGTACTATGGAGCACAAGAAAATGTAGTAACAACTCCAAAAGAAGCTGCCAGAACAGCAAGAGAAGCAACATCATCACCAGTGTAAACAGGAGCTGTCAGATCAACAGCAGCAGCTAGTGCATCTGCATGAAAGGAGTTGCTACTACAGCTGGACTTCTACTTGGTAATGAAGATGGCCCCCTTGGTCCTTCATGTGTAACAGTGAGGAAGAGAAATTAAAAGTATTTTAAAAAAAGAAATGTAGGCTAGACGAAGCAGGGAAGAGAGAGCCATGGACAAATCCAAGAGCAATTTGCCTTTGCTTTCCCGGAAGGATCGGAAGTCCTAGAAACAAAAATCAAGTAAGGAACCTTCTCTCTTCAACTTTTAGGGCACTGTCATTTCTATCTCCCTTTATACATCCCAATAAAAGAAAAAAATCATTTCCCAAGAGGAAGAAAATATATATGATAGACAAGTACACCTTCAGGAAGCATGGTCCATTAAGGCCACATTTCAGATGTACCTTTGTCAACAGGAAGACCCCAGGAACATTCCGGATCTCCACGGAATCATAACATTTAACAGAAATACAGGGGGCAATAGGGGCTATATGAAATCACTTCACACAATCCAAAGACTATTTTCCAAACATTAGGTCAACTCAAATAGATAAAAAATTGGCAAGATTGTGTGCAGAGAGGATCCGAATTTTCTCTATCCTAACTTATACAGACACCAGATCAAGGTAAAATGTCCATATACATGTATGCCCAAAAGGCCATTGTAGTACCTCAACAGCAACTCAGAACAAATGTTCTCCATTTGCTTCTACACATGCAGGCACCCGTTGGATCATTGATTGGCAAAATTTTTGAAATACTTCAAGACCATGTTGAATGGTTTTGCACGTCCCCATGATGTGTTGAAGAAGTGTTTCCACATATCTCCTACATAAAACTATTGTTTTTGTGATCCCTTATTTACATGCACTTTTGATGATGTTCTTTATGGGGAATCTCCCTCAAAGTTTCCATAAGTATTTGGGTATATTTTGTGCGTGTATATATATATATATGAGAAAGAATACTCAACTGACAATCTGCGCATTTAAAGCGACAAACTATTTGTGATTATGAATGCTCTTCCTCCAACCCGATATCAAGAAATTTACAATAAAAAACTTGCTTCCCATTATTACAATTAAAAGCTATGCATATATATATATATATATATATATATATATATATATATATATATATATAAACCATTTGCAGACAAGCCTGTTTTGCTGTATCACAGATCATTAGTGCCGCTAGATTAACCGTTTTGCCTCAAGCCGGGATTGAAACGAAACTGATTTGGCAGCGGTTGGCTGTTCGCCCACCAGGATATAACTGCAATGTCATATAAAAGGTGATGTCATAGTGCATAATGTATTTCATGATATATAGACAATGCCATCAGTGAGAGCATTTTATCCAATTACCGCTTTGATTAGGCGTGCTACAAAGTAACACAAGAACATAGCGTAAAGACCTTAACAGCTGTTGTTTAAGAAATTTTCTGCTCTCTGTCGGGGTCAACTGCAAGCGAGTTTGTTTCGTTTATATATATATATATATATAAATGACTACCACCCAAAACAATGACTGAAACCCAACTGATTAAACACTAAACAGTAGTTGGATATTCGCCCACCAAGTCATAAGCGCAATGTCACAGAAAAGGCAATTTCATAGTGTATAATGTATTTAATGATACACTCCTGATCAAAAATTTAAGACCACTTAAAAATCTTTAAAAAGAAACTTTTTTTTTTTTTTTTTTACAGATAGATTTTCAACTTCTACCACTTAAGGTTACCAATACTACAATCTAAAATGTTATGGAAACAAAAAGTTACATCCCAAATATTTTATTTAGAAAATTACATTTTCATAAAATAAGGCGATTTACGCATTATCAAAATTATAAGACCAGGGATATAAATTGTTAGATCTATGGTAATTCCAATGTTTTTAGTTCAATTAGAGATTAGCAATCACTGCGTAAAAGTGTTACCATGCCTAAAGCAAGCAAACTTATCAAAGTTGAGCGTTCCCGAATTCTAGAATTCCATAAGCAAGTTTTGTCACAGCGGGCGATCACACCTAAGGTACAACTGCAGTAAAACTGTGATTTGCAACTTTCTAAAGAACAGTGAGAATTATGGAAAAGCAAAATCCTCTGGTAGACCCCCAAAAATTTCTCCTGCATTGAGTAAGAGAATAAGACGGGTTGTTATGAAAGAGGGGGTACTTTCTTCTAGTCAAATTAAGGCAGTCACAGATGCTGATTGCGGTCCCGTAACCATCAGACGACACTTACGACAAAATGGCATGGTAAATAAAAAGCGTAAACAAATTCCTCGGCTGATTCCATCTCACAAGGTGGACCGCTTAAAGTTTGGTTGTGAATACCAAACACGAGACGTTGAAAAGTGGAAGAACGTCCTGTTTTCTGATGAGAAAAAATTAAATCTAGATGTTCCTGATGGCTTTCAGTGATATTGGCATAACAAAAACATGCCTCCTGAAATTTTCTCCACACGTCATAGTGGTGGAGGGTCCCTTATGGTATGGGGTGCCTTTTCTTACATAGGGTCGATGGAGCTCCAGGTGGTGCAGGGTTGTCAAACAGTGGCTGGTTATGTTAGCATGCTACAAAAAGCATCATTGCCGATGGAGGGCTATAATTTGTGTGTGGATGGATGGTTATTCCAAAAGAATAATGCTGCAAGATGGACCTTGTCCTTTCTACAAGAAAATCGGGTTCATCTCTTGGGACATCCTGCATGCTCACCAGACTTGAACCCAATTGAAAGTGTTTGAGGATGGATGACAAGAAAAGTTTATCAAAATGGCAAACAATATTCAACAAAAACTGAACTTCGTGAAGTCATCTTCAGAAGCTGGAGCAACATCCACTGCACCTTAATGAAAACGCTTATTTCTAGCATGCCCGACAGAATTTTTGAAGTCATCAAAAGCAGTGGAGGTAGAACTCATTATTAAATTTGGTTGTTGAATGTTTTTATACACTTTTCATTCACTTTTTATACAATTTCGTAGAATGTTTGTCTCTGGTTTAATAATTTTGATCATGTGTAAATCGCCTCATTTAATATAAATGTAAATTTCTAAATAAAATGTTTGGAATATAGCTTTTCGTTTCCATAACCTTTTAGATTGTAGTATTGGTAACCTTAAGTGGGCGGAGTTTGAAATCTATCCGTAAAAAAATATTTCTTTTTAAAGATTTTTAAGTGGTTTTAAAATTTGATCATGAGCGTATGTAAACAACGCCATCAGTGAGAGCATTCTATTCGATAATCGATTTGAACGGGCGTGCTACACAGTAAAAAAAAGAACATAGCGTAAAGACCTAAATAGCTGGTGTTTATGAAATTTTCTGCTGTCTGCACTGCTCAATTGCAAGCAAGAGTGTGTTTATATACATATATATGACTACCACCCGAAACATAGGAGGAAGTGAAGATAGTTATTATTATCTAATGTAATATGGAGAAATATAATTATTTTCTTTTTGTTCTATGTATTAACTTTTTTTCAAATAAATGCGGGGTTGGACTAAGAAGTACTTGAAAGGTATTCCGGTTGGTTGATTGGTTAATTTAGCAGCATATCAAATGCTTTGATTTATTTAATGCTGAAATATAAATATTTGAAATGTAATTGTATGTCTTTAACTACATATATAATGTGTTGTTGATCGTTTTGCTAAAAATGTATTGCTGGTAATTCTCCCATAAAATGTATTGTTGGTCATTTTGCTTGAAGTAGGTATTCTTGGTAATTTTTTAATCTGAAATATGCTGCTAGTTTATTATGATAAAAATGTATTTTTATACTTTAATTGTGTCTTTTGTATGTTTGGTTTTCACTATTTTCTCATAGCTGGGTCCCTAAAAGCTGCTACCTCACTGTGTCAGGGCAGACCTGGGAACAACAGCACTGAAGAGGTGGTTCTATAGTCTTCAAAATCTCCATTTTTTACTGTTGTACATTCATGAAATTGTTATACACTACATTCTCTCTTTTGACATATTTTGCTATTATAAACATAATCTAGAGAGATTTATTTAAACAGTATGTTTTAAAGATATTTCTAATATACAAATTAATTTGAAACCAATTTCAGGTGTCATTAGTAGTCACTGAAAATGCAGATGTAATGGATAAGTGGCAGCAAAAACCCATGAGTTGTTATGCACTAGTGAAAATGTCAAAAAATGGTACTTGCTTGGGGTGAAATAATTGTAAAATATTTTGTTGTTTGATAGGATGCAACCCATGTACACTTTTAAAACTTTTTGTCGTATGAGTTTTATATTCCAATTTTCAAATATTTGTTTGATAAATATTGTATAAGTTTAAATTTTTACAAGTTCATGTAGAATATTTATTGAAAAATGTTTTAAAATTTTAATGTAATTCATGATATTTATAATTTTTAAGTCCTTTCAATATTCTTGTATGCTATTGAAATTTTATATAAATAAATGGCGTCCCTTTGTAGGAGTTGTTATCACTGGCCCCTGGGCTTGTATGAAAAGCAGCCTATTATGCCCTCTTTTTCCCTGTGACACCAAATTAATACAGACGATTTTAGCTTTGTAAAACTCAACCAGCAGTCACATAGTGTCCGAAATTGATCAAAATCGTAATAAAGCCTAAATATGAAAATGAATTCATATATTATTTGTTCTTGCAATTTTGCAACAAAAATATTAGACTCTTTATTTATTAGATTGTTTATATTACAAATATAATTTCATATTTGCAACATTTTAAAAATTAATACTTTTTATACTAATGCAAAGCAATATTTATCATTTTATAAAGTTTGAATCAATTGCCAATTAAGCAATGTTTGCTGTCATAGCTTTCATAAAACCAGATCTTCTGCTGATTCTTGTTCCACCAGTAGCCGGTTGTGAATACTCCAAAACCGAAGACTGAAACTTTCTCAACTGCTCATCGGTTCTGCACATATCTGCACCTACACACTCAAAGAAAAATACAATCCACAATTTTCACCAGTAACACCCCCTCTCACCTGAAGAAACAAAATAAAAATGGAAGTTGATCTGAGCCTAAGAAAAAGATATAAAAACCCATGAAACAATTCTTTTGCAGCCATGATTCACAACACTCATCAAGATGCAAACTCCCATCGCTAATGACACCCACCAAAGCACATCGCCCCAGTCAGTCATAACTCACCATTCCACTATTACTACATGGCTACACGGGTGACTTTTATGACTCGACTCATCGTTTTGTTTTAATGACAGACATTCACACCGATTTACCACTTGTATGTTTTGTTAATACAAATATTTATTTCCTAAACCTCCGTCGTTTCTTCTTTATTTGATCAGCATCTGCTTGTTGGTTTGGAGGTGTTCAGCAAACATGCATCAAGGCAGCCAGCCAGAATACCCTTTTTTTTTCAAATTTTACAATGACAATGCGAATATGTTTATAGGCAAAATTTTATGACCCTCACAAAGCGATTAGTGGGGACGAAATCCCAATCATAGTCCTGAAGAAATGTGCCCCAGAACTCTCCTCTGTCCTCTCTAAACTCTATAACTTCTGCCTATCTGCTTCCTGCTTTTCTGCCTATTGGACGTCCTCCTCTGTATTTAGTATATGTAAGAATACTGGCGAACCCTAAGACCACGCTAATTACAGCCCTATCAGTCTCCTTCCGATCTTCTGCAAAGTTTTCGAAGCTATTATCCACGCCAAGGTGATTCAGCATCTCACACCCCACAGGCTTCTCTCGGACAAACAGTACGGTTTTCGCTTCACCCGGTTTACTGCTGATATGCTAACGACCATTACCGAGTACATATACCGGGCTCTTGACAAGAATGGCGAAGCCCGAATCGTTGCCTTGAATATCTCCAAAGCGTTCGACCTAGTCTGGCATGCTGGCCTTTTATGCCAACTGCAGAGCTACGGTATAACTGGACATTTGTTTGACCTTATCCAGTCATTCCTCTCTAACCGCACATTGAAGGTAGTATTAAATGGACATGTCTCCCAAAACTACCATACGAAAGCGGGCGTCCCTCACAGCTCTATCCTAGGTCCCACGCTCTTTCTGATCTACTTTAATGATATCCCCGATGCCATTAGATCCCAAGTAGGCATGTACGCCGATGACACCACAATTTCCTTTCGCCTCGATCATAAACCCGGTGGCGCAAAGCGAACCTCGTTGCCGAGCTTGAAAAGGACCTCCAATCCGTAGTGGACTGGGGTAGAAAATGCCTCGTAAATTTCAATGCTTCTAAAATGAAGCTGCTATCTATTAACCACCATAGACAATCGCATCTACCTCCCATTCGCATGGAACAGGCTTGCCTCCCAGAGAGTAAAACACTACGCCTCCTTGGCCTTACACGCTCGGCAGACCTCAAATGGAATGACTATATCGAAACCATTGCCAAATCCGCCGCTATGAATATCGGTTCTCTGTGCAGAGCCCGGAAGTTTTTCCCGTCTGAATCTATCCTACATATATATAAATCTACCATCCGTCCCTGTATTGAATACTGCCGCCACATCTGGTTGGGTGCCCCTGCTACTCTCTTCGGGCTTCTTGACAAAATACAACGGTGAATCTGTAACGTGATGGATACTGACTTGGCAGACCGGCTGCAACCACTCTCCCACCGGCGTGACATGGTTTTCCTGTGCCGCTTCTATAAATACTTTCACGGCTTCTGATCCGATGAACTTAGATCATTGGTGCCGCCTAGGTACGAATTTACACGAGATACTAGATTAGCAACTAGGTCCCTCCCTTTTACAGTGAAACAGATAAGATATAACCGTAATTTCTACTCCAACAGCTTCTTTTCTCGCGCTTCCCGACTGTGGAATTCCCTTCCACATGTCTGCTCTCCCGACAGCTACAATCTCCAGGAGTTTAAGTGTAAGGTCAATAGACACCTCCTATCACACTAACTTGCATCTATTCTCCCAACACTCTCACCATCTACCCAACCCTCATTCTCGGTATACTTACCAGTCTATCAGCATCCTTCTAACATTTCCTATATCTAACCCTCCTTTCTCACCACTTTCCCCTCTATGTAAACCCCTGCGCAATAATGGCAGTGAAATGCTTTGCTCGGAGTGAAACGATTATAAAAAATAATGAATATATAATTGTACATGTTAGGTTGGTAGGTTATAAATTGAAGAATATATTTACTAACTGAAAATTGGAATGTTTAATACAAATAATCTAGCCATCATATTCTTAAAATAATTTCCATTTTTTTTTTGTGTGTCTGAAGTTTTTTTTTTGTTTTGAATAATAACTTGTATGTGGACATTAAAAGGTCATGTATTTCTCAGTTTCTTCCCCTTACTGAAAAAAAATGTACAAATATCTCACTTGTGATCGCCATACAATTACCTTGCATCTGACAGGATGTCAACACGTTTCAAATATGGGAGAAAAGTTCAGAAAGTTCAACATTGTTTTCTTTACAAATGTGTCGATTGATCAAAAATGACCGTAAAATTCAAAAGAAAATCCCAAAATTTTAGATTCCAAGCAATATGATTTCTGTTTGAAATAGACCAGTGTATTTTGCTTACTGAAAATAGTAAATTTTATTATTTATCTTTCAATTCAAACTAAAATAAAAGTTTCAAGAAAACATTTATATTTTTAAAACTTGAATTTAAAAGTTAGTTATCAAAAGTGAGTGGAGGTACCTAGTAGGTACATCCACAAAATCGCTGAAAAAACAGCATAGTATGAAGGGGAAAGGCCCCAAACTAAGTAAAAACAAAATTTTATCGGCAAAATGTTTATATTATCATTAATAGGATAGATCAAAGCATTTATTCACTATTTTTTAAATTTTAATTATTTCTAACACGTTTGAAATTTTTGTAGAAAGTCTTTTTTTTTCTTACGTTAGTGCGAGACCTAAATTGACGCAACATTTGTAAAGTATAAAAAAACGTAATATTGCACAATGCACTTTTTTAACCGTGAAAGACATTAATTTGGAAATTCTTGCAAAAATCAAATAATGGACGGAATTTTATGAAAATTTCGGAACTTATTTATAATTGACTGACATTAATTTCGGAATAATTATTTTGTGGAAAGTATTGGCAAAAATGTTTTTTTACATATGTTACCCTCCACCAATTAATTTCCAGAAATGCTTAAAAATTCGACAACGGCAGCAATAAGCCTAATTTAATAAAATTCAGGAGTCATTGGGGAATGCTAATCAAAAGTTTTTTTTCTCCAATAGAGTCCGACTTTCTAAAAAATAGGTCCGAATTGCAAAAAATGCAATAACTATGCCAATGTTATTGTGGATAAACTTCTGATTGCTTATGAATAATAAAAATTAAGCATATCATTGTCTGAAAAGAAAAAATATCAATGAATAATTAATTTTTACAAAAATTCATTTTTATTTTCTTTTTTTCCTTTTTTATTATAATGATATAAAAATTTTAAATTGTTTTTAAATTTCTTCCTCTAATGGGTCGGCTAGGGTATGTAATTAATGCATGAAGACTACAATTACTAATCAAAAATTTAAAAGCTTAATACAAATGATTGAGCTTATCAAATTTAAAATAGTTAAAATATTTTAATTGTGTGCATTTTGATTGCACGGATCTTTATTTGTACGGGTGGCGGTACGTGCTGTTTATCATTAAAATGTCACGTGATTCAAGGGTTGTCTTCCTTTACATAAAAAATTAAATTCATATATTTTGTCGCCTATTGCCTCCCTACTTAGCCTTCGTGACAGCTTCCGGCTCTCATTACAGCTGTCATCGCCTGAGATTAACACTGATAACAACGGCTACCGTAAGTGCTAAAGGGTTTTAGCGAATATTTCCGAGAGTAAGCAAGTATAATTGTTTGAGATCAGATGAAGGTAAGTTTTAATTTAAGAAATTGACTTCAATAACGTGTCAGCGACGTATATTTTATTTTTGCCAGATTTTTAAAACAGAAATGTGACTACTGTTTGCGTAAATGTGTCTATCAATCAAAAAATGGCGGTACGTTTAATTTTTTTTTAATCAGAAAAATTTTAGATTCAAATCAATATAATTTCCGTTTAAAATACGCCAGTGTATTTTGTTTAGTGGAATTACTTCATTTAATCTCTTGACTTTCAATTACAGCTCATTTTAAAGCAAAAATATAACTTATTTATTTTTAAAATGACTTTTTAATATCAGGCATCGAAAATTTATACTGAAAAGTAGAGGTACCTAGACCTATGGATGGCATAAGACCTCCACCACCCCTATGCAGGGAAAATAATTTATCGGCAAACTGGAAAGTTTTTAAACTGAAATGGCATAATTACGCTATTATTACGTATCTGTCCAGACAACCGGTATAGTAACAAACGACACTTTTGCTTCATACGCTGAGAGACGAGGCATTGAAGGTGTATTATTGGTTTCAGTTCGTAACTCCTGAAAAGGAGAGAACACCTGACGAAATAATTCAGGCATTCGATAGATACGCTATAGGGGAAGCAAATGAAACATACGAACGTAACATTTTCCATACAAGGAAAGAGGGGGAGTCGGAAACTCTTGAAGCATTTATTACGGCACTTTTGGACTTTGGTGAAAACGTGTCATTTTTGTGACAATTGTGTTTCATCAGTACATAATACCCATATACAAGCAGAATTACTGAAAATAAGACAGATTTACAAAAATGCATAGACATATGTAAGCTGTCAGAAAACGCTACGCTAGAGTCCAGAATCCCGAGACCTGAGTGAGTAAACAGAGTCGATTTCAAGCCAAAGAGAAAACCTTCAGCACAATTTGACAGAGTGTGTAGGGCATGTACATTGCGTCATGAACCGAGTAAAGAGTCATGTCCAGCATTTGGGAAAACATGTTTCAAATATGGTGGGAAGAACCACTTTGCTGTGAAATGCAGATCATCGAGAAAAAAGAATATTCGGACAGTCGAAACACAAGAGGGTGCTGACAATGACAGTAGTAGTGGTTCGCACTATGGACAGGTTGACAGTCTCACGATAAGGGAAAAAGTGAATGCTGTAAGACAAGAAATAACAAAAGCAGAAATGTTGGTGAAAGGAAAGCCAGTTGTTTCACCAGTCAATATATTGGATGAGAAGCATATGATGGGACAAACGCTTGAACACTCTAATAAGTTTCTTGTGATGTGGAATGGGGCAGAGATGAAACCATTGGGGGAGTGTCGGTTAAAATAAAAAAAAAATAAAATGGACAGAAATATGCAGTAAAGTTTCTTATTGTAAACGAGGATTACATTCCACTATTTGGGGCGAAGGCAATTCAGAAGATGTCAATAACGACAAGTTCAAGATGTTTTCCAAAGTATCTCAATTAGATGAATTCAGCAGCCAGCACTCGGACATAATTATAACAGAATTCAGGGATGTGTCCAACGAAGAACTGAGTCATTTACCTGGAGAGGTACATTTGGAAGTGGATCCAAATGTAACACCTCATGTAGCAGCTGCACGGAGAATACCAGTAGCACTTAAAGGCAAATTGAAAGATGAATTGGAAAAACTAGTAAAAAAGAAAGTGATTAAACCAATAAGTGAGCCAACACCATGGGTAAGCGCATTAGCACTGGTGGTCAAGAAAAAGGGGAAACTACGTATATGTAAAGAGCTAAGACCACTAAATAAGGCTCTTCAACGGGAACATTTCCAGTTACATGTATTGGACGATCTACTCCCAGAACTGGCCGACAGTAAAGTGTTCTCTACCCTAGATCTACGGGATGGATTTTGGCATATAAAATTGGATGAAGCCAGCAGTCGCTTGACAACATTTGCCAATCTATATGGTTGGTTTCGGTGGAACGTGTTACCCTTTCGAATAGCTCCAGCTATTGAGATATTTCAGAGGATGCTATTTAACAATGTGGCTGACTGGGAAGCGGTCATTTACAAGGTAGATGAACATCTGGTGGTTGGGAAAGGTACAACCATAGAAGAAGCAACAGCTGATCATGAAAAAAAAACTGTTGCAGAGATGTCGCGAACGTGGGATGCGACTGAATGACGGAAGATTGAACTTACGGCAAACATCCATATCGTTCCTGGGACACATGATAACCAGTGAGGATATACGTCCTGGTCCTGAGAAGGTAAAAGCGATAAAGGATATGCCGTGCCCAACAAATAAAAGGAGAACAACGATTGGGGGGGGGGGATTTGTGAATTATCCCGCAAAATTTCTACCTCATCTCTCCGACGTGGTGGCTCCAATTCGAAATTTCACGAAGACAGGTGTGCCATGGACGTGATCCGAAATCCATGAAGTGGCTTTTAAGAAAATCTAAAAGCTAGTGAGTGAAGCACCGGTATTGAGATACTATGACCACAACAAACCACTGGTCATTCAATGTCACGCAATTGAGAACGGCATGGGGGCTCCACTGCTGCAAGAGGGTCAGCCTTTAGCCTATATCAGCCGATCACATACAGACACAAAAACCCGGCATGCACAGATTGAAAAAGAACTGTTAGCAGTAGTCTACGCATGTGAACGCTTTCACCAGTATACATTTGGTCAACAAGTTACAGTGCTGAACAATCATAGGCTATTGGAAACGATAGTGAAAAAAGAATTGGGGAAATACCCAAAGCGACTGCAGAATATGTTGATGCGGTTGCAGGTTTACAACATTAGAACTCTGTACTACCCGGGTAGGAAGATGTTCCTTGCAGATCCACTGTCAAGGGCATGCATCCATGGAGTGAGCAGTGAACATATGGATGATGAGGATGATGTCAAGGAAATTGAATATATTTCGGTGACAGAGAGAAGTTTGCTTGAATTACGCTCCGCCATGAATGAAGACAGATGCATGCAGCAGTTGCAGCGGGTAATTGTCGAAGGATGGCCAGAAGACAAGGCAAATCTTGACCCAGAGGTATGACCATATTTTAGCATGCGGAATGAAATGACTGTACAAGACGGGCTAATTTTCAGAGGAAACCGAGTAGTAGTCCCGATGACTCAGCGGACCGTATGAAAAGAAATGTTACATTCTACACGCGTAGGGAACGAAAAATATTGCAGAAGAGCAAGAGAATGCTTGTACTGGCCAAACATGGACAGTGACATCAGAGATTACGTGTCAAAATGTTCAACATGTAGGGTGGACTTGAAGAAAACAGCAGAATCACGCACATTACCATCATTGATCTACCAGCCATACCAGGAGTATGGCGAGGTACCAGCGAATGCGGGATCGGTTGTAAAAGACATTTCTAACCCACAAACACCTCGACAGGAAAGTGATAGAAAAGAAAGGGTGAGACTGACACCATCCATAACAAAACGAAATCCAGAAAGGGTGCGGACGACAAGGTCAGGAAGACTAACAAGAAGTCCTGCAAGATTTAAGGACTATACATCATAATTAGAGTCTGAAGTGAAAAGGGCAGAATAATCCCTGTTAGGCAAGAGAGTAGTCAGCCCGATAAATGCCTAGGTCACTAGGACAGTGTGAATATGTTTTCATTTTTAGTTACCTTTAGTATTATAATTATTTTTCTATGTGTGTTTTAATTCTTTTTGTTCAGAAGAGAGAAGATGTTGCATGAGAGACTGAAGGAGGGTCTTCACCGTTTCATTGAAGGACCTTCTCCGGTGTTGCAGATATCGGGCCCCTGAATAAACAGCCATAATATACAACAGATGTGTACGTTGTGTTGTCTTTTATCCATAAACATCCTCAGATAAAACTTAATGAAAGAGTTGAATTTCTTGCATTCACTTACACACAAATAGAGTTGGGAAATGCATTAACCCGTCTCTTCCCTCCAGTTATGGGTTAAATAACAGGCCAGATAGAGTTCTATAGCCTTGGCTGTCAACATTTCTACCGCAGAAAGTAATGACAACCTACTGCATGATAATCCTCTGCCCACTCAGTCATGTCTCTTTCGAGACATGATCGCTCAAGCGTGTACCACGTATGGCATTTAACAGACTGACTGATTGTCATGTTAATTTTATGAACTACACTTCCATGTTGGAAGAGAGCATTTCAAGGTTTTTCCACAATAGATTGAGATTACTTTCTGCAGTAGACTGTTTGCCAACCAAGGCTAAAAAAACCCAGCCTCTCCTGCTATTTGCTTTGCTGGAAGAAGAGACTAATTAATACCAAATGTATTTACACATAATTAAATATAATGAATTTAAACTCGGCTCTCCATTCCCTCAATCCGAGCCACTATCAATTACTCCACCTTTGCCTCGACTTAGGTTTTATTACAATTCTAAATTATCTTCAGTGGTTATTACTATTTGGGACTTTTGAAATAAAGAAAGAAAGTCATTCAGTCAACGAGTGTGTAAAATATGTATGATTTTGCTTGAAAGATTTAAATTTCATTCTTTCTGCATATTCAGACTTGTATTATTTTTTTACAGTAATCATGGTATCAGTCAGTTAGGTTCCCATTGGGATACACGCTACGGCGATCATGTCTCTTTCAAGACATAACTAACTGGGCAAATTTTCCCACAGTAGGTTACCAACCAAGCCTATAGAACCCAGTTTATCCTGTTATTTCACCCATAGCTGGAAGGAAGAGACGGATTAATATTTTTCGCAAGGGTATTATTTGCACGTAAGTGAATTCACCGAATTCAGCTAGAAATTGAACTAGGCTCTCCGATTTCTCATTCCAAGGTTATATCCGCAACACCACAACGCACGTCAGTGAAAATGTAAAATTTACATTAGACAACTACACTGCTTAAACAAGTAATGATTCTTGGATATTTAAATAAATCATTTGTTTCAACAAAATCTCCATTTGATATTAAATATAAAAATAACTTTCTTATGTCGGGGTATTCAAAGCCCTTCGCGTCGACTGTTGCTTTTGCTAGTGAAAGTGAAACCTACTGCTTTTAAAATCCTTAGGAACCAAATTTTGACTAACATAGCTTAACTGATATTCCACTGAGTACAGATTGCTTTAAAACTTTATAAATTATTACAATTTGAAAAAATTAAAATAATTTTTTTTTAAATTTCATTATTAATCTAAAATTTATTTTATTCTGGCTATAATGTCCCGAATTTATTATAGTGGTTAAAAGCTTATCAAATTAAATAATGTCATAGATTAATGCATTTTTTATTTTACTATTAAAAGCAGATTTTTGGGAAGAGAGGCCAAAATAATAGATGATTTACATTCCCTAATGTGTCCTGCGTTTAACTAATAACCCCAATTTAGCCTACAAAATTGAATTTCTTGAAAAGGTGGTAACAAATGTAAAATAATATTATTACGAATATTTTTTAATATAATGATGTCCAAAGTAATTTCATTCATTTGTGAATAAGTCCTGAAAGTTTAATTAAAATCCGGCAATTATTTGATTTTTCAGAAAAATTTCGAGTTAATGTGTTTGTCACCGGAAAAAAAAGTGGAAAAAAGTTCGTTTTTATTAATTTGAAATTTCATTCTTCATACTCTGCTGTTTTTTCACTTGGTTTGATGAGATAGGTTACCATTTTCTTCACTAGACTACTCCCTGATTACATGATTCCAAATCAATTAGCTTGAAGTAAATCTTTTATCATAGTGCTTCATCCTAATGAGACCATCTTCAAAGTATGTGTTGGGGAGTTATCTCCTGAGGAGTCATCAGGCATATTCTGAACCTCTGCATCCGTGGAAGCATCAGATGCATTGAGCTCAATTATCTGATCACTTTCAGACGATAAATCGTTGTCAACGTCACACATAGATGGACTAAAATGATTCATCCGTCTCGTCTCTCCAGGTATGGGTTAAATAACATTACAGATTGGGTTCTATAGCTTTGGTTGGCAACAAATATACTGCAGAAAGTAATGGCAACCTATTGCGAGAAAATCTTCTTCCCAGTCAGTCATGTATCTTTCAAGACATGATCACCCAAGCGTGTATCACATATGGCACTTAACTGACTTAGTTGCTGGTAATCAGCAAATGTCCCATTAGTCAATCTGAAGGCAAGTTCCACTTTTATATTCATTCAGTACCTGCTTGTCCGGTGTCTGAACCATCAAATTCAGGTATCAACTTTATGTCACACATCATATCTGTCATGATACTGAAATCGTTTGTAGAATTTTGAAGGTACAAACTTTGATACAGAAACTGCTCATCTCACTATTTATTTTGTAAAATACAAAATTATGGCACAAGGCCTAAAAGGGGAGGGGGAGAGGTTGGTTATCGCTTAAATATCCTATACCTAGCTAAACACTATCACGACCCATTCATTCGTTACAATTTGCTCAGTCACCAAAAGAAGCTATCCATCTACTCCCGATCCTTCATACACCACAATGCCAGAAACTTACAAGGGACACCTAAAAAGTGGGGAAATTAACCCATGACAATAAAAATGTATTTATGTACAATATAAAATAAGTGTACAATACATGTACAATATTATAAAATATTTAATGAAAAATGAAATGATGGGAGGGGGATGAACACAAAAATAAACTAAAAATACAACAAACTTTTAAACTAAAATAATATTCAATGTTAGTAAGAACCGTCCATCCCAGAAAAAGCCGAGTGGTCGCTGTATTCCGCCAAATAGCGAAATCAAGAAGCACACTCGCTAAGGGAGTGGGGAGGGGGGTCAAAAATTAGCGAAATGGGAGAAGAAAAGGCTGAACCAGCCGAGATAAAAGGAGACCAAAACAAACTGGGGGGGGGGGGTTGGGAATCTCGACATGGATCATAACAAAAGAGAAAGCCGGGTACAGGCCAGGAACACATTCATTCACTTTAACTAGGTACACAAAAAGACAACTAGCTTAACCAGGGGAGGGTTCCAGAGGAATCCACCCCGATGTAACCAGCAGATCTAAAAGAGAAAATCAAGATTAGCCCCGTTCAAGCGAACCAGGCTCGCCACATTTACCCACCTTTTGCTGAAGTCTGTCGAAGTCAAACGTTTCCAATCAGTTCTAATCTTTATTTTGAGCATCAGCTCAAAATAACAGATCAGATCCTGATGTGAAAGACGCCGACCTCGCAAGACTTCCTCCATTCGCGTCGTCCAAATCACCATTCGAGCCGTGGCTAGCAGCGACAGAAACACCATACGCTTCATCCCAGAGAACGGTGGCGACACATTATCACAGGCGAATGCACGATCAATGAGCACAAGCTCTCGCGGCGCGATAGGAGCAGTCAACTCGCCGACCCGGTCCCATAGAGGGCGAACGCGTGAACAATGGTAGAAGGCGTGCGAAGCCGTTTCTTCCAAGCCAAGGTTGCAGCGTTCACAATCTGGCAAATCCGCCAGGCCCCATATGAAGGCCTTGTCATTGAGAGGCAAGCGATTCCGAGCTAATCGCCAGGTGAGCGAAAACTCAGAGTTGCTGAGATAATCACTACCTGGCGCCCAAGACCAGAACGAGCGAAACTCGTCCTCCGACAAGCGCAGCACATCACGTAATGAATCCTTTGCGACGCCCTCCACTAACCCACGATAGAAGACTCTCCTAGGCCGTGAAAGGTCACTGGACCGTGGAATGGCCCGCAGGGCCGCCAGACATTCGAGGAGAAAACTCGATCGCTCTCGAGGCTTACGGCACCGCCTCGAGATGGGGGAGGGATAGTAAGGCTAGGGAACATGTCCCTCACTATCCCCCTAAGCAATGAGTCTTCGGAAATCGCTCGCCAGAGAAAAACCAACCTTGACGCAACCTTATGGCCCATCAGGTATGGCATTCCCAGACCCCCATGACACAGACGTTGGTAACAAACACGTTTGTCGACATAGTGTTTGCGTCCTCTCCATAAAATGGAGAATAGCAAACGCTCGATCGCCTTCCTATGCCATTTACAAAGTGGAAGTACTGACAACTGGTAAAGGATAATGGGAAAGACGTATGTAGCACACGCCTCAGCCATACCCTTTAAGGACAAATTCCTTCGGCGCCAAGTCTTGGCCGACGCGCCTACCTTTGCCAGTACTTCAGACCAATTTTTCTCCAACTGTAGGTCGGGCCCGAACCACACTCCAAGAATGCAGACCGGGCCGTCCGTCCAGTCGAAGGGCCCCGGGAGGGTCGGACCCTTCCAGGCGCCTAACCGCAAGCCGGACGACTTGTTGCGGTTAATCTTGGCCCCTGTCACCTGTTCGTACCGTTCAAGCGCCTTCTGTACCACCTCGATGTCCCTGCGGGAGGACACGAAAGTAGTGACGTCATCGGCGTACGCGGAAACCCTGGCTCGAGAAACAACCAGGGACAGCGATTCCACGTAGGGCCGGACTGCACGCCCTGTCCCTTAGCCGGCGAAGGAGGGGCTCCAACGCCAGGGCATAAAGTAGGGGCGACAGTGGACAACCCTGTCGGACCGACCTAGACAGCGCCAGAACGCCCGACAACTTTCCGTTCACCTGTACCACAGCCGTCGGGGATTGATACAGGAGGCTAATCCAGCGGCGGAAGTTGGTTTCGAATCCAGCTGCCTGCAGGACAGCCGCCAAGTAACGATGGTCAACCCTATCAAATGCCTTGGACTGATCTAAATGGATCAGCGCGGCTTCGTCGTCGTCTTTTATCCCCTCTATGATCGTGCGTATCAGATGCAGGTTGCTCTGAATTGTTCGGCCCTTCACAGCACAAGTCTGTTCAGGTCCCAACAGAGACTCGGCAACTAATTGCAAACGATTTTGCAAGATCTTGGCCAAAATCTTTAACTCTGTGTTTAGCAGAGTTATGGGCCGGTAACCCTCTAGCTCCCTCCCCACATCCTTGCCTTTTCTCAACAGCGTGATCACACCCCTGGTGAACCGGTTGGGGATGGACCCCTTCCGGAACCAGTTGTTGAACACGACAGTCAAAATCGGGACAAAAATATGCGACAGCCTCAAGTACAATTCATAGGGCAAACCATCGAGACCCGGCGATTTGCCACTGCCGACCTTCTTCAGCGCCGCGTAGACTTCGCCCTCCGTAATCTCTCCCTCGCAGCTAGCTGCATCAGCCGGCAAAAGCCGGGGGAAGTCAGCCAAATAGCTGCGAAACTCCTCATCACGGAGACCAGGCTCCTTGGTAAACAGGCTCTCGAAATGCCGCCGAAACGCCTCGCACATGTCGTCAGTCGACCGCAGAGTGTGTCCCTCCGGGTTGCGAACCTCTCGAATGTACCGGTCGCCTCCGCGGCGAATTTCTTCCTTGCGCAGTTCTGCGCCCATGTTCACAGCTTCGGAAGACATCTTGCTTAACTTATGTCTAACTACCTGGCCCATGTAACGATCGCTATTCGACCGGTCCACGGCCTCCTTAGCTATGGCTATCTCTAGGGGATCCCCACCAGCCACCGCCCGGGAGTAATTAGATCTAAGTGTCTTCACCTTGTCAGCCTTATCTAGTTTGAGCCGAATGCTGAACTGAGTGGTGAAAGACCTAATACTATCCTTAAGGTTCTCCCACCACTTATTCCCGATGACTCCCCCAGTTAACGCCCGCTGCACTAAATTAATTAGCTGGCGCCGGAAGTCCCGCCTGTCCAGTAAGGACACGTTGAACTTCCAGTAACCAGCCATTCTAGCCCTATTTTCTAAATTTACCCGGGCACAAACGAGTTTGTGGTCCGAGTAACCTAGCCAGTGGAACGTGGGACAATCTAAGAAATCTAGCTCGGCTTCACGAACTAACATTCTATCAAGGTAGCTAGCCACCTTGGTAGAAGGCCAACTATTAGTCCACGTCCACATTCTCCCGCCCTTGTGATCGGCCCGGTATCTATCGACTAGTCCGAAGTCCTCGATGAGATCAACCAAGCTACGATCACGTGCCTTCCCTCTAGCTCCCCACCCTCTATCCAACTTGGGGTCCAGGATGGCATTCCAGTCCCCCACTAAGACGAGTCGCTTGGAATCCACCAGGAAGGGCTCCAACCGCCGAAAAAACGAGACGCGCTCCTCCTGGTCGTTGGGCGCATAAACCGCAACCAGTCGAAACGCATTGCTTTTCACTGCAATATCGGCCACGATCAGCCGGCCCTCGGCACCGACATGGACAAGATCCACCTTCGCGTCCAGGGTACGCTTGACCAGCAAAGAAACTCCTCTGGCCAGCCGGTTCCCATATGCTGAATAGACGACAAAATCGTTAGACAGCACACAGGCATCGACCTTGCAAACAAAGTGAGTCTCTTGGATCGCGGCGACATCCACGCCGAAGGACAAGAGGTCCCGAAGCAGGCGGGCAGCCTTACTCCGATCCCTAAGGCCCTTCACCTTCATACTGGCTAACTTAATTGACATCGTTTAGACCTGTAAAAGAAAGCAGAAAATTACTTCTGGTCACATACGGAGCGAAAATCAATGGGAGTAGGGACCCCGACGGATTGTCCAAGGTTGCCTGTACCAATATCGGACGTAATTCGTCCGTCTTGGACAATGCCGCCGACGTCCGTAGGTAAGGTTAGCTTTACAGCCCTATATAAAGATGGGTGGAGGATGACGGGGACCCTCCCGGCACAAAAATGAGAAAGCCTTTGAAGATATTTAGAGCCCATTTGGGCCATTTTTATTTTTGGGAAAGCCTCAACGGCCCCCTGCACAAATTCCCAGGCTTTTGTTCTACTACCCCCGGTATTTCGTATTAACGTAAGTACACCGGGGGCTTCTGGGAAATTGGCAGGGTCCTCGATGGACTTTCCATCAATGCTTTTTAGTTTGAATAAAGGCCTTAGGAGGGCCTTCTTCTGAGAAGAAAGGTCCCTCTCTAAGGCCTGTCTGTCTACTTTACAAATATTTTGGTTGCAGAAAATGTTCTTTTTTTGTTTGTCCCGTTTCGGGGAGGGTTTTTCAAAATTTGGGGATGGGTTCGCGGAGGGATTATCAACTGTTGGGGAGGAAGTTTCTGATTGGGTGGAGGGCGTGGGAGGTGTGGGGGAAGGAGAAGGTATATATCTTACTGGGGATGCAGACTGCCTCCTCCCCTCGACAAAAACAGTTCTGTTCGGCAATGTAGGGGCGGATTGGGTTCTGAGGGCAACCGTGACTCGTTCCGCTCTTCCGCGTTCTGCCACATCTGTTTTCCCTTTTTTCTGGGATACCTCCTCCTCCTCCTCCCGTCCTCTCTTCAAAGATGAGGAACGTGGAGGAGGCATTTCCGTCTCCATTTCTTGTTGTTCCTCCGTTTGTTTATCTGGTTGTTGTTGTTGTTTTTCCTGCTTCTCATTTTGCTGCTGCTGCTGCTGCTTTTTCTCCTGTTTCTCTTGTGGTTGGGGTAATTGTTGCTTAACCGCTTCTTTTTTTCCGGGGATATGGGCTTCTCCTGTTGAGGAGGAGGGGAAGCCACTTTTTTCCCCCCTTTTAACCACCTCCGTCCACTCGTTTGTCGAGTTTTTCGGGTCTGTCTTTTTTTCCGGTGTGACCTGTGTTTTTGACACCGGTGGTGTTTCCGATGTCACTTCTGGGTTTCTCTTTGGGCACATTTTGAACGTGTGACCAGCTATGCCACACGCCCAGCAATGCGGCTTTCTCCCCTCCACCACCACAAACAATCTTCTTCCACCGTATATCAAGATATCCGGGACCTTCAGGAAATTTTCCCTGTCCAGCACAATGCAAACATTTATATCTTCCGTGGCTATCTCCGCCTTGCTCCTCAAACGTGCCACCTCCTCCACCGCTCCAAAAGTTGAAAAAAAGGCACCCACGTGATCGCAGGAAACCTCTACGGGAACACCATGTATGGTGACTTTTGTTTTTCTAGTTCCCAGGTATTCGGTCTGAAACCGAATACCTTTGGCTGTCATAACACTTCCAGCCAGATCCTTTGCCTCTCCTTCCGAGCTCAGTAGAATGTCCCACATCGCTCTGGACCTCCTTGCTAACACACAAGGGATAATATGAAGAACCTTCAATGCCTCTTCCATGTTCTCTCGACTGACAGCAATGATTTTTTTTGTTTTTTCATCTGCTGTCAGCAGGGAGATTGTCTTTTTTGCCATAACGTTGACGACTTCCGGTATAGCTAGTAATTCATTGTCCTTTATGAATTCTTTATACTTTTCCTGCATTTGTACTTAGAGCCTTTCTTCACAGGGGCACTTTTCCATGCCGCCGGTGGAGAAGTCACCATCGGCATGCCCACAGCAGAAGTAGATGTTTGGGGAGACAGAGCCATTTTTGACTTGCCCCCTCCCTCACAAACACAAAAATGTAACAAAAAGTTCACAATTGCGTTACGCGCGACGAAGACAGAACAAAACAAGTAATAGAACACGTACTCACAATCAACACAACTCCTGGTAACACAAATACGTAAATAATACAATAAGTCAAAAAAGGGTGCGAGGCACGCTCCAGAAACTGCTCATCTCAGGAAATTCTCCTTTACATGTTTACGTTAATTAACAACTCAAAGCCAAGTTACCATTCACATGCAGCACCTGTTTAGGTTGAGAAGTCTGTGATTGGTGGAGGTGCAACCTAAAATTTGCATGATGTTTTCATATACAAGTATAACTTATATCAATAATTTGTTCCTTGTCTTTTTTTCGACCTCCTAATTTTTCTCCGTAATGCGTTTCCATTTCGAGTGTGTTGCACTGTTAAATGAACAAAAATACAAAATCTGAGTAAGTTGAAAAAGAAATACTAACAGAATTGTTTGAACACTAAGAAACCAGCTCGATTTTTTTCGTTGCCTATTCTGATTTGAAAGGTAAGTGGAAGAAATCAAATAATTTTAAATTTTTTTTTCTTTTTTTTTTTACTGATTTCCCACGCCACATCTCATTTCGTTATTCCGCACAAAAAAATGAAATTCAGATATTTATTTTAGATAAACCAAAAGAAAACTTTACATTTTATAAAATTCGTTTTGATGTTTATTTTTTTATTCTATTTTTTTAAGTATAATAACCAAATGAAAAATATTCCTTTTGGTAGAAAAGAATATATGAAAATATATTTGCCACTTTTCAATAGAAAAATCGGTCAATTGTTTTCATGGGGTGGGGAGAATATAAGTTATCTTGTAAAAGTGCGTGTTACTGTTAATAAAATTAGTTTCTTCAACATTGGGTTGGGTTTTTTTCCGGTAACCTCCCCCACTCTGTGCTATTTCGGGCAACAACAAAAACTCTTCGGTACATCAACAAATTCACTGAAAAAAACTACACCGAGCATAATAAAAAAAAAAAATTATCGTCAAGATGTTTTAGTGGAAAGACTAAAGTATTTTCAAATTATTTAATTTTTTTAAAAATCCTTTCTAGCATCTTTGAAAGTAATAAAAAATCTCGTTTGTTTTTCTTTTTTGTTTTTTCCCGTCAGCTATCCATTAAAAAGATTAATATGGATTAGCACTTTTTTTTCCTGTGAAAAACCCAAACACTTTAGTATGGAAATTTTTGCAAGTATGAAATAATAATTCTCTGATTTTATTGAAATTTTCAAGACTTATTAAAATGAAGTTTTTAATATGATTATTTTAACAAAATATTGGTAAAAAATATTTTTTTACATCTGTTACCTCCCCCCCAACTACAATTAATTTAGTGACATTTCTAGCAAATTAATACTACCCAGAAACTTCGTCTCATTATTAGTTAAATGAAAGACTTAGGAAATAAATTAATCTTTATCTCCACTAAAAATCGCTGAAATAGGAAACAAACAAACCAAAAAAAAAAACCTGCATAGTACGAAAAAAAATGCCTTAAAAAAAAATTAAAAACGCACTTTTTTTTTTTTTTTTCATCAAAACGTTTATGGAAGATCAAGATATTTTTAATTCATTTTCGTTAAACTTTTAATGCCCCTTACACGTTCAAAAATTTGGTTAGAAATAGTGTTTTGAATGTTGTTAGCGGATAACCAAATCCATATGAAAGTTTAAATACGTAATATTACAATTCTTTTTGTTTTCGATGACAACATATTAATTTGGAAATTCTTGCAAAAATCAAATTGTCGGATTTCAGTTAGACGGCGGACCTGAAGTATACTGCAACCACGTTTATTTTTGCCCTTTTTCATCGCAGTCCTGTTGATTGTTAACTAGATTCCGATTAACAAAACTAAAGAAAATCTGGAACAATTGCAGTATATAAACAAATTTTGGTGGCTGGGGGGGTCAGTTTCTGATACAACCTTAAAGTAATTCGATCCTACATTTTCAATCCAATCGCGTTGGGACCGCTTTGTTTATGTTAACTGTTTTGGGACGTGTTCTTGCTGTTTGGTTTAAGCCTTCAGGTCGCTTTGTTTTTTGCTTTTCTTTTTTAACGTGTTGTTATTCTTGTCTTTCTCACGTTTTCTTCATAACTTCCGATGGCATCTTCCTCTGAAACTCCAAGAATGGCTCCATTGAAGAATTTCAAAAAGGATTCAGTATTGAATATTCGCATACCCAAAAGTTAATTGCACATAGCATGACCACAGGAACACATCTTGCTAAAGGCATGTGCAAACTTCAAAGCGGATAAGGTTTGCTTGAGATGTTCCAAATGCCAAAAAGAAAATATCCATTAGGAATGGGACATTTTTTTGATAAGTCCAAATTGTCACTGTACGTGATATTCTAACTAATTTTTGAGTTCGTATGCCAAGTACCGGTGACCAGTTCAGCGACATTGAATGGAGTTTCATTAAATTCTGCCATTCAGTGGTATGAATATTGCAGAGACCTCTGTACAAGCAAGATGGAGAAAGACCAAAACTGATGGGTGGCCCTGGACATGAAGTCCATTTGGAAATAGTTTCCTTGAAACTTAAAAAAAACAACTTGGAAAAAATGCTATTGAAACCCCACTCCCCAAAAAATTTTGGATATGCTATATTGAAAACACACACAAAAAAAAATAATAATTGGACATAGTTTCCTTGAACATAGTTTTTTTGTACAGGCTATTAAAAATCCCATTAAAAATATTTGGACATGCTATTGAACCCCACCACCCCACCAAAAATAATAAATAAATTTGGGTATAATTTTCTTGAAATAGGAAGAAAAAAAAATAACAATTTGATATTTGAAACAAAAAAAAATGGCATGTAAAACACTAATAAAAAAATTCCCCTGCTCTAATAAAATTATTAAACATATACATGTTGTTTTATTTCATTACTTCCTTACAAGTTGAAAAAAAAAAGTAACATTGTATTGAAAAACGGTTTTAAAAAAAATTTATAATGTACAAATTTACAGTTGACGGTAATGTCGTCCAGGCGACTGATTTCAAAATGGGGATCGATTTACTTTCGCCTTTTATGAGAACCTGAACCCCCCCCCCCCCCCGCCAAATTTGTTTTTCCAATTTTGTTTTATTTCTATTTTCATTTTTTATTTGATAATCGTAAAGCTTATTGGGTAATCAATAGGACTGCGGTGAAAAAATTGAAAACAATTGAAAAACGGTGAAAATAAATGTGGTGGTATTATACTTCAGGTTCGCCAGTAAAACTTGCAAGAATTGTTTACAATTGAATGAAATTATTTTTTAAATTATTTTTATAAATCTTTATATACTTCTGTTACCCACCTCCATGTATTGTAAATCCATAATATTTTTAAAAACTAAAAATTTTGTTGCGAAAATTAGTTTCATTAGTTAAACGCAGGAATCTTTGTGGAATGCAAATCATCTAATAATTTTTTTAAAAAATTGACTATTTCTGAGACTCTGCTTCCGATAGTAAAATAAAAATGAATTATAACTGACATTTAATTTGATAAGCTTTAATTGCTTTAATAAATAATATAAATTTGAGAAATTAGTCTGAAGAAAGAAATTCAGTTAACAATGAAATTTTTTAAAAATTGCTTTCATTTTTTTAATTATGATAATTTATATAGTTTCAAAAGTATTTAAAAATATTTCAAAGGTTTGTTAGTTTATAAACTTAGGAAACAAATTATTTCCTAATTAAAAAGTTTAATACAAATCGTTGTGCCTTCTTATTTTAAAAGTATTTTCGTTTGTGTATTTGAATTTCCTTTTTGTATGGTAATCTGTGTAAATTAAAAGGTCATGTGTTTCAGGGTTTCTTCTTGCAGCAAAACATTTGTACAATTATGTCATTTGTGAACGCCAAACACTTATCTTGCATCTCACACCTGTCTAATCTGTCAACACATTCGGTAGAATGGTTAGACAGTTGAACTCTGGATTTAAGAAATTATTTTCTAAATTTCCTGCTATAAGGAAATAATACTTGGGCAAATCAGATTAATTAAATATTAAATTTGCTAATTTTCTAAAAATAATATCCCAGATGTACATTTTATTTTTGCAAGATTTTTTAAGTAAGAATTAACTTTTGTGTTGATCACTCAAAAATGGCCGAAAATAAATTTTTAAAAAGATTTTTAAAAAAATAGAAAATTTTAAATTCCAATCAGATTAATTTCTGTTTGAAATACCCCAGAGTATTTTGCTTACTAGAATTAGTGAATTTACTCATTTAGCTGAATAAGTTTCAAACAATTTACTTTTGAAAATTCAATTTAAAAATTAGTGATCAGAAGAAATCATTAAAAAAGTTATTAACACTTTTTTGCCAAACACTAGATATTTTTCCAAAAATGTATCCGAAATAATCAAATAAAAAATGCACTAAAACTATTCTTTAAAGAAGCATTTAATTGCTTTTGTAAATAATATATATTAAGTCTGTCCATATTATGAAGAAAAATTATTTTTTGGTTATTAATGAATTTTTAATTGAATTGCTTGCATTTTTTCTTTGTTAAAGATGATGATTTATGAAGTTTCAAACATCTTTTAAAATTTTTTAGTAACTGTTTGCATTCAGTTATTAAGTAAAGACTGTATTTCATCGAAAATTGGAAAGCTCAATACAAATCATTTCACACTAAGATTTTTAAAATAATTATTTTTTATGTAGAATAGTTTTTTCTTTTCTTTTTTTTTTCTTAGTATGGTTTCTCATAAATGACATATCATTAAAGGGCCATGTGTCGTTCCTCCTATTAAACTTTCACTTAGATTTCATAAGTTTGTCAATTCTGGTCAACAATACATAGCTTGTCAGCACATCTAACTGACAGCAGCCACTTCACACTTAAGAAAAATAAAACCACCATAATTAAAAGATTTTGTATTCAAAATTTCATACTGCAGCTAATACTAGTTTCAAATCAGATTAATTTAAGTTGAAATTTGCTAATTTTGCCAAAACAATATGTCACAGATGTATTTTATTTTTGCAGGATTTTCAAAACTAAGAAATAGCTTTTGCTTTCAAACTTGTCAATATAATGTCTATATGAAATATATGATTTTTTTTCCTTACTGAAAATAATTAAATCATTTAGTTTAAAGTGAATGCTTCAAGAAAGAATTTCACTTTCAAATTTAGGCAATGAAATTTAATGGCGTTTTTTTCTTTTTGCTATCAGTGAATATTTTTTAAAAAATGTCAATTCTGCAAATTATCTGGTTGTATTTAAATTTTCAGTATTCATTCATTGATAAATAAAATTTATAATGAATCATTATTTCTTTATTTTTTTTAAATTTTTTTAAAATTTTGATGATGTACAGATAACACAAGGTTTGTATTGGGAATATGTACATCATATTGTCATAAAAAGCACATCGAACTGGAAATTCTTGCAAAAACCAAATAATTCTCAGGTTTTATCAAACTTTTCCGTGTTATGGTTCTCTTCTGCAAGAAATGAACTATTCTAATTATATATACTTAAATGCGTGACTTCTGGCGACGTAGTAAAAATATGCAGTTGAAGCTAGTTACGAGTCTGACAATAAGCAGCGTTATAATACCATTCAGACTTCCTTATTTATATTTAGTGATTAACATTTCGTTGTATATATGTTCTTGTTATGCTAATATTGTTTTGAACCTGCCTTCTGTTTTCACCACAAAAACTCCACAAGAAATTAGCGACGAAAATTTACGACAAATATTTGTACTAGGATTTGCGCAGACGACCGGGAGTAAAAAGAAACCCTCTGAAAACTCTAGTTTTCGTGAAGTACTACTTGAAAAGGAAAAAGACACGAAATGGTGTTCAAAAACTTTTTATTTAAGCAGGTAAAGTACCAGAATGCACAAGAAAAATGGAAAATTATCTTCAAATTCAGAAGGAAAATCAAGACAGATCAAATTTCAGAAGCAAGTGTTGGAACTAATACGATGAACGAATACCAGTGAAAATGAATTGCACAAGACACCCTTTGGAGTGGGAGATAGAGAATTTTACATACGCGCCCGAGAAACGCATAACATTTGCGTCTTACTTTAAAAGATATGAGGATAATTATAATACAGGATTTAATGTTGTTCTAAAGGGTTAGCACTTACCCTTTTCTGGTCTCTAAAGGCATTTTCGCAAAGATTAATGGAGGGTGTGGAATTGTTATCAAAAATTGAGCTTGTAAATGCTTATTTACAAATTTCTGTTGAAGAGTTCAGTTCTAAATTCTGTATAAATACGAATCGTTGATTAGATAAATTAAATTCGAACGTTTACCATTTGGTGTCGATGTAGCGCCAACAAAATTTCAACAAATCATAGATACCATGCTGGGTGGACTTGATTTTTGCAGTTGCTTATTTAAACGATATTCTAATGAAAAACCAAAGCAATCTAACATAAGTATCATGTACACAGTCTTTCCTAAAATCCAAGACTACCATTTCAAAATTAGACAAAATGTGATTTTCTTTATATTTTATTTATTTATTTCTTGCATGGAAAAATCAAATACATCTTATACATAATAGACAAGGATGGTAGAAGACTGAATCCTGAACGGTCTATCATGATTAATGACATGGCGGTACCCAATAACATCACTTCATTACAGAGCTTCCGAAGCCGAGCAAATTATTACTAGGCATTCATAACAATTATGCACGATTTGTTTGTTCCCCTTAATGAATAATTAAAAAAAAGATAGGCCCTGGATTTTGACAGCAGATTCCCAGCAGGCATTTGAAAAAAATAAAGAAAACTCTAACGTCTGACTTGTTTCGTACCTATTACGATCCGGACTTGGAAATCATTGGTGCTAGCGATGGTAGTTCGTATAACGTAGGAACATACATTCTTCACAAAAAGACTAGAACTATAAAAATCGATAAATACTTTGAGAGTTTTGCTTCCTGTAGAAATATATTCTCAGATTGAAAAAGAGTTGAGATTATATTCTTTGTCGCAAAGTTCCACCACTATATTTCTAGTCGGCAACTCTCTCTCTAGAGACAGACCACAAGCCATTACTCACCATTTTTGGTCCAGAGAAAGGTTTGCCTGTACATACAACCAATAGACGTAAGTGATGGGGTACAATACAGTTGAATGGGAATTTTAGAATTGAGTACTGTAATGCTTGGTTTTGGCGACAATCGACGCTTGCTAAACATGGACTAACACCATTGTGTGTCCGCAGGATGGATGATGATTAATGAGAGAGCGAAGACGCACCCTGCTAGCGTGCTTGGTGTCCCTTATTATCCCGTTCCCTTCCGGATCCGCAGGCGCCGTAACCCCTGTGACACCAAAGGTTATTTTACTTTTACTGATCAGAACATTACGAGTACGTGTCAACGCAAAAATTCGGCCATGCAGATGGTGACAAGATTAGTTCCCAAGTACAAAGAACCACTGGAAAATGAAGTGCTTGCTTCTCTTCAGTCTGAAGGAGAATTGAAATCTACTCTTTTCAATACTGTGAGGAAATTTCCAGTGACTCTGAAACAAATAAAACATTTCTTGCCATGATGAATATATTAAGGAAATAAAAGCTACTGACGTTTTTCCTAAATGTGATGGGGTGTTATTATGAAGGGGACATGTTGTGATTCCATATTGCCATTAACACCCCAGAAACATTTTTCAAAGATTATCACGCTAGCCATCCAGGGAGTACTAATATGGAAATTTTGATGGATAGCTATGTCTGTTGTATTTTAAAATAATTAAAGACAACTAATCTTTTTTGGAGATGGGTATGATAAAAAAATTGGATATAAGATTTATATAGTAAAGTGTCACCCAATTCTTACATGGTTGACACATAAATCAACTTAGAAAACGCCTAACTGATGAGGCTGGTAATGGGTTTCATGAGAAAACAGCGATGGGTGTAATATATGACACTATTAACATTCCAATCCCTCTCAAGATTCACGAAATACGCCGTTCGAAAAGAAAAAACTAAATTAATAAGTGGTCAATCAAAAGCGGAAAAGAGTGAGTACATTGTAAGCATAATTAATGATTTCAAATAACTATTTACTAAGTTTTAAAACGATAATTTTTTTTTATCTCGGCAATAGCTGTTAGACTCGTAGATATCTCGACGAATTCGCTGAGAAAAAGAGCATAGTATGAAGAAAAAAAAAGGCCCCAAAACGAAATGAACATGAAATTTTTCTATCACAATTTTATTATTAAGAGGAAATATGAAAGTATTTTCAATTATTTTTAGAATGTTTTAATCAGTAACAACACGTTCGGAATTTTGGTAAAAAAATTCTTTTTATTTTTTTTATTTTTATCAAATGGTAACCAAACCGTTACCAGTTTTCAATGGATAATGTAAAGGTAACTCTTTTTTACCGATGAAAAACACATTAATTTGGAAATTCTTGCAAAAATCAATTATCGGATTTTCATGGAAATTTACGGAATTATTCACAAATGAATGACAGTATTTTTGAAATAATACTTTTTATAAAATCATGCTAAAAATAGTTTTTTGTTGCATTTGTTATCCCCACTTCCACGTAAATTCATGAAATTTCACGAAATATAATTTTTTAGTGAAAATTTCATTTATTACGTAAAAAACGTAGTACACATTGGAGAATGTAAAGAATGTGTTTTTGTTCACACATTTGGCTTTTCTTTTTTTTTTTTTTTTTTTTTTTTTTTACAAAAATCTGCTCCAAATAGAAAAATAAAAATGCAATAAAAATATACTTAATTAGATAAGCTTTTAATTGCTTTTATAAATAATATATATTAAGGACATAATCAATCAGTCAGTTAAGTGCCAAACGTGATACACACTAGGGTGATCATGTCTCGAATAAGAAATGACTGAGTAGGCAGATTATCCCGCAGTAGGTTGCTATTACTTTTTGTGGTAGACTGTTTGCCAGCCAAGGTTATAGCACCCATCTGTCCTGTTATTTAACCCATAACTGGATCAAAGACACTGATAAATAACTTTCCTAAGGATATTTGCACGTAGTCCAAAGAAAGTTTTAATACTGAAATATTAAAATAATATTTTTTTGCTTTTTCTTTTATTATAATAATTAATAAAACTTCAAGATATTTTCATTGTTGCGTATGGCCCACCGTTTAAAAGAAAATAGGCAGGTTTATAAATAAATATTCAAAATTCTTTAAAAAGGAATGTTGTGTGATTTCACTAAATATAATTTTTCCTTAATAAGAATGCCACATAACCGGTGCAGAATTTTTTAAATGATTTATAAATTTATAAATTACTCTAATTAAACTTTTAAAATAAAAAAAATAAAATTCTTGGAAAAATTTATTATTCATTGAAAGATATTTTTCTGAGGAAAATGATGTTCATATATATTTTTTATAAAAAGAAAGGCTTTTCTATTTAAATAATGTCTTAGTTTGATTGCATTTTTTATGTTTTACAGCAGAATTTTGGTAAATGTGTAGCTGCATGAGATAAAGAAAAAATTTACTTAGTGTCCTGCTTTTATTTTCTTCAACTAATTTAAATACAAAACTGCACAAAATTTAATTTCTGAAAATTTCATTAAGTGAGAATAACAGATGTTAAAAATGCAGATAATTTAATGTGTGAATAAATCGAGAAAGTTTCATTAAAATCAAACACTTATTTGAATTTTGAAAGAATTTTTAAATCATGTTTGTCTTTTTTTCTTTCCCATTGATTTGTTGTCCTCATATTTATTGCCATGATTGTTTTGTCCGTCGTATGCTTTGGCGTTCTTCTTTTTCAAGGACACATGGCACAGTAGATATAGGCAGTTGTTAGTTCCAGTGGGTTCAATCCCACGCTACTGCAGTTGTGAAAAATAACTTATGCTAATGGTGGTTAGCAGCGATTGTCTGTGATGGTTAATAGGTAGCAACTTCATTTTGGAAGCATAAAAATTCACAAGCTATTTCTTACCTCGGTCCGCCATGGATCGGAGGTCTTTTGCAAGCTCAGCAGCGAGGTTTGCTTTGTCAGCGTCAGCAGATATTTGATCCATGTGAGAGTAAACTGTAGTGTCGTCAGTGTATATGCCTACTTGGGATCTTAGATCTGAGAGATCGTTAATGCAGATAAGGAAAAGCATAGGACCTAGAATAGAGCCTTGAGGGACACCCGCATTCGTATGATAGTATTGGGAGGTATGTCTGTTTAATGTTACCTTCATTGTGCGATTTGAAAGGAATGACTGGATCAGGTCAAACAATTGTCCAGTTCTAACATAACCTCGCAGCTTGCACAGAAGGCCAGCATGCAAGATTCTGTCGTACGCTTTGGAGATATCTAGAGCAACAGTTTGGGCTTCGCCGTTCTTGTCAAGAGCCTGATGCATATACTCAGGGATAGTTTTGAGCATATCAGCAGTAAACATGGTAAAGTAGAAACCATCCTGTTTGTCAGAGAATAGACTGTGGGCCGTGAGATGATGGCTTCGAACACTTTGCCAAACATCCGTAGGAGGCTGATCGGTCAATAATTAGAGGGGTCAGAGGGATCAATTGTGTTTTTTTTTTATACAGGAACCATGGATGAGGACTTCCAGCAGGCAGGAAAGCAAGACGCTGAGAGGTAGTGGTTATAGAGTTTGAGAGAGAACAGAGGATAGTTCAGGGGAACACTTATTCCGAAAAATGATTGGGATTCCGTCACCACCGCTTACTTTATGGTGGTTAAGCTTTCAAATTACTTTAGAGACAACCGAGGGGGTCATGTGGATATCGTTCAGTTAGGCTTCAGTTTGGGTAGGGAATTGGGGTACAGATACACCAGAAGAGTCCAGTGTCGAGTTGGAGAAACTGTGAGCGAAGCACTCAGCCCTGTCTGTTGTAGAGGTAAAGACTTCATAGTCGTTGATTATAGTGGGGGATTGCGGGTTCGCTATTGTTTAGTACACTTTTACAGAGCCTCCCGTAGTCTGTAGAACCGAACGTATGGGATGCTATGCGCTGCTTCATTCTGTCTGCAAACAGCTTGGCTTCTTTAAGTATCTTCTTGCACTCGTTGTGAGCAGAGGCAAAGGCGCCTGTTATAGTCCAAAACGTGACTCCGATAAAGCCGGAAAAGGTGGTTTCGATGGGCTATGGCGACCGAGCAAGCGATAGAGAACCAAGGAGACTAGTGGCATTTAAGTCGCAACTTCCTGACTGGGATGAAATCTTTGATGCCAGCACTTAACACAAAAAGAGATAGCTAACTGTGCTTAGTAGGTTTGATTTTAGTTTAATTTCATCCTATTAGATTAAATTAAATATATTCAGCAACGGAATTGTTACATTTCAAAGCTTGACCCCCATAAATCGAGCGGTTGTAACGGAATCCCAATCATTGTACTAAAGAAATGTGCTTCTGAACTCTCCTTTGTTTTCTCTAAACTCTATAACTACTGCTTCCCTGCTTCTTACTTTCCTGCCTGCTGGAAATCCTCCTCTGTTGATTTTATATATAAAAATAACGGAGAAAACTGTAACCCCATTAATTACCACCCTATCAGCCTTCTAGAAGTTTTTGTCAAAGTGTTGAAAGCCATCATCAATGCTGAGTGGGTACAACATTTTACAGCCGACAGACTTTTCTCTAACAAACAGTATGGTTTTCGCTTCAATAGGTCTACATTTGATATGCTCACGTCCATCACTGAGTATATACAGCAGGCTCTCGATAAAAACGGCGAAGCCTGAACTGTTGCCCTAGACCTCTCCAAAGCGTTTGACAGTCTGGAATGCTGGCCTTCTATGCAAGCTCCTCAGCTATGATATAACTGGACAGTTGTTTGATCTTCTCAAGACATTCCATTCAAATCTTATATGAAGGTAGTCTTGAACGGATGTGCCACCCAATATTATTTTGATATATATATTTATTTTTATTAATATTATATAAAATATTTTTGTAAGATTGTATTTTAATATTTTATTTATCTTATATAAGTGTTAATTTTTTTAACTACATTAATAATACAATTCTATTGTTATATTTAATTGGTATTATCAATTATGATTTAGAATTTATTTTTTACCGTACATATGTCTCATTGTATTTATAACTAAATTTTAATATTAAATTTCCATGTCATGTTTTTCTAAGAAAGCGGATGAATTGCAATACACACTCGTGTCGATGTAAGACGTTAACTTCAACTTCCTTTCTATCTATACTATTCAATCTTTTTCCTTTCTTTTCTTTACTTTTTCTTTCTCTTCTTTTTCTTTTCTTTCTGTTTATAAATTTTCTGTATTTAATTATAATTTTCTTTCATAAGGTTAAATTATTTTAACTATGCTTATAACCACTGGTAGTATTATAGTAATTCAAATTGAAAAATCTACTTTTTATTTTAATTTCAATTACTAGCAAACAGGTTTCATTTAATATTTCCAATAAGCCAAAACACTTCACTATATTTAAAAATGATCCAAATTGACTGAAAGGAGTTTTGATTTTAAATGGCTACAATTGCTGATTTTAATGATATTTTTACTCATCTTTCATTGTAATGTAATTATTTTTTTTTCAAAGATAAAAATCATTTTTCTGAAACTGTATTTGAGGAATATTAGCTGATTTAAAGTTTAATTAATCTGATTTGAAACAAATACTAATTTTATTTTAAAATATGTCGGAAATGCATTTAGTCAGATGGCAGTCGCAGTTTATTTGAGGTGTTGAAAGTGTAATATTTAAGTACAATTTTTCTACTATGAACATCTTTATTAAATCTACACAAATTATAACATGAGCACATTTTTCATATAATTTTTAACTACTCAGTAATCCTAAAAATTTAGCAAAATATTCTCCATAATCTAAGGTTTTATGGAATTTTATGTACTTTGGCTTTAAACTTACTGATCTTGTCACTCTTAACTTCTGCTAATGTTATTTTCGGATATATCAGATTTAATAAATGTGAGCCTGTTTATACATGCACCAAATAATTTGAAACACATTTTATAATATTGGTGTTTGAAGAATTGCACTCAACTTTTTTTATTTATAATTAGCAAATATAGGTTTCACTTGAAAGCAATATTCCTTAACCATGGCAATGCAATATTAACATGTAAATGACTTCTCATCAGATCATTTTTCTGAATTGTTTCTATAATATATCTTATTCATAAAATCAATAAAAACGCTTTTCTAATCAAATTATTTTTAGTTTCATTGCATTTCTAATTTTATGATTCAGAGCATACATTTTGTTGTCTGTGTTTTTAAAAGAGAAAAGGATTAAAATTTAACAGTTCTACTTTTAACTAGTATGAACATTGAGATAAAATTTAATTGTCGAAAGTAAAAAAGTATGGATTTAATGAAAAAAAATTTATGAAGATTTTGTAAAAACATATTTCTGAAATGACTTCATTCTTATGTGAATAAAACGTGGAAGTTTCATTAAAATCCAACAATTTGAATTTTTGCTAAAATTTCCAAATCAATGTGATTTGTAATGCAAAAGAGGCACTAAAATTTCTTGTACTATTCATTGGTATTTAAACTGCAAAAAAACCAAGATTTTAACCAAAGTTTCAAAGTTCTAAAAAGAAACACCAAAATAATTTAATTATCAAAATATCCATTAGTCTTTCCTCTTAAGAACATCAATATTTTGACAATAAAACATAGTTTTTCTTAAGTATAGGACCTTTTTTTCATCTTGGTATGCTAATATTCTTTAGTGAATCAGGGTACCTTGTCAAAAATTATCTTATTTTATTGGCATGATTTTCCATTCACATTTAATTTTAAAACACCTTTGTGAAAATATAAAGTTTTTAGAAAAGTGTTATATTTATGTGGACATTTCTCTCCTATATTATAGGAATCACTCTTTCTATAAATTTTATATAAGCAATAAAACAGAATTTCTCCAGTGATCTTTCACATTTAAAAAAAGACAAATATGTTAGGCTTTTATAAATTATTCCACTGAGGTAATCAAATGAATCATCATTACTTGCAACATTTCAAATGGATACTTCTGTAAATAATTTTTGTCAGTTACTAATTAATGATGCTTTTATACATAATCAATACTTAGTTAATTTGTATCAGATTTTGAAAGCCACATTTTTATTATTTATATTTCTTTATATCCCAAGAAGATTTCATGATGCATATCATAACTATTTGAAAGTAAACAACTTTTCATATAAATTTCAAGACCATCTTTGGTTCCATAGATTTCATACAGATTGGTTTTATATCAATTTTTTCTTAAAGATTAAATGATTTCCATAGTGCTGACATTGCTACATCACCACTTAACAGCCCACCACCAGCATTAGTGATGTACTGTCTATAAGCTATCACTCTTTCTTTTTCTAATTGTGAGAGCCAGCCGTTCTCAAATATATATATATATATTCTTTGAAATCAGCAGTTGAGTTAATACATCTAAAATTAAACAGCAAACCTTGGAAATCAGACTTCTTGATGGCTGAAGTAGTACATCACATTTGTGGAGTTTCGTGACTTAATACAAAGAATTGTGTAGGAAAATGCAGTCAATCAGTTAGACTGCAAATCTTAAGATATAAAGTATACTCCTCAAGTTATCGTCATATTAAGAGATTGATTAATGAAGAGACCAAGACGTGTATCCCATTCCCACATATTAAGAGCTGGATTGCAGACCTTACATGTTTGGAGGTTGCGAAATGAAGATGTGGAATATTTTAACTACCGCACTTATATTAATATCATGCCACATATAAACATTTATTCAATTGACCACTCACAAACAAAACAGCAACTCTGAATCACCATTTATGTTAATCAATAAATATAAAGTCATGCATGATGTTTTTCCAGTTAAGATAAACTGAGAAGATGTCAGTCAACTCAATGTTGAATTTTCACAAGAGAAAGATAACTTAGATCTTGTTAAACTGCCAAAACGAAATGAATTACACTTGGGAACAGAAGATAGTGAAGTTTACTGAATGACACTCAAGGGGGTAACAAAGAATTAAAAACCTGAACTAAAGAAAATGAAAGGAAAAGACAAATGTAAAATATTAAAAAAGAGACAAGAAACAAATTTTGATTTTAGATAACCAACGAAACTTTTTCAATTCTCTTATTGCCTTCATTTCACAAAAATTTCCACATAGACATGTTTCCTTATATTAGTTTCGTTCTCTATTAAATATTAAATTTTTATAATGGTGTTTGTTGTTCATCTCTATTGATTATTTTCTCTAAGCATATTCTGACCCTGCAAAAGGAACCATCCACTCCCAGACTAGAAAACATTGGCCGTAACTTTTGGCAACAAGCTAAACCTTCTCTTCTAATTTTAAGTTCTATATTTGCAACTTGTTTGTAACAATATTTAGTTGTAATTTTGATTCATATCGAGATAATTATTGGCAGATTACAATCACCATCATGTTTTATACAATGTGTATAAAAAGTACTTTATTAGTAAGAAACCTGTCGTGGCGGACAGACATAATCTCGCTGCTGACCTTGAGCGAGATATACACTCTGTGGTGAACTGGGGCAAGAAGTGGCTTGTCAACTTCAATTCATGTAAGACCAAGCTGTTGTCTGTCAACCATTACAGGCAACCTCTTCTGCCTCCCATCAGCATGGACCAAGTGATTCACCCTGAGAGTAATACACTACGCCTCCTCGAACTTACCCTGTCCTCAGACCTCAAATGGAACCTCTATATTGAATCCATAGCAAAATCTACTGCTAAGAAAATTGGGTCATTATGTCGATCCAGGATGTTTTTTCCACCTGAATCTATCCTGCATATATATAAGTCAACCATCCGTCCGTGCATGGAGTACTGCTACCATTTATGGTCATGTGCCCCTGCCGCTCTCCTCAGTGTTCTTGACAAGCTCCAAAGGAGTCTATAATGTGATAGGTACTGATCTGGCGACTCGACTGCAGCCACTTCCCCATCGTCGAAATGTGGCCTCCCTCTGTCTCTTCTATAAATACTTTCATGGCTTCTGCTCGGATGAGCTTAAGTCACTGATGCCTCAACAGGTGTTTACTCGTGCAACCAGACTGGCAACTGGGTCCCACCCATTCACAGTTAGGTTAGCCAAATGCAGACGACAATTCTACTCCTGCAGCTTTCTCTCTCGCACTTCCCGCCTGTGGAACTCGCTCCCGTATTCTTGCTTTCCTGACGGCTACAACCTCCAGAAATTTACATGCAAAGTCAATGCTCATCTACTAACCACTGGACTCTAGCTCTCTCCTCTCCCCTGTATAACTTTCCCTTTCTCTCCAATTATGTATCTGTGATCGCACCTGCTTTCTCAGTTTTCTGTTGTTCCTTTCTAACTAGTTTGTACTCCTCACTCTTTTCTAATTAATCTTTTTACATTTATGTGACCCCCTGCACATCAGTGGCGTTTCCGCCTTGCTCGGGGTGAAATGATTAAAAAAAATTACTTGATATTTGAAATTGATTCTTCATTCTTAAACAAAGCTTTCCTTGGTCATTATGTGTCAAATTTAATGCTTTTTTTCTCATTTCAAAATTCATATCTAAGCGTTGTTTTCTTGATTGTTGTTTCCCTTTTTTGATAATTGCTTTGTTGTTGTCTGCTTTAATTTAGTGAAAATTGAGTTGTTTTTTAAGTGGAAGGAATTGTTTATGAAAAATGTTATATTTTAGACATGTTGAAATTTTTCCAAAAAATGACTCTACTCACATATTTTCTCAAATTTTCTTGATTGTTATTTATTAATTTCATAATTGCTATGTTGTTGTCAGCTTCAATTTAATGAATATTGAGTTTGTTACAAATGGAAAGAATTGTTTATGAAAAATATTATATTTTAGACATGTTAATTTGTTCCAAACAATGACTGTAGTCACATATAATATATATAATATATATTATATAATATATATCACATAAAATCTGAAAAGAAAATTTAGATAAACTTATTGATTTTTTCCTTATTGCTGCATTATTGTCTCTGTGTTGGACTAAACTTGTCATTTAGATAAATTTATTTTAAAATATAAACTGTTTTCATTTATTATTCATTGTCTCTTTTAAAATACATTTTTTTTCTTAACAGGTGTTTCGACAGAACAGAAATCATTTTAATATAACCTGATATTATTTGGAAATTGAAATGAAAGAAAACAAGATTTTTGACTTTCTGTTAACAACGATGACATATATGCTGTTATCATGTAAAAGTCGTGTATCTGTATTTACAAAATCAAATTAACTGCCAAGGAGTCACATACTTCAAACTGTGCAGTTTCCCTTTTTATAGAAACTTAGTGTCATTGTATGAGAAGAAATCATGTTTGTGCAATGCTTGCAAACATTTGGTATAATTTAGATTTAGTAAGCCATATTGAAAAACACATATTCTTGTGAAATTGGAGGATCTGCATTTCAAGGAATTCATAATGTTACATTGAATCATAATGGAGAGAAACCACATTCTTGTGAAGATTGACGTTCTGCCTTTATGTATTTCTTATTTGAATTGCCATATGCAAACATTCACTGAAGGGAAACCATGTTCTTAATAAGTTTCTGGGTGTGTATCTTTACAGGAGTCACATTTGAAGAATCTATGAGAATCTATGTGAGGATTATGAATTCATCTACTCGTGCATATCACATTTGAAGTGTGATATGAAAATAAAAACTGCAGAGAATCTACATTCTTATAAAGCTTGTGGATTTGCATATTCCCGGAAATAATCTTTGCTATGTCATATGCAAACACACACGGGAGAAAGATCATATGTTTGAAAAATTTGCAGATCTGCAGTTTCGTAGATGTCATATTTGGTTCGTCACAGACGAACACACCCTGGAGAGAAACCATACTACTAATGTGGTTTGTGGATCAGCAGAGAAAACCTCACATTCATGTGAAACTTGTGGATTTCATTTTCAAAGAAGCCATCTTTGGTGCGCCATATACGAACACATATCGGATAGAAACCACATTCTTGTGAAATTATGGATGTGCGTTTTCACAGAATTCAGAATTGGTGATTCATATGAGAACACATACCAAAGAGAAACCATATTCTTGTGAAATTTTTAATCAGCATTTTCAAAAGACATATTTGGTGATTCATATGCGAAAACTTACTGGAGAGAAACCATTTCTTGTGAAATTTGTGGATCTGCATTTTTAGAGAAGTCATATTTAATGCGCCATTAAGGAATACATACTGTAGAGAGACCATATTCTTGTGTAGTTTGTGGATCTGAATTTTCAGATATGTCAAATTTGCGGGTCCATAGGCGATCCCATACCAAAGAGAAACCACATTCTTGTGAAATTTGTGGATCAGCATTTTCATATAAGTCATATTTGGTGGTCCATATGCGAACACATACTGGAGAGAAACCATATCTTTGTGAAATTTGTGGATCAGCATTTTCGAAGAAGTCCCATTTAGCGAATCATATGCGAAAACATACTGGAGAGAAACCATATTCTTGTGAAATTTGTGGATCTGCATTTTCAAGGAAGTCAGTGTTGGTGATTCATATGAGAACACATACCAAAGAGAAACCACATTCTTGTGACATTTGTGGATCAGCATTTTCACAGAAGTCAAGTTTGGTGACTCATATGCGAAAACATACTGGAGAGAAACCACATTCTTGTGAAATTTGTGGATCTGCATTTTCAAGGAAGTCAGATTTGGTGATTCATATGCGAACACACACCAAAGAGAAACCATATTCTTGTGAAATTTGTGGTTCAGCATTTTCACAGATGTCACATTTGGTGAATCATATGCGAAAACATACTGGAGAGAAACCATATCCTTGTGAAATTTGTGGATCTTCATTTTCAAGGAAGTCAGTTTTGGTGGTTCATATGCGAAAACATACTGGAGAGAAACCATATTCTTGTGAAATTTGTGGATCTGCATTTAAGGCTGAATTATCCTTGTTGCGCCATATGCGAAAACATACTTGAGAGAAACCACATTCTTTTGAAATTTGGGGATCTGCTTTTCAAAGTTGTTGTCTATGGTGTTCCATGTGCGTATACATACTGGAAAGAGTCCATATTATGAAATGTGTGGCTCTCTATTTTTACAGAGGTTTTATTTTTAACCACCATATGCAAACGCACACAGACTAGAAATCATATCTGTGAATATTTTTATTTTCTAATTTTAGAACATTCCACATTATATTCATTTTTTTTATCAAAGGGTGGCATTGCTTTTGTAAAATAAGCAAATCGGCCTTCTCAGAAAAACCTGTATCATTGAGCTGCATTTTCAGTGTCAGCATTTTGGAGTTGGTATATCCATAAATATCATATCTTATCTGACATATACGACACACAGTAGTGAGAGCTGCATGTATGATGATTTGCAAATTGTATTAATGCAAAAAAACATTAAATTCAATATTTCATAATAACATATGAAATAAAAATGTTCTCATGGAAGTCAGATTTTTTTATTTGTCCCAATTAATAGAAACATTCTTTCTCAGTGTCTTTTATTATAGTGTATTTTTCATCTTTACAAGTTACTCGATTTGGCTGCTATTCAAGCTGAATGGAGCAGATGAGCCATTTTTGTATAGAGCTCACACGGAGAGAATGAAGTAGTCTGAATAAAGCATTTACTTTCCATTATGTGTCTGTGTTATTTTATTTAAATTTACATGTATTAAAACATTGTGAAACGATAATCGGCTATCTCTGCCAGTATTTTTACTCTGTTCACTGATTCTGTTTTTATGTATTTCTATAGGTCAGCCATGAATAATTCCCTCATTTTACATAATGAACTTTGTACAATGTTTAATTTTCCTCTGATTGATTCAAACCTCTTCACTTTGGATGTTATTTTCAGAAGTCTAATACATTTTGGACATTTTTAATTACATACTCGTATTTAATATGACTAGCAATAGACTACACTTCATTATAGATGAGAAACTAATGTGTTTTAAAGTCATTTGGTAAATGCAAGTGTTTATAGTATTTTGTAAAATTAATGTCTAATAACGCCTCAAAAATTATTTGAATATAACCTTTATTCATGCAAAATAGCCTGTGAGGTCAGAGGTTACAAACGAAAACTGCATAATGACATTGCTGGCTTAAAATACCTGCAAAAAGTCATTTAGTGAATTTAATTAGTAGATTATATTTTTGAAAGGTTTTACTTTACTGACACTGTTTTCCAAAATTTGCCTGCATTCTCACATCATCATCAACACAGATTTTTATCCTGACAATTCTTCCCTTTCCTTTTCAACTCACCTGCTGTAGTATTTTTGATGTTTTTATGTTAGTGTTCACCTCTTTTAACAAATTTTAAAGAGAAATTGTCCTTGATTAAACAAATGTGCTGTAACATAGGAACTGCTTGGATAACTCTTTAACAGCACCAGATAGAAAACTATAATATAGAAAATATCAAAGGAAATACAGTAAAGAAAATGGCATTTTTGATAAGATGATCAAAATGAAACAATCATCATTTTTATAGAGATATTGACGTCTGAAGTATCAACTGAGCAAGAAGGTAAACTGAATGAGTTTGAACCATGAAAAAGGCTTCTCATTAATAAATCTCAGAGCAGAATTAGTGGTATAAACAGAGTAGCAACATAGATTTATTCATATGTAGGTAAGTGTCATGAATTAAGTTTAATGTTTGATTTTGTAGTCTCAGGAGACAAAACAATTTTTTTCCTTTCTCACATACTTCTATCTTTGCTAAATTCTTCCTTTCTCTGTGTCTTTTCCTCCTTCATTTGTATCATTTATTCATTCATCTGTCCATCAATCTATCATGGTTTTGCTCTTTGTTTATTTTCACGAAAGAGTTTTGTGGAATTTTCAACGAAGGTCTTTTTTTCGTTGTTTCTTAGCCTAGAAAACAAGAGAAAGACTAGTTTTTAATTTTTTTTTTACTTTCGTTTTCTTGTTTTCTTTAAGCCAGTTTTTTTTACTTCAATTATTCTTGTGTATTTAATTTTTAATTTATTTATCGGTGTTATTTTTTACCATTTTGTTTGCTTTTCTTTGTTAAGCATAACTTTATATTTTAAATCAATTTTTTATATATCTCCTGTTTTGCAATTTTCTGTTGCAATATGTTTTTTTCTGATGTTTATTAGTATTGCTTAGATTTTGTTTGTGAACTGATTTTTTCTGATAGTGGCTCTTCACCAAAAAGACTCCTCACGTGCTGGAACAGCCAGTCATCTAATGCTCAATTATACCACAGCTGGGTAGCAAACAAGCCCTAAAATAGAAAGCTGAATATTACAAGAAAGAACAGGAAAAGTATCATGACTTTGTTACGAGACATGAGCTCCTGGCCATTCTCTGAGCTTTGTCGTTTTAGTAATTGTTTCCAATTTCCCTGCTTCCATCAGACATAAAACCGCAAAGATGGTGGGTGTGTCTGAAGAGGAAAAATGGAGGAGGCACTCAAATATTTCAACATTTTAGTGAAAGTGTTTGTGAGAAAGTCAAATGCAATGTGGAGCATCTACAAATCAAGGATGATTTGTCAGTGAAGAGTCAAGCAGTTATTGCCACCAACGATATAATCTTGCAGGTGACAATGTTCTACAAGTGTCTTTTTCAGATATTCTTGATATCTTGACTTCTGCAGCTGGACAATCTTCATTGTTGTGAAGGGTTGTAAATCCCATTGTGGTCTTTTCGTACCATAGAGCACAAGAAAATGTAGTAACAACTCCAAAAGAAGCTGCCATAAAAGCAAGAGAAGCAACATCATCATCATCATTGTAAACAGGAGCTGTCAGATCAACAGCAGCAGCAGCAGCTAGTGTATCTGCATTAAAAGGAGTTGCTACTACAGCTGGACTTGTACGGGGAAGAGAAAGGAAAAGTATTAAAAAAAAGAAATGTATGCTGGACGAAGCAGGGCAGCAACAAAAAGAAAAAAATCATTTCCCAAGCGGAAGAAAATATGTATGATATACAAGTACACCTTCATGAAGCATGGTCCATTAACGCCAGATTTCAGATGTACCTTTGTCAACAGAAAGACCCCAGGAACGTTCCGGATCTCCACGGAATCATAACATTGACCAGAAATACACGGGACAATAGGGGCAATATGAAATATCTTGACAGGAGCCAAAAACTATTTTCCAAACATTAGGTCAACCCAAATAGAAAAAAAATTGGCAAGATTGTTCGCAGAGAGGATGCGAGGTCTTCTCTATCCGAACGCATAACAAAAAAACTGACACCAGATCAAGGTAAAATGTCCATATACATGTATACTCAAAAGGCCATGATAGTAACTCAATGGCAACTCAGAACAAATGTTCTCCAGTTGCTTCTACACATGCAGGCACCCATTGGATCATTGATTGGCAAAATCTTTGAAATACTTCAAGACAGTGTTGAAAGGCTTTGCACGTCCTCATGATGTGTTGAAGTGTTTCCACATTATATCTCCTACATAAAACTATTGTTTTTGTGATCCCTTATTTACATGCACTTTTGATCATGTTCTTTATGGGGAATCTGCCTCAAAGTTTCCAAAAGTTGTGTGTGTGTGTGTGTGTGTGTGTGACTGTGTCTGTGACTGTGTGTGTGTGACTGTGACTGATAATCTGCGCATATAAAGCGACAATCTATTTGTGATTATGAATGCTCTTCCTCCAACCCGATATCAAGAAATTTACAATAAATCTTTCTTCCCAAAATACATTTTATCAGTAAAACCATTGAGAAAACAATATTGACACAACATATTATCACAGTTAAACACTATGCACATATATATATATATATATATATATATATATATATATATATATATATACACGCTGTATCGCAGACCTTCAGTGCAGCTAGTGATTAACCGTTTTGCCTCAAACTGGGATTGAACTGATTTGACAGTAGTTGGATGTTCGCCCACCAGGCCATAAGCGCAATGTCACAGAAAAGGCAATTTCATAGTGTATAATGTATTTCATGATATGTAAACAACGCCATCAGTGGCAGCATTCTATTCGATAATCGATTTGAACGGTCATGCTACACAATAACAAAAGAACATCGCGTAAAGACCTAAATAGCTGGTGTTTATGAAATTTTCTGCTGTCTGCACTGCTTAATTGCAAGCAAGACTGTTTATATAAATATATATATAATGACTACCACCCGAAACATAGGAGGAAGTGAAGAGAGTTATTATCTAATGTAATATGGAGAAATATAATGATTTTCTTTTTATCCTATGTATCAACTTCTTTTCAAATAAATGTGGGGTTGGACTAAGAAGTACTTGAAAGATATTCAGGTTGGTTGATTGGTTAATTTAGCAGCATATCAAATTCTCTGATATATTTAATGCTGAAATATAAATATTTGAAATTTAATTGTCTTTAACTACATACAAAATGTACTGTTGATCATTTGTTAAAAATTTATTCCTGGTAATTCTCTCATAAAATGTATCGTTGGTCATTTTGCTTTAAGTAGGTATTCTTGGTAATTTTTTAATCTGAAATATGTTGCTAGTTTTTTATTATAAAAATGTATTTTTATACTTTAATTGTGTCTTTTGCATGTTGGGTTTCCGTATTTGCTCATAGATTGGGTCCCTAAAAGGTGCTACCTCACTGTGTCAGGGTAAAACTGGGGAAAACAGTCCTTACGAGGTGGTTCTATGCTCTTCAAAATCTCCATTTTTCACTATTGTACATTCATGAAATTGCTATACACTACAAATCTCATGTTGACATTAATATTTACTTTTTATTAATCTGTTCATGGAATGATCCACTATGGCATTTGGCTAATTTTTATTTATATATATTGTTCACTTTTTCTAGTTGAATTGATCACAAATGTAAGAACATATTTATTTAACTACCACAGAGAAACTTTCCTGCCTCGCATCAGAATAAATCACACTAATCTCAACACACTGCACCTCCTTGAACTCACTCGATGAGACAACCTTAAATTGAATGACTACATCAAATCTATCGCTGCATCTACTGCTAGGAACTTTGGGTCACTGTATCCGGCCAGAAGTTTTTCTCATCAGAATTAATCTTCTATTTGTCCTTGCATGAAATACTGTTGCCATACCTGGTCAAGTGCTCCTGCTAATTTTCTTGAGGTTCTTGACAAAATCCAATAGAGGCTTTGCAACATAATCCTAACTTAGCATTCCACCTTCGCTCACTTTCTCACTGATGTGATGTGGCTTCCCCTTGTCTTTTCTACAACTATTTTCACGGCAGTTTGATATTACAAGCTTTCTTTTCCCTGTTGTCCCAACCCACATGTTGTTGCATATGCTATGAGATTGGCATTAAGGTACCATCCATCTACCATTAAAATAGTTAAATGTAACTGCCTCTTCTACTCTAACAGTCATAACTCACCATTCCTCTCTTATTATATGGCTCCACGGATGATTTTATGACTCTACTCATCGTTTTGTTTTCATGATAGACATTCACACTAATTTACCACTTGTTGTATGTTTTGTGAATACAAATATTTATTTCCTAAACCTTCGTCGTTTCTTGTTTATTCTATCACCATATGCTTAATATAATATTAACAACCATTCCCCTCACCCGCAAAAAAGAACACAATGTAATATATAAGTAGTATTTATTATATTTTTAACAATTCTCAAGAAAAACAAAAACAAAAACGAACAAAGAAACAAAATAGGCATGTTCATGTATATAATAAGCATTTGCTTATTCTACAGTGTTGCAAACTGTGCATGAATATGAGATATGTGCATTGTGCTGCAGTGGATATCGACTTGGAACAAGAAACTGGAGAGCCGAGGTCGAATTCCAGTTGAATTCCTTGCATTCACTTACGTGCAAATGTCTTTGGGGAAGGTATTAATCCTACTTTTCCCTACAGTTATGGGTTAACTAACAGGACAGATTGGGTTCTATAGCTTTGGCTAGAAACCAGTCTACCTTAAAATAATGGCATCCTACTGTGGGATAATGTTCTGTCCAAAAAACAAATAAGTCATCATCTAAATGTCTGTGTTAATAAAATTAATAATTATAATGTATTCTCTTCAACATTTCGTTTGTTTTAAATCGGTACGCCCATATGCTATTTCTGGCAACAACTGTAAAAACTCAGTTTACGAATTCACTGAAAAATCTGCATGGCATGATGTAAAAAAAAAAATTAAATAAAAATTATCAAAATGTTGTTATTAAGAGAATAGACCAAAGTATTTTTACTTTTTTTATTGATTTTTTTTTTATTAAACTGCTTTTTTATTTTTTCATTGATTCCTTCAGGCATATATTTGCTGACTTTGTGATTATTACTCCATGTAATAAATCTTGATCAGATCATTTACTTGTGTTTTACTGTAGATTACAAAGTGTTCCATAAACTCATTTAATCTTGTTTTACTGTTTGTTTTGTAACCGAGTAAAGCCTCCTCTGAAATTGAGTGATCTGTATACATAAAATAATAAAACATCTTTCTTGGTTGACAAAATTTATCTTCTATGTTATCTCTGTCCTTTCTTCTCTTTACTAAACTTTTTGTAATGTGGGGCTATTATCAACCAATTATTTCAAATTAGCTAGAGATAAACTTCAGATAGTAGATTGACAATTTGGGAATTGACTCTCTTTTACAGGACCTTTTTTGTTTCGTCAAAAAGATCCTGCTGTGAACAAAGGAATGAGGATAAAAACAAAATTAAATATGAAGCAAAAGGTTTAAATTAAAAAAAAAGTACCACTTTATTAAGAATAGGGAGGAATTGTGTGCAGGCTGCAAAACTGGTCCGTTTGCAAAGGTTAGTATATAGCCTAGGTACCACGAACCAAAAAATTAAAAGTCCTTCACAATTACTTTGCTAGTCCTGAGGCCTCATTGTTTTATCTTTTTTAAGAAATTTTCTCTCTTCCTTTCTTTCCTGCGAAGAGAGAGAACTTAGGAGAATTGCTTCCATCTAGCCACTGAATTAGCGACTCTGTTTTCAATTTTCAAAAGTTTTTTTTTTTTTTAAGCTGGAAAAAAACTCTTTTTATATCCCTTTTTCGTTTTCTTTTAACCCACGTGGGTTTTTGGCTGACCTGGGAAACTTTGTTCTTCTTCAGTAAAAATAAACTTTCTTTCTTCCTCTGGAAGAAGTTGTGTCCAATCTTGGTTTTCTTCAATCTCGTGGATTAAAGGCCGACAAGGGAGACTTTATTTTTTTTTGGAAGAAATAAAACCTTCTTTCTTCCTCTGGAAGAAGTTGTATCTTCTATTATTTCTCCTTTGTTTGTCCAAAAACAAGAAAGGGAGGGAAAGAAAAGCCATAGAAACGAAATGACGATTAAAATTTCCACACTTTCTCCGTCTCTTGCTCTCCTTCAGCCATTTTCCTGGGTAACTGGTCTCAATTAACCATCCTATTTAATTTGTCGAACAATGGTGAATTATAGCTGGATTTGACATTGAGTGAATCAAATATTTGAAAATGTCTTTGATAGGTAAAATGCTATGAAGATAGCATTAATATATCTCCAGATTAAATTAGACATCAAAATTTACTTTCACCCCATTCCGACTTAAAGAAAATAAATATAAATATTTAATGCTACATTCAGCCTTTTGATGATTCAAGATGGAATAAACCATATATATATATATATATATATATATATATATATATATATCACAGATGCTAGTTAAATTTGAACAGATTACGGCATGAATATTTGTCTTGGAAAAGTGAACCTAATCAAAGGTTCGAATTTCATAACCAAGGCATGTAAATAATAATGATTTAAAATCATGGTATCAGTATTCTTTTATTTCTTCATACGTTGAAAGTGTGCATGGTTTTGGTAATACTGCTTTTGGTTTGATTTGGCAATACCAGTTTTGTCACATTTTTAAATTTTAGAAGTCAACGTATACATTACCGGTAAACAATCGCAGCTAATTCAATCAAAGATAAACCTCTCACTACCAAAAGCTAAAAAAATAAATATCTGACATCTCATCACCAATGAATGCTACTTCAAATATAACAATTTTTATCAACTAAAATTTGCATTAAAGTGGAATGAGGATATGCATTTTCTTAGAAATTCTTGAATGTGGTCCTTTCCTAATCAACTTTACAGCAGTGGGAAAGTAAATGCAACTGAGACACCAGATCAATACTAATAATATGCCTGTTTCTTCTTGGGATTTTATCAAGGATCATTAAATATATAAAAGAAAAACTAGACCAATTGTGGGAGCAATATTTAGTACATGAACATATGGGAGATTTATAAATACATATGCCAGATAGACTTTTCTAGTACAACATAGTGATTCAAATATTTCAACAGCGAGACCCGAAAATGGCATCAATATTCTTTTTTATACTTCACATCAGTTGAGAACATTTACCTGAGAACACATGATGAGTCATTCCTTTGGACGTTAGCATCAGCGATAATTTTTTTTATTTTTTATTCCATAATTATACACTTAAAAAATAATTCTTAAAGAGTGAAAGTTTGTAAATGGGGAGAGAAATTTAAATAAGAAAATAAAAAACCAAAATAAATTCTTTTTCAAGACTGAAACCCAACTGATTTGTCAGCAGGCGGAGATCCACCCACCAAGCTATCACCACACTCTGCGAAAGGTAGATTTCACAAAGTGTAATGTTTTTACATATATGATAGGGTAAGTCTATTTTGAAACTTGAATTGACTGAAAGTGTACTGTAGAGCTTGGGCTCTCCCGCGTTTTCATTTTTTTTTTTTTTTTGTTATCATTGACACAACAGGTAGTCCCATCTGATAAATATTTTATATTGTAGTCCGAGTATAGGTTATCCTATGCTCAGCAAAAAAGGGATGAAGTTTTGCAAGCAGCCGTGTTTAGCTGGTTAAAAATAATTTTTTTCTTTGGAATTGAATCTGATTTGCATTTTATTTTATTTTTCTTTATTACTTCGAGCAATAGTGGAAATACTATTGCCGCAAGTTTTATTTCCTGAAAAAAAAAATTTCCAAAAATTTCTCACGAACCATCCCAAATTGAAAGTCCTTTACCTATTTATTTAGAGAATCAGATTCCTGGCCTAATTATGCCTAATGTTGGTTGATCGCATTCACCGTGAAAGCCTGGCATGCCCCTGCCAGACATGCTGATCTTTCTCAGTGATCGTTTGACCTTAAAAGGCTTTTCACAGAATAAAGTCTGTTGTTTGGCAACTGGATGACCAGTGAGTTTACATTTCTAGTGTTACTAAAATTCCGTTTTTCTACTTTCCTTTTCATTTTTTTATTTTTTAAAAGAACCTCCTATAAATATGCTCCGCAATTGATCACATGATGCCCATTACAAAAATACAATGAACTCTCCACATAGGGGTGGAAGCATTGCTGTTGGTTTCTTGGGAGAGTTAACTAAACATTCTTCCACCTGGTTAAAATGTGATTGCGCTTTGGGCTTATAAGGAAGTACTGTTAATAGAGCAAGTGGCTACTATTGTAAACCATTTATCTGTTATCTGTTCTGGTTTATTATAAAGAGCATCTTTTCACAACTCAACTATTGTACTTGGGAATTTTATTCATCCTGCTTTTTGAAGATACAGCTTGATTAGTCTCCATTGTAAATTAGCGGAATTTTCGACACAGAAGCCTGTGGATTCTAATCAAAGTCATGGACTAGCAACAGTAGTTGCTTTATCTCATCCCCGACTCTTAAAAGTGTTCAAGAAATTTTAAAATCCTTGATGTAATACAGAATAACAGAAGCACAATAATTAGTTGATCAGGATTTTTATTTAAAAAAATATCTTTAACTTTATATACCGTAAGTACTCAATGTTTTATGCGGAAAATAGAGGGATGCACTATACGCAGGTAATTCTTTTGTAAGATTTTAAAAATGATGCTCTTTTAGCAACTGGTTGTTTTATATGCACAGAATTTTTTGTTTTATATGCACAAAACTTTTATTTCTGGTGAGGTTAAACTTCATTTGTTGCAACTTACATGAAGTCAGCTTATACAAAATATGCAGTAACCAAAAGATGCAGTAACCAATAATTACAAATATTCTTTATTTTCTATGCTTTTCTGAAATTTAGTTGACTGAATAATTTTATTTTTATACTATAACAGTGTAAAAAGAAATTCAGCCGCCAGCTTTGACCTTTGTACCAGCAACATACAAAGTGCCAAAAGGATTGTTTTTCCTTTGACACAGCTATTGTTTTCAGTACATTCACTCTTCGGCAATTCTTGTTCTTTTAAAAAGTGGTCATCAGAATTGTAATAAAATATAAATATTCCTGTGAATTTACATATTTTTTGTTCTTGCAAATTTGCAACAAAAATATTCAACACTTTATTTATTAGATTGTTTAGTTTACAAATATTATTTCATTTTTACAACATCTTTAAAATTAATACATTTGAAACTAATGCAAAGCAGCATTTATCATTTAGCAATTTATAAAAAAATAAATTTGTAAACAATTTTTATTCATAAACATTTACTAAATTGTCGACATATATGAATCAACTTTAAAAATCGTTACCATTTCATAAGTTGTAATCAATTGCCAATTAAGCGTTGTTTGCTCTTATAATTTTTCTAAAACCAGTTCTTCTGATTCGTTTTACACAAATTTCCACCATTGGTCAGCTGTGAATACTCCGAAACTCAAGATTGAACTAAAAATTTTGTCAGCTGCTCAAAAGCTCCGCACAGAGCTTGCGTTTCAACTGCACACTCAAAGAAAAATATAATCCAGAATTTTCACTAATGGCACTCACTCACATCTGAAGAAACAAAATAAAAATTGAAGCTGATCTGAGCCTAAGAAAAGGATATAAAAACCCTAAATCGGACTTCTTTGATAGCTATGATTCACAACACTCATCAAGATGCAACCTTCCATCTCTAATGACTTATGTATGATTATGCTTGAAAGATTAAATTTCATTCTTACTGTATATTCAGATTTGTATTATTTTTTTTACAGTAATCATGGTATCAGTCAGTTAAGTTCCCATAGTGATACACGCTTCGGCGATCATGTCTCTTTCAAGACATATCTAACTAGGCAGGTTGTCATTACATTCTGTAATACAATGGTTACCAACCAAGGCTATAGAACCCAATTTGACCTGTTATTTCCCCCATAGCTGTAAGGAAGTGACGGATTAATATTTTTCGCAAGGTTATTTGCACGTAAGTGAATGCAACGAATTCAACTAGAAATTGAATTCGGCTCTCCGATTTCTCATTCAAAGGTAATATCCACAACACCACAACGTACATAAGTGAAAATGTAAAATTTACGTTAAACATCTACACACTATTTTTCGTAAAAAGCCGAAAAGTGGAGGGATAGAGGTTGGTTCCAATACCAAGCTAAACACTATCACGACCCATTCACTCGTTACAATTTGCTCAATCACCAAAAGAACCCATCCATCAACTCCCAATCCTTCATACACCACAATGCCACAAACTTACAAGGGGCACCTAAAAAAGTGGGGAATATAACCCATGACAATAAAAATGTATTTATATACAATATAAAATAAATGTACAATATAATATGTACAATAGTATAAAACATTGAATGAAAATTGAAATGATGGGAGGGGAATGAAGCCAAAAATAAAAAATACAACAAATTTTTAACTAAAATAATAACCAATGTTAGTAAGAACCGTCCATCCCAGAGAAAAGAGTGGTCGCTGTATTCCGCCAAATGGCGAAATCAAGAAGCACGCTTGCTAAGGGAGTGGGGAGGGGGTAAAAATCAGTAGAATGGGGCAATAAAAGGCTGAACCAGCCGAGATAAAAGGAGGCCAAAACAAACTGGGGACTGGGAATCTCGACTAGAATCATAACAAAAGAGAAAGCCGGGTACAGGCTAGGGACATATTCATTCACTTTAACTAGATACACAAACGAGAGCTAATTTAACCAGGGGAGGGTTCCACAGGAATCCACCCCGATGTAACCAGCAGATCTAAAAGAGAAAATCAAGACTAGCCCCTTTCAAGCGAACCAGGCTCGCCACATTTACTCAACTTTTCTGAAGTCTGTCGAAGTTAAACGTTTCCAATCAGTTCTAATCTTCATTTTGAGCTGATGCTCAAAATATCGGATCAGATACTGATGTGAAAGACGCAGACGTCGCAAGACTTCCTCCTTCTGCGTCGTCCAAATTACCATTCGAGCCGTGGATAGCAGCGACAGAAACACCATACGCTTCATCCCAGAAAACGGGGGCGACACATTGTCTGTATTTATTTTGTATTATATACAAAATTATGGCACAAGGCCTAAAAGGGGAGGGGGAGAGATTGGTTCTCACTTAACTATCCTGTACCTAGCTAAACACTATCACGACCCATTCATTCGTTACAATTTGTTCAGTCACCAAAAGAAGCTATCCATCTCCTCCCAATCCTTCTTACACCACAATGCCACAAACTAACAAGGGGCACCTAAAAATAGGGAGAATAACCCATGACAATAAAAATGTATTTATGTACAATATAATATAAAATATTTAATGAAAAATGAAATGATGGGAGGGGAATGAACCCAAAAATAAACTAAAAATACAACAAATTTTGAACTAAAATAATAGTCAATGTTAGTAAGAACCGACCATCCCAGAAAAAAGAGTGGCCGCTGTATTCTGCCCAACGGCGAAATCAAGAAGCACACTCGCTAAGGGAGTAGAGCGGGTGGGTAAAAAATTAGCGGAATGGGACAAGAAAAGGCTGAACCAGCAGAGATAAAAGGAGACCAAAAGAAATTGGGGAGGTTGGGAATCTCGACATGGATCATAACAAAAGAGAAAGCCGGGTACAGGCTAGGAACACATTCATTCACTTTAACTAGGTACACAAGAGAGAACTAGCTTAACCAGGGGAGATGTAACCAGCAGATCTAAAAGAGAAAATCAAGATTAGCCCCGTTCAAGCGAACCAGGCTCGCCACATTTACCCACCTTTTGCTAAAGTCTGTCGAAGTCAAACGTTTCCAATCAGTTCTAATCTTTATTTTGAGCTGATGCTCAAAATAACAGATCAGATCCTGATGTGAAAGACGCCGACCTCGCAAGACTTCCTCCATTCGCGTCGTCCAAATCACCATTCGAGCCGTGGCTAGCAGCGACAGAAACACCATACGCTTCATCCCAGAGAACGGTGGCGACACATTATCACAGGCGAATGCACGATCAATGAGCACAAGCTCTCGCGGCGCGATACGAGCAGTCAACTCGCCGACCCGGTCCCATAGAGGGCGAACCCGCGAACAATGGTAGAAGGCGTGCGAAGCCGTTTCTTCCAAGCCAAGGTTGCAGCGTTCACAATCTGGCAAATCCGCCAGGCCCCATATGAAGGCCTTGTCATTGAGAGGCAAGCGATTCCGAGCTAATCGCCAGGTGAGCGAAAACTCAGAGTTGTTGAGATAATCACTACCTGGCGCCCAAGACCAGAACGAGCGAAACTCGTCCTCCGACAAGCGCAGCACATCACGTAATGAATCCTTTGCGACGCCCTCCACTAACCCACGATAGAAGACTCTCCTAGGCCGTGAAAGGTCACTGGACCGTGGAATGGCCCGCAGGGCCGCCAGACATTCGAGGAGACAACTCCATCGCTCTCGAGGCTTACGGCACCGCCTCGAGATGGGGGGAGTGATAGTAAGGCTAGGGAACATGTCCCTCACTATCCCCCTAAGCAATGAGTCTTCGGAAATCGCTCGCCTGAGAAAAACCAACCTTGACGCAACCTTATGGCCCATCAGGTATGGCATTCCCAGACCCCCATGACACGGACGTGGGTAACAGACACGTTTGTCGACATAGTGTTTGCGTCCTCTCCATAAAATGGAGAATAGCAAACGCTCGATCGCCTTCCTATGCCGTTTACAAAGTGGAAGTACTGACAACTGGTAAAGGATCATGGGAAAGACGTATGTAGCACACGCCTCAGCCATACCCTTTAAGGACAAATTCCTTCGGCGCCAAGTCTTGGCCGACGCGCCTACCTTTGCCAGTACTTCAGACCAATTTTTCTCCAACTGTAGGTCGGGCCCGAACCACACTCCAAGAATGCAGACCGGGCCGTCCGTCCAGTCGAAGGGCCCCGGGAGGGTCAGACCCTTCCAGGCACCTAACCGCAAGCCGGACGACTTGTTGCGGTTAATCTTGGCCCCTGTCACCTGTTCGTACCGTTCAAGCGCCTTCTGTACCACCACGATGTCCCTGCGGGAGGACACGAAAGTAGTGACGTCATCGGCGTACGCGGAAACCCTGGCTCGAGCACCACCAGGGACAGCGATTCCACGTAGGGCCGGACTGCACGCCCTGTCCCTTAGCCGGCGAAGGAGGGGCTCCAACGCCAAAGCATAAAGTAGGGGCGACAGTGGACAACCCTGTCGGACCGACCTAGACAGCGCCAGAACGCCCGACAACTTTCCGTTCACCTGTACCACAGCCGTCGGGGATTGATACAGGAGGCTAATCCAGCGGCGGAAGTTGGTTTCGAATCCAGCTGCCTGCAGGACAGCCGCCAGGTACCGATGGTCAACCCTATCAAATGCCTTGGACTGATCTAAATGGATCAGCGCGGCTTCGTCGTCGTCTTTTATCCCCTCTATGATCGTGCGTATCAGATGCAGGTTGCTCTGAATTGTTCGGCCCTTCACAGCACAAGTCTGCTCAGGTCCCAACAGAGACTCGGCAACTAATTGCAAACGATTTTGCAAGATCTTGGCCAAAATCTTTAACTCTGTGTTTAGCAGAGTTATGGGCCGGTAACCCTCTAGCTCCCTCCCCACATCCTTGCCTTTTCTCAACAGCGTGATCACACCCCTGGTGAACCGGTTGGGGATGGACCCCTGCCGGAACCAGTTGTTGAACACGACAGTCAAAATCGGGACAAAGATGTGCGACAGCCTCAAGTACAATTCATAGGGCAAACCATCGAGACCCGGCGATTTGCCACTGCCGACCTTCTTCAGCGCCGCGTAGACTTCGCCCTCCGTAATCTCTCCCTCGCAGCTAGCTGCATCAGCCGGCAAAAGCCGGGGGAAGTCAGCCAAATAGCTGCGAAACTCCTCATCACGGAGACCAGGCTCCTTGGTAAACAGGCTCTCGAAATGCCGCCGAAACGCCTCGCACATGTCGTCAGTCGACCGCAGAGTGTGTCCCTCCGGGTTGCGAACCTCTCGAATGTACCGGTCGCCTCCGCGGCGAATTTCTTCCTTGCGCAGTTCTGCGCCCATGTTCACAGCTTCGGAAGACATCTTGCTTAACTTATGTCTAACTACCTGGCCCATGTAACGATCGCTATTCGACCGGTCCACGGCCTCCTTAGCTATGGCTATCTCTAGAGGATCCCCACCAGCCACCGCCCGGGAGTAATTAGCTCTAAGTGTCTTCACCTTGTCAGCCTTATCTAGTTTGAGCCGAATGCTTAACTGAGTGGTGAAAGACCTAATACTATCCTTAAGGTTCTCCCACCACTTATTCCCGATGACTCCCCCAGTTAACGCCCGCTGCACTAAGTTAATTAGCTGGCGCCGGAAGTCCCGCCTGTCCAGTAAGGACACGTTGAACTTCCAGTAACCAGCCATTCTATCCCTATTTTCTAAATTTACCCAGGCACAAACGAGTTTGTGGTCCGAGTAACCTAGCCAGTGGAACGTGGGACAATCTAAGAAATCTAGCTCGGCTTCACGAACTAACATTCTATCAAGGTAGCTAGCCACCTTGGTAGAAGGCCAACTATTAGTCCACGTCCACATTCTCCCGCCCTTGTGATCGGCCCGGTATCTATCGACTAGACCGAAGTCCTCGATCAGATCAACCAAACTACGATCACGTGCCTTCCCTCTAGCTCCCCGCCCTCTATCCAACTTGAGGTCCAGGATGGCATTCCAGTCCCCCACTAAGACGAGTCGCTTGGAATCCACCAGGAAGGGCTCCAACCGCCGAAAAAACGAGACGCGCTCCTCCTGGTCGTTGGGCGCATAAACCGCAACCAGTCGAAACGCATTGCTTTTCACTGCAATATCGGCTACGATCAGCCGGCCCTCGGCACCGACATGGACAAGATCCACCTTCGCGTCCAGGGTACGCTTGACCAGCAAAGAAACTCCTCTGGCCAGCCGGTTCCCATATGCTGAATAGACGACAAAGTCGTTAGACAGCACACAGGCATCGACCTTGCAAACAAAGTGAGTCTCTTGGATCGCGGCGACATCCACGCCGAAGGACAAGAGGTCCCGAAGCAGGTGGGCAGCCTTACTCCGATCCCTCAGGCCCTTCACGTTCATACTGGCTAACTTAATTGACATCATTTAGACCTGAAAGAGAAAGCAGAAAAATTACTTCTAGTCACATACAGGGCGAAAATCTATGGCAACAGGGACCCCGACGGATTGTCCCAGAGATCCAGTGCCAATATCGGACGTAATTCGTCCGTCCAGGACAATGCCGCCGACGTCCGTAGGGAACGTTAGTTTTATTGCCCTATACAAAGAAGGATGGATAATGACAGGGACCCTCCCTGAACAAAAATGTGCAAGTTTTTGTAAATATTTGGTCCCAGTTTGGACCATCTTTATTTTAGGGAACTCCTCCACAGCTCCTTGCATGAAATCCCACACTCTGAGGTTGCCTCCGGTGTTCCTAATTAAGGTTAAAACTCCGGGGGCTTGTGGGAAGTTGGCTGGATCCTCGACCGACTTGCCGTCGATCGAGGTTAGTTTAAAGAGTGGCCTTAGTAGGGTTCTTTTTTGAGAGGAGAGGTCCCTTTCTAAGGCCGGTCTGTCTACCCGACAAATGTCTATTCTTTTAAAGGGGTTGTCCCTTTTCTTTTTCTTTTCTTTTTGGGACTGTTGAGTATTATTAGGGGAGGGTTTTTCCGCTTGGGAGGCGGGGCATTTAGTTTGGGTAAGGGGCTTTTCAGGAAGGGGAGTGTTTTGGGAAAGAGAAATTACTGGCAGCAAGGGGTTTGTGGGGGAAGGGGAAATTATATGTCTTACTGGGGAGGCAGACTGACTCCTCCCCGCAATAAAAATAGTTCTGGTAGGTGATGTAGGGGCAGACCGAGATTTGGGAATCACACATTCCGCCCTACCACGTTCCTCTATTTTCCCTTTCTTCTTTATTATTTCTTCATCCTCCTCCCGTCCTCTCTTCAAAGATGAGGAACGCGGAGGAGGCATTTCCACCTCCATTTGTTGTTCTTTTTCTTCCTGTTGTTGTTCCTCTTTTTCTTCTCCCTGTTTTTGTTGTTGCTGACGTTTCTGCGGTTGGTCTCGCTGCTGCTGCTTTTTCTCTGGTTGCTCTTCCTGTTGCGGCTTAGCCTCTTTACGGGGCTTCTTCTTCTCTGGGGATGGTGGTTTTCCATGTTGAGTAGGAGAGGAAGCAACTTTCTTCCCCCTCCTGACCACCTCCGTCCACTCGTTTGTTCCGCCTTTCGAGTCGGATGATTTCTCCTCCGCCACTGGTGCTCCTGACACCGGCGGTGTTGCCGGTGCTACTGGAGATTTGGCTGTCTGCTGCTCATTGTCCGATTTTCTCGAGGGGCACACCTTGGCCATATGGCCCGCAGCCCCGCGTATCCAACAATGCGGCTTGCGCCCCTCAACCACTACAAACAGCCTTCGGCCTCTGCATATCAGGATGTCCGGTATACGTAGAAAGTTTGGCCTATCCACAATTATGTGTACCGCGACATCATCCGTGGGTACGCCCGCCTTGCTCTTAACTCGAGCCACCCCCTCCACAGCTCCAAACTGGGCAAAGAAGGCCCCTATGTGGTCTTCCGAGATCTCCAGTGGAACGCCGTGGATAGTTATCCAGGTCTTTCGGGTCCCCATGTACTCTGTCTGGAGCCTGATCCCTTTAGCCAGCAGTGTTGTTCCTGCTAATTTTTTGGCTTCTTCCTCAGAACTTAGCAGAATGTCCCACATAGCTCGGGACCGACGAGCTAACACCCTTGGGGTGATATTTAGGCTTTCAATAGCCTCCTCCATGCTCTCCCTGCTGACCCCAATAAACTTTCGAGTTTTGGGGTCCGAGGTCAACAGGGAGATCGTTCTTACCGAAATCACATTAACTACTTCGGGGATAACGATCAGCTCGTTCCCCAAAATAAAGTCTTTAAATTTTTCCTGCAAGCCTTGGTAATAGTTTGCATCTTTTTTTGTCGGAACTTTGTTCCATGCCGCCGGTGGAGAAGTTTCCGTCGGCATACCCGCCGATGAAGTAGACGGTTGGGGAGACAAAGCCATTATTGACTTGCCCCCCCCCTCACAGAGCTCAAAATTTAAACACAAATGTACACAATTGCGCGACGAAGACAGAACAAAACAAGTAATCGAACACGTACTCACAATTAACACAACTCCTGGTAACACAAATACGTAAATAATCCAATAAGTCAAAAAAGGGTGCGAGGCACGCTCCAGAAACTGCTCATCTCAGGAAATTCTCATTTACATCTTTACGTTAAGGAACAACTCAAAGTCAAGTTACCAGTCACATGCAGCACCTGTTTAGGCTGAGAAGTCTGTGATTGGTGGAGGTGCAGCCTAAAATTTGCATGACGTTTTCATGTACAGGTATAATTATATCAATAATTTAAGTCAAATTTACTTGCCTTTTTTTTTTCGATCTCCTAATTTTTCTCTGTAATGCGTTTCCATTTCGACTGTGTTGCACTGTTAACTGAACAAAAAATACAAAATCTGAGTAAGTTGAAAAAGAAATACTAACAGATTTGTTTGAATACTAAGAAACCAGCTCGATTTTTTTCGTTGCATATTCTGATTTGAAAGGTAAGTGGAAGAAAATAAATAATTTTTAATTTTTTTCTTTTTTTTACTGATTTCCCACGCCACATTTCATTTCGTTATTCCGCACAAAAAATTGAAATTCAGATGTTTATTTAAGATAAACCAAAAGAAAACTTCACATTTTATAAAATTGGTTTTGAAGTTTATTTTTTTATTTTATTTTTTAAGTATAATGAAAAATACTCCTTTTGGTAGAAAAGAATATATGAAAATATATTTGCCACTTTTCAATAGAAAAATCGGTCAATTGTTTTCATGGAGTGGGGAGAATGTAAGTCATCTTGTAAAAGTGCGTGTTACTGTTAATAAAATTAGTTTCTTCAACATTGGGTTGGTTTTTTCCGGTAACCTCCCCCACTCTTTGCTATTTCGGGCAACAACAAAAACTCCTCGGTACATCCACAAATTCACTGAAAAAAACAACACCGAGCATAAGAAAAAAAAATTATCGTCAAAATGTTTATTAAGTGGAAAGACTAAAGTATTTTCAAATTATTTAATTTTTTAAAAAATCCTTTCTAGCACGTTTGAAAGTGATAAAAAAATCTCGTTTGTTTGTTTTTCTTTTCGTCAGCTATCCATTAAAAAGATTAATATGGATTAGCACTTTTTTTTTCCTGTGAAAAACCAAAACACTTTAATATGGAATTTTTTGCAAATATGAAATTATAATTCTGATTTTATTGAAATTTTCAAGACTTATTAAAATGAAGTTTGAAATTAATACTACCCAGAAACTTCGTTTCATTATTACTTAAATGAAAGACTTAGGAAATAAATTAATCTTTATCTCCACTAAAAATAGGAAACAAACAAACCAAAAAAAAAAACCTTCATAGTACGAAGAAGAATCCCTTAAAAAAAAAATTAAAAACGTACTTTTTTTTTTTCATCAAAACGTTTATGGAAGATCAAGATATTTTAAATTCATTTTCGTTAAACTTTTAATGCCTCCTTACACGTTCAAAAATTTGGTTAGAAATATTGTTTTGAATGTTAGCGAGTAACCAAATCCATATGAAAGTTTAAAAACGTAATATTAAAATTCTTTTTGTTTTCGATGACCAACATATTAATTTGGAAATTCTTGCAAAAATCAAATTGTCGGATTTCAGTTAAACGGCGGACCTGAAGGTTACGATAATCACGTTTCTTTTTGCCCTTTTTCATCGCAGTCCTGTTGATTGTTAACTAGATTCCGATTAACAAAAGAAAATCTGGAACAATTGCAATAAACAAATTTTGGTGGGTGGGGGGTCAGTTTCTGATACAACCTTAAAGTAATTCGATCCTACATTTTCAATTCAATTGCGTTGGGATCGCTTTGTTTAACTGTTTTGGGACGTGTTCTTGCTGTTTGGTTTAAGCCTTCAGGTCGCTTTGTTTTTTGCTTTGCTTTTTTAACGTGTTGTTATTCTTGTCTTTCTCACGTTTTCTTCATAACTTACGATGGCATCTTCCTCTGAAACTCCAAGAATGGCTCTATTGAAGAATTTCCAAAAGGATTCAATCACTGAATATACGATTACCCAAAAGTTAATTGCACATAGCATGCCCACAGGAACACATCTTGCTAAAGGCATGTGCAAACTTCAAAGCGGATAAGGTTTGCTGGAGATGTTCCAAATGCAAAAACAAATATTCATTAGGAATGGGACATTTTTTGATAAGTCCAAATTGTCACTTTACGTGATATTCTAACTAATTTTTGATTTCGTATGCCAAGTACCGGTGACCAGTTCAGCGACATTGAATGGGGTTTCATTAAATTCTGCCATTCAGTGGTATGAATATTGCTGAGTCCTCTGTACAAGCAAGATGGAGAAAGACCGGAAACTGATGGGTGTCCCTGGACATGAAGTCCATTTGGAAATAGTTTCCTTGAAACTTAAAAAAAACAACTTTGAAAAGATATACTATTGAAACCCACTCCCTAAAAATTTTTGGATATTCTATATTGAAAACACACACACACACACACACAAAAATTAATAATAATTGGGCATAGTTTCCTTGAACATGTTTTTTTTTTTTGTACAGGCTATTAAAAACCCCGTTAAAAAAAATTTGAACCTTCTATTAAACCCCGCCAACCCCCCAAAAATAAATAATTTTGGGTATAATTTTCTTGAAATAAGAAGAAAAAAAAAATAACAATTTGATATTTAAAACAAAAAAATGGCATGTAAAACACTAATAAAAAAATTCTCCTGCTCTAATAAAATTATTAAACATATACATGTTTAATTTCATTACTTTCTTACAAGTTGAAGAAAAAATTTCGAAGCCAGTGTTTCCGAATTGAAGGATTGATTTACTATAAATTTGTATGTAAAATCACCCCCCACTACCAATTTGTTTTAAAATTGAAATTTTTGCAAAGTTTTTATGTCGTTGGTGAAGTTTCAGGTGTAAAAACAAAAAAAGTAACATTGTATTGAAAAACGGTTTTAAAAAAATTTATAATGTACAAATTTACAGTTGACGGTAATGTCGTCCAGGCGACTGATTTCAAGATGGGGATCGATTTACTTCCCCTTTTATGAGAAACTGAGCCCCACCAAATTTGTTTATTGTACTTTTTACAGTTTTGTTTTATTTTTATTTTCATTTTTTTATTTGATAATCGTAAAGCTTAGTGGGTAATCAACAGGACTGCGGTGAAAAAATTGAAAAGAATTGAAAAACGGTGAAAATAAATTTGGTGGTATTATACTTCAGGTCCGCCAGTAAAACTTGCAAGAATTATTTACAATTGGATTAAATTATTTTTTAAATGATTTTTATAAATCTTGATATACTTCTGTTACCCACCTCCATGTATTGTAAATCCATAAAATTTTAAGAAATTAAAAATTTTGTTGGGAAAATTGGTTTTATTAGTTAAACGCAGGTATCTTTGTGGAATGCAAATCATCTAATATTTTTTGAAAAATTGTGATTTTATTTCTGAAAATCTGCTCCTCATAGTAAAATAAAAACGGCACTATAACTGACATTTAATTTGAGAAGCTTTCAATTTCTTTAATAAATAATATAAATTAGAGAAATTAGTCTGAAGAAAGAAATTCAGTTAACAATGAAATTTTTTAAATTGTTTTCATTTTTTTTAATTATGATAATTTATATAGTTTCAGAAATATTTTTAAAATATTTAAACGATTTGTTGTTAGCTTATAAACTTAGGAAACAAAGATTATATTTACTAATTAAAAAGCTTAATACAAATCGTTGTGCCTTCTTATTTTAAAATTAATTTCGTTTGTGTATTTGAAGATCTTATTTCCTTTTTTGTATGGTAATCTGTGTAAATTAAAAGGTCATGTGTTTCAGGGTTTCTTCATTTTGCAGGAAAAACATTGTACTATTATGTCACTTGTGGTCGCCAAACACTTATCTTGCATCTCACAACTCTCTAATCTGTGTTACAGTTGACCTCTGTATTTAAGAAATACTTTTATTCTAAATTACCTGCTAGAAGTAATATTTGTGCAAATCAGATTAATTAAATATTAAATTTGCTAAGTTTCCAAAAATAACATGTCACAGATGTACATTGTATTTTCGCAAGATTTTTAAACCAAGAATTAACTTTTGTGTTGATCACTCAAAAATGGCCGAAAACACATTTTTAAAAAGATTTTAAAAAAATAGAAATTTTTAGATTCCAGACAGTTTAATTTGTTTGAAATACCCCACAGTATTTTGCTTACTAGAATTAGTAAATTTACTCATTTAGCTGAATAAAGGTTTCAAAAACTTTACTTTTGAAAATTCAATTTAAAAGTTGATTATCAGAAGAAATCATTAAAAAAGTTATTGACACATTTTTTTGCCAAACAATAGCTGTTTTTCCAAAAATGTATCCGAAATAATCAAATAAAATATGCACTAAAACTATTCTTTAAAGAAGCATTTAATTGCTTTTATAAATAATATATATCAAGTCTATCCATATTACGAAGAAAAATTATTTTTTGATTATTAATGAATTTTTAGTTGAATTGCTTGCATTTTTTCTTAAAGATGATGATTTATAAAGTTTCAAACATCTTTTAAATTTTTTTAGTAACTGTTTACATTCAGTTATTAACTAAATACTATATTTAATTGAAAATTGGAAAGCTTGTTACAAATCATTTCACACTAAGATTTTTAAAATAATTATTTATTTTTTATCTAGAATAGTTATTCTTCTTTTTTCGTATGGGTTTTCATAAATGACATATCATTAAAGGGCCATGTGTCGTTCCTCCTATTAAACTTTCACTTAGATTTCATAAGTTTGTCAATTCTGGTCAACAATACATAGCTTGTCAGTACATCTAACTGACAGCAGCCACTTCACACTTGAGAATATTTTATTCAAAATTCCATACTGTAAGTAATACTTGTTTCAAATCAGAGCAAATTTAAGTTGAAATTTGCTAATTTTCCCAAAACAATATGTCACAGATGTATATTTTATTTTTGCAGGATTTTTAAATCTAAGAAATAGCTTTTGTTTTCAAACTTGTCAATGTAATGTCTATTTGAAATATATGAAATTATTTTCCTTTCTGAAAATAATGAAATCATTTAGTTTAAAGTGAATGCTTCAAGAAAGAATTTCACTTTCAAATTTAGGTCATTAAATTTAATGGCATTTCTTTTCTTTTTCATCTCAGTGAACATTAAAAAAATATCAAAACTCAGCAAATTATCTGGTTATATTTAAATTTTCAGTCTTCATTCATTGATAAATAAATTTATAAATGAATCATTTTTTTTTAATTTGATTTACAGCTAACACAAGATTTGTATAGGGAATATGTACATCTTATTGTGATAAAAAGCACATCGAATTGAAAATTCTGGCAAAAACCAAATAATTGTCAGGTTTTATCAAACTTTTCCGTATTATGGTTCTCTTCTGCAAGAAATGGACTCTTCTTCTAACTATATATATTTAAATGCGTGACTTCTGGCGACGTAGTAAAAATATGCAGTTGAAGCTCGTTACGAGTCTGGCAATAAGCAGCGTTATAATACCATTCAGACTTCCTTACTTATATTTAGTGATTAACACTTCGTTGTATATATGTTGTTTTGCTAATATTGTTTTGAACCTGCCTTCTGTTTTCACCACAAAAACTCCACAACAAATTAGCGACGAAAATTTATGACAAATATTTGCACTAGGATTTGCGAAGACGACCGTGAGTAAAAAGAAACCCTCTGAAAACTCTAGTTTTCGTGAAGTACTACTTGAAAAGGAAAATGACACGAAATGGTGTTCAAAAACATTTTATTTAAGCAGGTAAAGTACCAGAATGCACAGGAAAAAATGGAAAATTATCTTCAAATTCAGAAGGAAAATCAAGACAGATCAAATTTCAGAAGCAAGTGTTGGAACTAATACGATGAACGAATACCAGTGAAAATGAACGTCCTTTTGCACAAGACACCCTTTGGAGTGTGATAGAGAATTTTGCATACGCGCCCGAGAAACGCATAACACTTGCGTCTTAATTTAAAAGATATGAAGATGTTTATGATACAGGATTTAATGTTGTTCTGAAGGATTATCACTACCCTTTTTCTGGTCCAGAAGGCATTTTCGCAAAGCTTAATGGAGGGTGTGGAATTGTTATCAAAAATTGAGCTTGTAAATGCTTATTTACAAATTCCTGTAGAAGAGTTGATTTCGAAATTATTAATAGGAATCGTGGATTAGATAAATTAAATTCGAACGTTTACCATTTGGTGTCAAGGCAGTGCCAACAATATTTCAACAAGTCATATATACCCTGCTGGGAGGACTTGATTTTGCGGTTGCTTAATTAGACGATATTCTCATGAAAACCAAAGCAGTCTAACATAAGTATCGTGTACACAGTCTTTCCTAAAATCCAAACCTACCATTTCAAAATTAAAGACAAAATGTGATTTTCTTTATATTTATTTATTTATTTATTTATTGCATGGAAAAAATCAAATACATAATTGACAAGGATGTTAGAAGACTGAATCCTGAACAGGTTATCATGATTAATGACATGCCGGCGCCCAATAACATCGCTTCATTACAGAGCTTCCGAGGACTAGCAAATTACTAGGCATTCACCAAATTATGCACGATTTGTTTGTTCCCTTTAATGAATTATTAAAGAAAACATAGGCCCTGGATTTGGGGAGCAGAATCCCAGCAGGCATTTGAAAGAATAAAGAAAACTCTAACGTCAGACTTGTTTCGTACCTATTACGATCCGGACTTGGAAATCATTTGGTGCTAGCGATGGTAGTTCGTATAACGTAGGAACATACATTCTTCACAAAAAAAAAACTAGAACTTTAAAAAATCGATAACACATGTTTTGAGAGCTTTGCTTCCTGTAGAAAAATATTCTCAGATTGAAAAAAAGAGTTGAGATTATATTCTTTGTCGCAAAGTTACACCACTATATTTCTCGTCGGCAACTCTCTCTCTAGAGACAGACCACAAGCCATTACTCACCATTTTTGGTCCAAAGAAAGGTTTGCCTGTACACACAACCAACAGACGTAAGTGATGGGGTAAAATACAATTGATTGAGAATTTTAGAATTGAGTACTGTAATGTTTGGTTTTGGCCACAATCGATGCTTGCTAAACATCGACTACCACCATTGTGTGTCCACAGGGTGGATGATTAATGAGAGCGAAGACCTAGCCTGCTTGGCGTCACTTCTTATTTTCCAGTTCCCTTCCGGATCCGCAGGCGCCGTAACCCCTGTGACACCAAAGGTTATTTTACTTTTACTGGTCAGAACATTACGAGTACGTGTCAACGCAAAAATTCGGCCATGCAGATGGTGACAACATTAGTTCCCAAGTACAAAGAACCACTGGAAAATAAAGTACTTGCTTCTCTTCAGTCTAAAGGAGAATTAAATCTACTATTTTTAATACTGTGAGGAAATTTCCAGTGACTCTGAAACAAATAAAACAAATTTCTTGCCATGATGAATATATTAAATTATTAAGGAAATAAAAGCTACTGCCTTTTTTCCTAAATGTGATGGGGTGTTATTATGAAGGGGACATGTTGTGATTCCATATTGCCATTAACACCCCAGAAACATATTTTCAAAGATTTTCACGCTAGCCATCCAGGGAGTACTAATATGGAAATTTTGATGGATAGCTATGTTTGTTGTATTTTAAAATAATTAAAGACAACTAATCTTTTTTGGAGATGGGTATGATAAAAAAATTGGATATGATTTATATAGTAAAGTGCCACCCAATTCATACATAGCTGACACATAAATCAACTTAGAAAACGCCTAACTGATGAGGCTGGTAATGGGTTTCCTGAGAAAACAGCGATGGGTGTAATATATGACACTATTAACATTCCAATCCCTCTCAAGATTCACGAAATACGCCGTTCGAAAAGAAAAAACAACTAAATTAATAATAGTGGTCAATCCAAAGCGGAAAAGAATGATAGTAGATTGTAAGCATAATTAATGATTTCAAATAACTATTTATTAAGTTTTAAAACAATAAATTTTAAACTCGGCAATAGCTGTTAGACTCGTAGATATCTCGACGAATACGCTGAAAAAGAGCATAGTATAAAGAAAAAAGGGGCCCCCAAACGAAATGAACATGAAATGTTTCTATCACAATTTTATTATTCAGAGGAAATATGAAAGTATTTTCAATTTTTGAATGTTTTAATCAATACCAACAAGTTCGGAATTTTGGTAAAAAATTCTTTTTTTTTAATTCTTTTTATCAAATGGTAGCCAAACCGTTACCAGAGTTTTCAATAGATAATGTAAAGTAACTCTGTTTTACCGATGAAAAACACATTAATTTGGAAATTCTTGCAAAAATCAATTATCGGATTTTCATGGAAATTTACGGAATTATTCACAATTGAATGACAGTATTTTTGAAATAATAATTTTTAGAAAATCATGCTAAAAATAGTTTTTGTTGCATTTGTTACCCACACTTCCACGTAAATTCATGAAATTTCACGAAAGAGAATTATGTCATGAAAATTTCATTTATTACGTAAAAAACGTAGTACACATTGGAGAATGTAAAGAATGTGTTTTTGTTCACACATTTGTCTTCTTTTTTTTTCTTTTTTTTTACAAAACTCTGCTCCAAATGGTAAAATAAAAATGCAATAAAAATATATTTAATTAGATAAGCTTTTAATTGCTTTTATAACTAATATATATTAAGGACATTTTCTATCAATCAATCAGTCAGTTAAGTGCCATACGTGATACACACTAGGGTGATCATGTCTCGAATGAGAAATGACTGAGTAGGCAGATTATCCCGCAGTAGGTTGCTATTACTTTTTGTGGTAGACCGTTTGCCAGCCAGGTTATAGCACCCATCTGTCCTGTTATTTAACCCATAACTGTCCTAAGGATATTTGCATGTAGTCCAAAGAAAGTTTTCATTAATACTGAAATATTAAAAGAATATTTTTTTATTTTTTCTTTGATTATTATAATAATTTTTAAAATTTCAAGATTTTTTCATTGTTGCGTATGGCCCACCATTTTTTAAAAAAATAGGCATGTTTATAAATATAAATATTCAAAATTCTTTTCAAAGGAATGTGTGATTTCACTAAATATAAGTTTTACTTTATAACAATGCCACAAAACCGGTGCAGAATTTTTTAACTGACTTATCAATTTATAAATTATTCTAATTAAACTTTTAAAATGAAAAAAAATACAATTCTTGGAAAAATTCATTATTCATTGAAAAAGATATTTTTCTAAGGAAAATGATGTTCATGTTTATTTTTTATAAAAAGAAAGGCTTTTCTATTTCAATAATATCTTAGTTTGATTGCATTTTTTATTATGTTTTAGAGCAGAATTTTGGTAAATATGTAACAGCATGCGATAAAGAAAAAATTTACTTCGTGTCCTGCTTTTATTTTCTTCAACTAATTTAAATACGAAACCGCACAAATTTAATTTCTGAAAATTTCATTAAGTGAGGATAACAGATGTTAAAATGCAGATCATTTAATAAATTTGTGAAGAAATCCTGAAAGATTCATTAGAATCCTACACTTATTTGCATTTTGAAAGAATCTGCAAATCATGTTTGTCTTTTTTTTCTTTTACATTGTTTGATTTGTTGTCCTCATTTTTATTGCAATGTTTATGATGTTTTGTCCGTCGTATGCTTTCGTGTTCTTATTTCTCAAGGACACATGGCACAGAAGATATAGACAGTTGTTAGTTCCAGTGGGTTCAATCCCAGGCTACTGCAGTTGTGAACAAATAACTTATGCTAATGGTGGTTAGGAGCAATTGTCTGTGATGGTTAATAGGTAACAATTTCATTTTGGAAGCATAAAAATTCACAAGCTATTTCTTACCTCAGTCCGCCATGGATCGGAAATCCTTTGCAAGCTCAGCAGCGAGGTTTGCTTTGTCAGCCTCAGCAAATATTTGATCGATGTGAGAGTAAACTGTAGTGTCGTCAGTGTATATGCCTACTTGGGATCTTAGATCTGAGAGATCGTTAATGCAGATGAGGAAAAGCATAGGACCTAGAATAGAGCCTTGAGGGACACCCGCATTCGTATTATAGTATTGGGAGGTATGTCTGTTTAATGTTACCTTCATTGTGCGATTTGAAAGGTATGACTGGATCAGGTCAAACAATTGTCCAGTTATAACATAACCTCGCAGCTTGCAAAGAAGGCCAGCATGCAAGATTCTGTCGTACGCTTTGGAGATATCTAGAGCAACAGTTTGGGCTTCGCCGTTCTTGTCAAGAGCCTGGTGTATATACTCAGTGATAGTTTTGAGCATATCAGCAGTAGACATGGTAAAGTGGAAACCATCCTGTTTGTCAGAGAATAGTCTGTGGGCCGTGATATGTTGAACCAGCACGGCGTTGATGATGGCTTCGATCACTTTGCCAAAAATCCGTAGGAGGCTGGTCTGTCAATAATTAGAGGAGTTAGTGGGATCAATTGTGATTTTTATGTGCTGGAACGATGGAGGAGGACTTCGAGTAGGCAGGAAAGCAAGACGCTGAGAGGTAGTAGTTATAGAGTTTGAGAGAGAACAGAGGAGAGTTCAGGGGAACATATATTCTGAAAAATGATTGGGATTCCGTCACCGCCGCTCGCTTTATGGTGGTTAAGCTTTCAAATTATTTTAGAGACAACCGAGGGGTTAATGTGGATATCGTTCAGTTAGGCCTCAGTTTGGGTTGGGAATTGGGGTACAGATACTCCAAAAGAGTCCAGTGTCGAGTTGGGGGAGAAACTGAGCGAAGCACTCAGCCCTGTCTGTTGTAGAGGTAAGGACTTAATAGTCGTTGATTATAGTGGGGGATTGCGGGTTTGCTATTGTTTAGTACACTTTTACAGAGCCTCCCGTAGTCTTTAGAACCTAACTTATGGGATGCTATGCGTTGCTTCATTCTGGCTGCATACAGCTTGGCTTCTTTAAGTATCTTCGTGCACCCGTTGTGAGCAGAGGCAAAGGCGCGTGTAATGGTCCGAAACGTGACTCCGATAAAGCCGGAAAAAGAGGTTTCGATGGGCCATGACGACCGAGCCAGCGAGAGAGAACCAAGGAGACTAGAATACCAATCATTGTCCGAAAGAAATGTGCTTCTGAACTCTTTGTTTTCTCTAAACTCTATAACTACTGCTTCCCTGCTTCTTACTTTCCTGCCTGCTGGAAATCCTCCTCTGGATTTTATATATAAAAATGCCGGAGAAAACTCTAACCCCATTAATTATCAGCCTTCTAGCAGTTTTTGTCAGTGTTGAAAGCCATCATCAATGCTGAGGGGGTACAACATTTTACAGCCGACAGACTTTTCTCTGACAAACAGTATGGTTTTCGCTTCAACAGGTCTATATTTGATATGCTCACGTCCATCACTGAGTACATACAGCAGGCTCTCGACAAACACGGCGAAGCCTGAACTGTTGCCCTAGATCTCTCCAAAGCGTTTGACAGTCTGGAATGCTGGCCTTCTATGCAAGCTCCTGGGCTATGATATAACTGGACAGTTGTTTGACCTTATCAAGTCATTCCATTCAAATCTTATATGAAAGTAGTCTTGAACGGATGTGCCACCCAATACTATTTTGATATATATATTTATTTTTATTAATATTATTTAAAATATTTTTGTAAGATTGTATTTTAATATTTTATTTATCTTATATAAGCGTTAATTATTTTAACTATATTTATAATACAATACTATGGTTATATTTTAATTGGTATTATAAATTATGATTTACAATTTATTTCTTACCGTAAATGTGTCTCGTTGTATTCATAACTAAATTTAATATTAAATTTCCATGTCATGTTTTTCTAAGAAAGCGGATGAATTGCAATACACGCTCGTGTCGATGTAAGACGTTAACTTCAATTTCGTTTATATCTATGCTGTTCATTCTTTTTCCTTTCTTTTCTTTTTCTTTCTTTTTCTGTTTATAAATTTTCTCTATTTAATAATAATTTTCTTTCATAAGGTTAAATTATTTTAACTATGCTTATAACCACTGGTAGTATTATAGTAATTCAAATTGAAAAATCTACTTTTTATTTTAGTTTCAATTACAAGCAAACAGGTTTCATTTAATATTTCCAATAAGCCAAAACACTTCACTATATTTAAAAACGATCCAAATTGACTGAAAGGAGTTTACATTTTAAATGGCTACAATTGCTGATTTTAATGACATTTTTACACATCTTTCATTGTATTGTAATTATTTGTTTTCAAAGATAAAATTCATTTTTCTAAAACTGTATTTGAGGAATATTAGCTGATTTAAAGTTTAATTAATCTGATTTGAAACAAATACTACTGTTATTTTAAAATATGTCAGAAATGCATTTAGTCACATGGCAGTAGCTGTTTATTTGAGGTGTTGAAAGTAATATTTAAGTACAATTTTTCTACTATGAACATCTCTGCAAAATCTACACAATGAATAACATAAGCACCTTTTACATATAATTTTTAACTACTCATTAATCCTAAAAGTTTAGTAAAATATTCTCCATAATCTTAGGTTTTATGGAATTTTATGTACTTTGGCTTTAAACAGTAAGTTTAAAGTTCTTGTCACTCTTAATTTCTGCTATTGTTATTTTCGGATATAAGATTTAACAAAAGTCAGCCTGTTTATACATGCACCAAATAATTTGAAACACATTTTAAAATATTGGTGTTTGAAGAATTGCACTCAACTTTTTTTTATTTATAATTAGCAAATATAGGTTTCACTTGAAAGCAATATTCCTTAACCATGGCAATGCAATATTAACATGTAAATGACTTCTCATCAGATCATTTTTCTGAATTGTTTCTATAATATATCTTATTCATAAAATCAATAAAAACGCTTTTCTAATCAAATTATTTTTAGTTTCATTGCATTTCTAATTTTATGATTCAGAGCATACATTTTGTTGTCTGTGTTTTTAAAAGAGAAAAGGATTAAAATTTAACAGTTCTACTTTTAACTAGTATGAACATTGAGATAAAATTTAATTCTCGAAAGTAAGAAAGTATGGATTTAATGAAAAAAATTATGAAGACTTTGAAAAAACGAAAAAAGACATTTCTGAAATAATTTCATTATTTTTTTTAATAAAACTTTAAAGTTTCATTAAAATGTAACAATTTGAATTTTTTGCAGAAATTTCTAAATCAATATGATTTGTAATGCAAAAGAGGCACTAGAATTTCTTGTACTATTCACTTTACACTGCACAAAAACCAAGATTTTTAAACAAAGTTTCAAAGTTCTAAAAAGAAACACCAACATAATTAAATTATCAAAATATCCATTAGTCTTTCCTCTTGAGAACAACATCAAGATTTTGACAATAAAACATTGTTTTTCTTAAGTTTAGGAATTTTTTTCATCTTGGTATGCTAATTTTCTTTAGTGAATCAGGGTACCTTGTCAAAAATTATCTTATTTTATTGGCATGATTTTCCATTCACATTTAATTTTAAAACACCTTTGTGAAAATATAAACAGTTTTTAGAAAAGTGTTATATTTATTTGGACATTTCTCTCCTATATTATATGAATCACTCTTTATATAAATTTTATATAAGCATTAAACAGAATTTCTCCAGTTATCTTTCACATTTAAAAAAGACAGAGTTTAGGCTTTTATAAATTATTCCACTGAGGTATTCCTATGAAGCATCATTACTTGCAACATTTCAGATGGAAACTTCTGTAAATAATTTTTGTCAGTTACTAATTAATTGTACTTTTATACATAATCAATACTTAGTGTTAGGGCGCCGCTCCTATTTGACTACAAAAGGACTGTTCCCATTGCTATATATAGCAATGGTGGATTCTCTACAGGGGAGTCGTAGAGTCACTTGAGTCTCTAATGTGTTACTGAAGAGTCAGTGCAAGTCAGTGAAGAGTTAGTCACACTTCCGTTGGCGTACCTGAAGTAATCACGTATACACACGTCTTACGACGGATTGGACTCTTGTATCTTGTCTATTGTAAATATTACTAATCACTTCTGTACATACTAACCGTCTTTCCGTGGAATACAACTTATATTCTGATTCTGTTGTTGAGTTGCTCATTTCTACTTGGCGACATAACACTTAGTTAATTTGTATCAGATTTTGAAAGCCACATTTTTATTATTTGTATTTATTTCCCAAGAAGATTTCATGATGCATATAAAAACTATTTGAAAGTAAACAACTTTTCATAATAAATTTAAAGACCATCTTTGTTTCCATAGATTTCATACAGATTGGTTTTATATCAAATTTTTTTTTCTTGATGATTAGATTATTTCCATGGGGCTGACATTGTTACATCGCCATATATACACACTTAACACCCCACAACCAGCATTAGTTAAATACTATCTATAAACTATCACTCGTCCTTTTTCTAATTGTGAGAGCCAACCTTTCTCATATATATATATATATATATATATATATATATATATATCTTTGAAATCAGCATTTAAGTTAATACATCTAAAATTAAATAGCAACCCTTGGAAACCATATTTCTTGATGGCTAAAGTAGCACATCACATTTGTGGAGTTTCGTTAGACTGCAAATATTGATATAAAGTATACTCCTCATGTTATCAACAAATTAAGAGATTGATTAATGAAGAGACCAAGACGTGTGATCATTCCCATATATTAAGAGCTGGATTGCAGACCTTACACTTTTGGAGGTTGCGAAATGAAGAGATGGAAATAGCAACTCTGAATCACCAATTATGTTAATCACTAAATATAAAGTCATGTATAATGATTTTCCAGTTAAGATAAACTGAGAAGATGTCAGTCAACTCGATGTTGAATTTTCACAAGAGAAAGATGACTTAGATGCTGTTGAAAACTGAAAAAACGAAATGAACTTCACTTGGGAACAGAAGATAGTGAAGTTTGCTGAATGACACTCTCAAGGGTGTAACAAAGAATTAAAACCTGAACTAAAGAAAATGAAGGGGAAAGACAAATGTAAAATATTAAAAAAAGAGACAAGAAACAAATAATTTTTGATTTCAGATAACCAACGAAACTTTTTCAATTCTCTTATTGCCTTCATTTCATGAAACTTTCCACACAGACGTGTTTCCTTATATTATTTTCGTTCTCTATTAAATATTAAATTTTTATAATGGTGTTTGTTGTTCATCTCTATTGATTATTTTCCTTAAGCATATTTTGACCCTGCGAAAGGAATCATCCACTCCCAGACTAGAAAAATTGGCCGTAACTCTTGGCAACAAGCTAAACCTTCTCTTCTAATTTTAAGTTTTATATTTGTTGCAACTTGGTTTTAACAATATTTAGTTGTAATATTCATTCATATCAAGATAATCATTGCCAGATTACAACCACCATGTTTCATACAATGTGTATAAAAAGTATTTCATTAAATTGATTCTTCATTCTTAAACAAAGCTTTCTTTGGTCATGTGTCAAATTTAATGCTTTTTTTCTCATTTCATGATTCATATCTAAGCGTTATCTTCTTGATTGTTGTTGTTTCCCTTTATTGATAATTGCTTTGTTGTTGTTTGCTTTAATTTAGTGAAAATTCATTTTTCTTTTTAAGTGGAAGGAATTGTTTATGAAAAAATGTTATATTTTAGACATGTTGAAATTTTTCCAAAAAATGACTCTACTCACATATTTTCTGAAATTAAATTTAGATAAAACTTATTGATTTTTCCTTATTGCTGCATTATTGTTTCTGTGTTGGTCTAAACTTGTCATTTTGATAAATTTATGTTAATGAATAATAAATGAAATCAGTTTATATTTTGTCTCTTTTAAAATACATTTTTCCTTGACAGGTGTTTCGACTGAACAGAAAATCGTTTTAATATAGCCTGATATTATTTGGAAATTAAAATGAAAGAAAACAAGATTTTTGACTTTCTGTTAACAACGATGACATAGATGCTGTTATCATGTAAAAGTTGTGTATCTGTATTTACAAAATCAACTGAACTACCAATGAGTCACATACTTCAAACTGTGCAGTTTTCCCTTTTTATAGAAACTTAGTGTAATTGTATGAGAACAAAGAAATCATGTTTGCAAACATTTGGATTAATTAAGATTTAGTAAGCCATATTGAAAAGCACATGTACTTGTGAAATTGGATCTGCATTTCAAGGAATTCATGATATTACATGGAAACATATTGGAGAGAAACCACATTTTGAGGTTCTGCCTTTACGTATTTGTTTTATATGAACTGCCATATTCAAACATACACTGAAAAGATATCATGTTCTTAAGAAGTTTCTGGGTGTGTATCTTTACAGGAGTCACATTTGAAGCACTATTTGCTAACGGAGAAAGAAGAGAATCTATGTGAGGATTATGAATTCATCTACTCGTATATATCACATTTGAAGTGTGATGTGAAAATAAAAACTGCAGAGAATCTACATTCTTGTAAAATTTGTGGATTTGCATATTCCCGCAAATAATCTTTGCTATGTCATATGCAAACACACACTGGAGAAAGATCATATGTTTGAAAAATTTGCAGATCTGCAGTTTCGTAGATGTCATATTTGGTTCGTCACAGACGAACACACCCTGGAGAGAAACCATACTACTATGTGGTTTGTGGATCAGCAGTGAAAAACCCACATTCATGTGAAATTTGTGGATTTCATTTTCAAAGAAGCCATATCGGATAGAAACCACATTCTTGTGAAATTAGGGATGAGCGTTTTCACAGAAGTCAGAATTGGTGATTCATATGCGAAAACATACCAAAGAGAAAGCGTATTCTTGTGAAATTTGTAGATCAACGTTTTCAAAAAAATTGATATTTGGTGATTCATATGCGGAAACTTTCTGGATAGAAACCATATTCTTATGAAATTTGTGGATCTGCATCTTTAAAGAAGTTATCTTTGATGCGCCATAAATGAGTACATACTGGAGAAAGACCATATTCTTGTGTAGTTTCTGGATCTGAATTTTCAGATATGTCAAATTTGCGGATCCATAGGGGTTCTCATACCAAAGAGAAACCACATTCTTGTGAAATTTGTGGATCAGCATTTTCACTTAAGTCAAATTTGGTGGTTCATATGCGAAAACATACTGGAGAGAAACCATATTCTTGTGAAATTTGTGGATCTGCATTTTCAACCAAGTCAGGTTTGGTGATTCATATGCGAACACACACCAAAGAGAAACCATATTCTTGTGAAATTTGTGATTCAGCATTTTCACAGAAGTCAAATTTGGTGATTCATATGCGAACACATACTGGAGAGAAACCATATTCTTGTGAAATTTGTGGTTCTGCATTTTCAAGGAAGTCAGTTTTGGTGATTCATATGCGAACACACACCAAAGAGAAACCATATTCTTGTGAAATTTGTGATTCAGCATTTTCACAGAAGTCAAATTTGGTGATTCATATGCGAAAACATACTGGAGAGAAACCATATTCTTGTGAAATTTGTGGGTCTGCATTTAAGGCTAAATTATCCTTGTTGCTCCATATGCGAAAACATACTTGAGAGAAACCACATTCTTGTGAAATTTGGGGATCTGCTTTTCAAAATTGTTGTCTTTGGTGTTCCATGTGCGTATACATACTGAAAAGAGACCATATTATGATGTGTGGTTCTCTATTTTTACAGAGGTTTTATTTTAACCACCATATGCAAGCGCACACAAACTAGAAATCATATCTGAATACTTTTATTTTTTAATTTTAGAATGTTCTACATTATATTCATTTTTTTATCAGAGGGTAACATTGCTTTTGTAAAATAAGCAAATCGGCCTTCTCAGAGAAACCTGTATCATTGAGCTGCATTTTCAGTGTCAGCATTTTGGAGTTGGTATTTCCATAAATATCATGTCTTATCTGACATATACAACACACTGTAGTGAGAGCTGCATGTATGATGATTTGCAAAGTTTATTAATGTAAAATAAATTAAATTCAATATTTTAAAAAGACAAATAAAATAAAAATATTTTTTCATAGTGTCAGATTTATTTTATTTGCCTCAATTAATAGAAACATTCTTTCTCAGTGTCTTTAAATATAATGTATTTTTCATCTTTACAAGTTACTCGATTTGGCTACTATTCAAGCTGAATGGAGCAGATGAGCCATTTTTGTATAGAGCTCACCCGTAGAGAATGAAGTAGTCTAAATAAAGCATTTACTTTCCATTAGGTGTTTGTTATTTTATTTAAATTTACATATATTAAAACATTGTGAAACGATAATCATCTATCTCTGCCAGTATTTTTACTCTGTTCACTGATTCTGTTTTGTGTATTTTTATAGCTCAGCCATGTATAATTCCTTCATTTTACATAATGAACCCTGTACAATGTTTAATTTTCATCTGATTGATTCAAACCTCTTTATTGTGGATGTTATTTTCAGAAGTCTAATACATTTTGGACATTTTTAATTACATACTCGTATTTAATATGACTAGCAATAGACTACTGAAAAGCATCCAGAACAATACTAAATAAACATATTTGCATAAATATTGTTAAAAATGCATGTACATAATAGTAAAATGTAACATACACTTCATTATAGATGAGAAACTAATGTGTTTTAAAGTCATTTGGTAAATTCAAGTGTTAATAGAATTTTGTAAAATTAATGTCTAATAACGCCTCAAAAATTAATTGAATATGACCTTTATTCATGCAAAATGAGACTCCTGACCTAAAATGCATGCAAAAACAATTTAGTAAATTTAATTCGTATATTTTATTTTTGATAGGTTTTACTTCAGTGACATTTTTTCCAAAATTTGCCTGCATTCTCACATTACCATCAACACAGATTTTTATACTGACCATTTTTCTCTTTCCTTTTCAACTCACCTGCAGTAGTATTTGTTTTGTATGTTCTTTTACGTTAGTTTGCACCTATTTTAACAAAGTCTAAAGAGAAAATATCCTTGATAAAACAAATGTGCTGTAACATAGGAACTAACTATTTGGATGACTGTTTAATAGCTCCAGATAGAGAACTATAATATAGAAAATATCAAAGGAAATACAGTAATGAAAATGGCATTTTTTATAAGATGATCAAAATGAAACAATCATCATTTTTATAGAGATATTGACGTCTGAAGTATCAACTGAGCAAGAAGGTAAACTGAATGAGTTTGAACCATGAAAAAGGCTTCTCATTAATAAATCTCAGAGCAGAATTAGTGGTATAAACAGAGTAGCAACATAGATTTATTCATATGTAGGTAAGTATCATGAATTAAGTTTAATGTTTGATTTTGTAGTCTCAGGAGACAAAACAATTTGTTTTTTTTTTCCTTTCTAACATGCTTCTATCTTTCCTAAATTCTTCCTTTCTCTGTGTCTTTTCTCCTTCATTTTTTTTTTTTCATTTATTCATTCATCTGTCCATCAATCTATCATTGTTTTGCTCTCAACAGCTATATTTATTTTTACGAAAAAGTTGTGTGGAATTTTCAATGAAGTAATTTTTCTTTGTTTCTTAGCCTAGGAAACAAAAGAAAGACGAGTTTTTAAAATCTTTTACTTTCGTTTTCATTTTTTTCTTTAAGCCAGTTTTTATTTTCTACTTTAATTTTTCTTGTGTATTTGATTATTATTCAAGCTTTAATTTATTTTTCGGTGTTATTTTTTACCATTTTGTTTGCTTTCTTTGTTAAGCATACCTTTTATATTTAAATCATTTTTTATATATCCCCCTGTTTTGAAATTTTATGTTGCAATCTGTTTTTCTTCTGATGTCGTTTTGCTTAGATTTTGTTTGTGAACTGATTTTTCTGTTTGTGGCTCTTCACCAAAAGGTCTCCTCACGTGCTGGAACAGCCAGTTAGCCAATGCTCAACTATACCACAGCTGGGTAGCAGACAATCCCTAAAATAGAAAGCTGAATATTACAAGAAAGAACAGGAAAAGTATCATGACTTTATTACGAGACATGAGCTCCTGGCCATTCCCTCAGCTTTGTCGTTTTAGTAATTGTCTCCAATTTCCCTGTGTCCATCAGACATAAAGCCGCAAAGTTGGTGGTTGTGTCAGTAGCGAAAGAATGGAGGAGGCATTCAAGTATTTCAACATTGTAGTAAAAGTGTCTGTGATAAATTCAATGCAATGTGGAGCATCCACAAATCAAGGATGATTTGTCAGTGAAGAGTCAAGCCGTTATTCCCAACAAGGATATAATATTGAAGATGACAATGTTCTACACGTCTTTTTCAGATATTCTTGATATCTTGAGTGCTGCAGCTGGACAGTCTTCATTGTTGTGAAGGGTTGTAAATCCCATTTTGGTCTTGTCGTACCATGGAGCACAAGACTCTGTAGTAACAACTCCAAAAGAAACTGCCATAACAGCAAGAGACGCAACAACATCAACAGTGTAAACAGGAGCTGTCAGATCAACAGCAGCAGCAGCTAGTGCATCTGCATGAAAAGGTGTTGCTACTACAGCTGGACTTGTACGTAGTAATGAAGATGGCCTCCTTGCACCTTGATGTGTTAAAGGTTGCGGAAGAGAAAGGAAAAGTATTTAAAACAAAAGAAATTTGGGCTGGTTGAAACAGAGCAGAGGGCCATGGACAAATCCAAGAGCAATTTGCATTTGCTTTCTAGGAAGGATCTGAAGTCTTAGAAACAAAAATAAAGTAAGGAACCTTCTCCCTTGAACATTTAGGGCTCTGTCATTTCGATCTACCTTTATGGATCCCAATAAAAGAAAAAATAATTTCCCAAGGGAAAAAAATATGTATGATATACAAGTACACCTTCAAGAAGCATGCTCTATTAGGGCCACATTTCAGATGTACCTTTGTGAACAGGAAGACCCCCAGGAACGTTCCGGATCTCCACGGAATCATAACATTGACCAGAAATACACGGGGCAATAGGGGCAATATGAAATCTCTTGACAGGAGCCAAAGACTATTTTCCAAGCATTAGGTCAACCCAAATATATAAATTGGCAAGATTGTTCGCAGAGTATCCGAGGTCTTCTCTATCCTAACGCATAACAAAAAACTGACACCAGATCAAGGTAAAATGTCCATATACATGTATGCTCAAAAGGCCATTGTAGTACCTCAATGGCAACTCAGAACAAATGTTCTCCACTTGCTTCTGCACATGCAGGCACCCGTTGGATCATTGATTGGCAAAATCTTTGAAATACTTCAAGACAGTGTTGAATGGCTTTGCACGTCCTCATGATGTGTTGAAGTGTTTCCACATTATATCTCCTACATAAAACTATTGTTTTTGTGATCCCTTATTTACATGCACTTTTGATCATGTTCTTTATGGGGAATCTCCCTCAAAGTTTCCAAAAGTATTTTGGTGTGTGTGTGAGAGAGAGTGAGTGAGAAAGAATAACTAAACTGATAATCTACGCATATAAAGTGACAATCTATTTGTGATTATGAATGCTCTTCCTCCAACCCGATATCAAGAAATTTACAATAAATCTTGCTTCCCAAAATACATTTTATCAGTAAAACCATTGAAAAAACAATATTGACACTAAATATTATCACAATTAAACACTATGCACATATATATATATATATATATATATATATATACACACGCTGTATCACAGACCTTCAGTGCAGCTAGAGATTAACCGTTTTGCCTCAAACTGGGATTTAACTGATTTGACAGTAGTTGGATGTTCACCCACCAGGCCATAAGCGCAATGTCACAGAAAAGGCAATTTCATAGTGTATAATGTATTTCATGATATGTAAACAACGCCATCAGTGGCAGCATTCTTTTCGATAATCGATTTGAACAGGCATGCTTCACAGTAACAAAAGAAAGACCTAAATAGCAGGTGTTTATGAAGAGTTATTATCTAATGTAATATGGAGAAATATAATTATTTTCTTTTTGTTCTATGTATCAACTTCTTTTCAAATAAATGTGGGGTTGGACTAAGAAGTACTTGAAAGATATTCAGGTTGGTTGATTGGTTAATTTAGCAGCATATCAAATTCTCTGATTTATTTAATGCTGAAATATAAATATTTGAAATGTAATTTTGTCGTTAACTATATATAAAATGTACTGTTCATCATTTGTTAAAGTTATTCCTGGTAATTCTCTCATAAAATGTATAGTTGGTCATTTTGCTTTAAGTAGGTATTCTTGGTAATTTTTTTAATCTGAAATATGTTGCTAGTTTTTTATTATAAAAATGTTTTTTTATACTTTAATTGAGTCCTTTGTATGGTGGATTTCCGTATTCGCTCATAGATGGGTCCCTAAAAGATGCTACCCCACTGTCAGGGTAGAACTGGGGAAAACAGCCCTTACGAGGTGGTTCCATGCTCTTCAAAACCTCCATTTTTCACTGTTGTACATTCATGAAATTGCTATACACTACATTCTCTGTTTTGACATGTTTTGCCATTATAAACATAATCTAGAGAGATTTATTTAAACAGTATGTTTTAAAGATATTTTAAATATACAAATTAATTTAAATCAATTTGAGGTGTCATTAGTAGTCACTGTAGATGTAATAGGTAAGTGGGAGAAAAAACCCATCAATTGTTATGCGCTAATGAAAACATCAAAAAATGGTACTGGACCAAGAACAGTCAATAAAAGATGATTTCAAATGGGTGATTTTTTTTTTTTAAATCCGACATGTATGTAGAAATATTAAAAGAAATATTTAGGTGTGGATTGCTACATTAATCTGTCTCTTCCTTCTAGTTATGGGTTAAATAGCAGGACAGATTTGGTTCTATAGCCTTGGTCGGCAACCAGTCTACCCTAGAAACCAATGGCAACCTACTGCGGGATAATCTTTTGCCCAGTCAGCCATTTCTCTTTCGAGACATGATCGCCCGAGCGGGTATCACGTATGGCACTTAACTGACTGATCAAGAAGAAAATATCATGTTGACATTAATATTTACTTTTTATTAATCTGTTCATGGAATGGTCCACTATGGCATGTAGCTAATTCTTATATATATATATATATATATATATATATATATATATTGTTCAATTTTTCTAGTTGAATTGATGACAAATTTAAGAACATATTTATTTAACTACCACAGAGAAACTTTCCTGCCTCGCATCAGAATAAATCACGCTAATATCCCAGAGATCAACACACCGTCCCTCCTTAACCTCACTCGATGAGACAACCTTAAATGGAATGACTACATCAAATCTATCGTTGCATCTACTGCTAGGAACTTTGGGTCACTGTATCCGGCCAGAAGTGTTTCTCATCAGAATCAATATACTATTTGTCTGTGCATTAAATACTCTTGCCATATCTGCTATTTTTCTTGACGTTCTTGATAAAATCTAAGAGAGGATTGGCAACATAATCAATCCTGACTTGGCATTTCACATTCACTCACTTTCTCACTGATGTGATGTGGCTTCCCCTTGTCTTTTTTACAAGTATTTTCACGGCAATTGTTCTTACAAGCTTTTTTCCCCTGTTGTCCCAACCCACATGTTGTTGCATATGCTATGAGATTGGCATTAAGGTACCATCCTTTTACCATTGAAATAGTTAAATGTAATTACCTCTTCTGCTCTAATAGTTTTTTCTCACAATTCCCATTAGTAGAAATGCTTTTAATTTGCTTGCTTCCCTGAAAACTACGATTTCCAAAGACTTAACTATCGCCCGGTTCACACTCCACCCACGTCTTTTGAACAGGTGAAGAGGCTCATCCCTTGTTTCTTGTTTAGGATATGGTTCCCGACTTTCTCTTTTCCAATCATTCTACTCTTAAGTAGCCCCATGCGCATCAGTGCGTCACCGCCTTGCTTGGTGTGATATGATTAAAGAAAAATGCCAGTTGTCATCTTTTTGATTCCTATCCATCCCTTGTCTTGTCTTCAGCATGCCCTGTACCTTGTTTTTCTCTAACTGTAACCCCCTGCAAACCACTGCCTTGCTTGGGGTGAAATAATTGTAAAATATTTAGTTGTTTGATAGGATGCAACCCAGTGGACAATTTTAACTTTTTCTTTTAGTATGATTTTTATATTCCAATTTTCGAATATTTGTTTGATAAATATTGTATAAGTTGAAATTTTTCCAAGTTCATGTAGAATATTTGTTAAAAAATGTTTTAAAATTTTAATGTAATTTATGATATTTAAAATTTCTAATTTTTAAGTCCTTTCAATATTTTTCTATGCTATTGAAATTTCATATAAATAAATGGCATTCCTTTGTAAGAGTTGTTATTACTGGCCCCTGGGCTTGTATGAAAAGCAGCCTATTATGCCCTCTTTTTTCCTGTGACACCAAATCAATACAGACTAATTTAGCTTCGTAAAACTCAACCAGAAACCATAGTGCCCGAAATTGATCAGAATCGTAATAAAGCCTAAATATGTAAATGAATTCATATTTTTGTTCTTGCAAATTTGCAACAAAAATATTAGACTCTTTATTTATTTGTTTATATTACAAATATTATTTCATATTTACAACACCTAAAAAATTTGAAACTAATGCAAAACAATATTTATCATTTATCAATTTATAAAAAAAATGAATTTGTAAAAAATTACTATTCATAAACATTTCAGAAAACTCTGAAAAAAGGGACCAGAACACCACTTGAGTGTCATAAAGGAGTTGACATATGAAAGAGAATATCTGACATATTGGGTTCTTCCTAATATTGTTGCAACTGGTATTGTTCCTTCCAAGGAAGTGGCTGATGTTTTGCATGAATTCAACAGTGTGTGCACTATCAAGGTTGTCTTTGTTGACAACACTAATGCCAATACAAGCTGTGAAAGTGGACTTGTTGAACTTCTAGAAAGAAAAGTTAACAGAAATCTTCACACTATTAGTTGATCCTTGCACCAAAATGAACAGTTCAGGGCTGTTTTTAAACATGCAGATGATATGACAAAAAACCTACCACATTCAATGATCCACTGGGTAAATTATGTGCAAATGATCACCATAATTTACTCCAAATATCATTGTCAGTTGTTGGCAGTCCTCTGGATTCTATTTTTAAAATTGAAAACGAAGATACCCTTACCTGTAATTAAAGACTTCTTGATGAATATACAGTGGGTATTTCTAGAGGTAAGGTGGACTTTAGGTTTGTATCATAGAAAATTGGTGCATTAAACCAGGCAAAGTCATTAAATTTAGCCATCAGGCTGATTTGTTTATGGACTTGTGATGCATACCCACAAAATCTTTCAACCAAATTCCACAGTCTAATAAATTTTATTGTGAATGTGTATGCCATTTGCTGGTTTGAAATTCAAAGAAATAACAAGTTCCACAATCAGCAAATGTATATTTTCAATATGATCCAAATGATTAGGAAGCAACCATATGAAATCCAACAGATCACTTTGAAAAATATACAGTACAATGCTTTTGCTTTACTGCCTGAAAATATCTTTTATGCAGTGTGTAAATCTGATAAACTGGAAGTGAGGGAAGAAGCTATAAAAAAAAATTTGGTCATTAGGTAAGTAAATGTTTCTTCATATAAAACTAAATTAGTTACGCTGATTTAAAGAATCATTTTAAGTATTTTATCTAATTTCATCATAAATATTAAAGCAGTACAGAGTACATAATTATTTTTAAATAACTCAAATTAATTATTATTCTTTTAAGAGTGGAGGTCAGCCAAGAATAGATTGAAAAGAATCACAAGTATCAATTTTAAAGCCATGCACTGGACACAGTTAATAGATCTGTCATTAAGTGGAGTTTGTTAACCACCTCTCACAGAAGAATTTTCTGAAAATGAACTTCGGTAAACATTATTAAATGTGACAAAGATTGAATTACCAAATCTACAATCGCATTCACAAGGCATGGAATGGGCAGTCAAGTTTGCAACAGAAGCTTTTCAATCAGTTTCTAGCTTTGAGGCAAGGCACCAGCACATAAAGGCAAAAGATTTGTGTCAGAAATTGACACCATCTTTTTTGTCTAAGGGCTCTTATATGGAGCTATTGATTCTATATATTAAGCCCTATTAAAATATAATTTTTTTCCATATTTGATTATTTGCTGTATTCTTTTTCATAATACAAAAAAATCAGTTTTTTAATGTATTCAAATATTACTGATAAATTCATGAGGCAAAAAACAGGATTTCAAAGTTGTCACTGATAAAGGAGAGGGGCAGATTTTCAATTTGAAGTTTAGATATATAATTTCTTCATTTTATTATATCAAAAAAAATAAAATAACAACATTCCTTGATTTAAATACTGAGAAAGTTTTTGGTTTTCTCATCAATATTTAGGCCACATCTTGCAAAATCGAGGAGTTTTCAGCGCAGTTTTGTTTACGATCATTGATGACAAATGCTCAAAAAAACGAAGTGTCAGATCTAATTTTTTAGTTTTATACACAATTTTGGTACATTATTCTTTTTGATTTTCTAAAAAAGGTGACAAATCATACAACCCTAACATATATATATATATATATATATATATAAGTTACCTCCCCTTTTCCACTAAAAATAGCATAGCATGAAAAAAAAAGCCCAAAAACTTAATAAAAATAAAGTTTTATCTTCAAAATGTTTATATTATTATTTCAAGGAAGGATCTAAGTATTTTCAAATTATTTTACATATTTTTTAATCTTTTCTATCATGTTTGAAATTTGGTTTAAATTTCTTTTTTTCTGCATCAGCAGAGTACTTAATCGGTTTATACACAACTTTCGGTACATTATTCTTTTTGATTTTCTAAAAAAAGTAACAAAATCAACCTACCCTAATATATATATATATATATATATATATAAGGTACATGCACTTTTTCACTAAAAACACTAGCGTGAAAAAAGGCTCCAAAACTTTATAAAAATGTTTATATTATTATTACAAATAAAGATCAAAGTATTTTAAAATTATTTTAAATATTTTTCAATCTTTTCTAGCATGTTTGAAATTTGGTTTAAAATTTCGTTTTTGTTTTTTTTTTTTTTTGCCTCAGCAGAGGAGTAAAGCTGACTATGGGAATTTTAGTTCCTTTGTTTTCAGTGAAAAACACATAATTTTGGAAATTCTTGCAGCACTCAAATTATTGCTGGACTTTAATGAAACTTTCAGGATTTATTCACAAATGTATGAATTTATTTATAAATTATTTTCATAAAATCTTGATGAAAATATTTCTTTACATCTGTTGCTCCCCACACCAAATTACTTTCATGAAATTTCTAGAAAATACATTCGCTCCACAAACTTTATTTTATTAGTAATTTTTTCAAACAGTTGCTCCTTTCCTGAAAATCTGCTTAAAAGAAAAAAAAATGTAATAAAACTATGAATAAAACCATGATATTATTTAATTGGATAATCTTTTGTTTCATATATATATATATATATATATATATATATATATATTAAGGACATAATAGACTGAGAAAGAATTTTGATAACTAATGAAAATTTTTGATTAGTTAGAAAGGAGGTCTCCTTGAATAATGTAAATCACCTATTTTTTTCTCATAGTTGCTCTTTGTCAGAAATTAGCTTCGAAAAGTAAAAACAAAAATGCAATAAAACTCTGGCATTTAATTAATTGCTTTTATAATTAATATATATTAAGAAAAGCATAGTCTGAAGAAAACATTTATTCAATGAATGATGAATTTTTAAAAGAATTGTTTTCATTTTTATTTTTTTAATTATCATAATTTATAAAGATTTAAACATTTTTACAATCTGTTCCAATCATTGTACTAATTAGATTAAGTTAATAAGTGGAGACTATAATTACTATTTGAAAATTGAGAATATTAATACTTATCTTCATACACCAAGTTTTTTTAAATAATTTTAACTTTTTTAGTGCATGCAAGTATTTTTTCATGATAGGCTATAAATACCATATCATTAAAGACAATTCTTTCATTTAATTTCTATGTTTTGTGTGTAAATTTCAACACTCAAAAGGCTTTTCAAATAATATTATCAAATAAGTTTTAATTTTCATTCCTAATTTCCTCATTTGTAAAAAAATAATCATGAATGTAGGTACCTCCACTAATTTGTGATAACTAAGGTTTAAAAAAATCTTTCAATTGGAAAGTCATTCAGTTGTTTAGCTTTGTTTAGGGTATTGGATTATAATTAAATTAAATAATAACGTAAAAAATTGTTATTAATAATAAAATGTAAAGCACTATAAAAATTTAATAAATAAGATAACTTTACCATGTCATAAATATCATAACAATTATTATTTATAAAGAATAATATGAAAAATAAATTTTATAACATTTTATGAATTGAATTAACTCTGTCATGTTAGATATTTTAATTCTCTTATTAAATTTTAAAATTAATTTTAAAAAAATATATTTTAAAATTTTTATTTTTCAGAAAGGATCCTCAAACATAAGACTATAATGTGAAAGTATCTGAAATTTAATAAACTAACTGATAACTACCAAAAATATTATGTTCATTTTAAAAAATTACTGTGTATTTAAAATTGAGAAACAAAATATTCGGTTAGGTTTCATAAATTTATGTCAGTACGGGTCTATCATAATTAGCTAGACATGTTAAGGGAAGCTCTCATCAATCAGTACGTCAATCAGTATGATAAGCCCTCCTTGATTTCATATTATAAACAACTAATATTTGTTTGAAATCAAAAAAAATTTAACTATAAATTTGGTAATTTTCAAAAAAATATTGTGTAACAGATGTTTTATGTTTGCAATATTTTTAAAACCAAAAATTAACTTTTGTTTACAAATGTGACAATCACTCAGAAATGTCAGAAAAATGGAAAATATTTTTAGAATTGACAAATTTAGATTTCAGTGAATATAAATTCTGTTTGAAATCCATTTGAGTATTTTTTTATTGGAAGTAGTACATTTAGTCATTTAGCTGTCAATTAAGCTAAAATTAAAGCTCCAGCAAAACATTTTATTTTTAAAAGTTCAGTTTCAAACATTGTTATCAAAAATGAGTGGATTTACATATTTCAATCAGTTTATATTAATTTGTTGCTATGAATGAAATATCAAAACTGAATATCAACACAATGAAAAAAGATCTTTGTGCCATTCATAAAAAAATTCTGATTTTAAATTATTTTATATCAACTCTTAAGAATCAAAGATGCTTTTGAATGTAATATAATATGAAGTTGTTTACATTCAAATATCTATTATAATATGTACCAGAAAATCTTCACAGAAAAGAAAAACACAGCTTCTGTAAATTTATGCAAGTATCAAAAAAACATCTTTTTCTGTCATGTGGCACATTTATATAAATCTACCATTCATCTATGCATTGAATACTGTTGCCATATCTCATCATGTGCTCCTGGTGTTCATCTCAGGGTTATTGACAAAATCCAAAGGAGGATATGGAGGCTAATTGACCCTGATTTGGCTGCTCACCTTCAGCCATGTTCTCACCGATGGAATGTTGCTTACCTCTGTCTTTTCTATGAGTATTTTCATGGCTTCTTCTCAGTCAGTAAGGGTAGGACAGTGTCTCTCTCAACACTGAAGCAGGGTCTCTGCATGACTCTCAGGTATGTGAATGATTCATGCAGGTTTTTATAACAGAACTAAATTTTGCATAAACTTGTTCATTTTTTTTCTCACTTTCTTTCCTTTCATTGGCCATTTCAGCTGGTAGCCAATTCCATTTTCTTCTGGTCAATAAACATATTTTAAAACAGGCTTACTAAATGAGTAATGAATAATAATACTAATGAAGAAAGTCTTTTGTCAGTCAAGAATAAAAAAGCAAATCATCTATTAAAATACAAAGTGTACCAAAGTAAGTTTTTGTTTCTCAAAAAAAATTTAATTTTTTAATGTAAATAAAAATGTATATTATGATTTTAAGAAAGTTTTATTTTCTAAATATTGGTGAAATAACAAATTATTGGTTCCATCACTAGCTATGGAAATTGACATAATATCTTTATGAATATTGAATATTTTGTTAATTTATTCAACATTTATTACAAGCATCCATTTAAAAAGAAACATTATAAACCTGATTCTATAATATTATAGAAATTTCTGAAGATATGTGAGTGTCATTTACCACAATGATTTGTTCATTTCGTAAAAATGCTGAAAGCCACCAAACTTAACAAGAATCTGTGAATGAAGACAGTTGATGAATACCATACAAGTGATGGATTCTGCAGATTCTATAGATGTTCCACCAAACATTTACACAAAGTTTCTACAAAATGTGATGGTTCAGGGAATTGCTATATATCTTTTCTTCACTAAGTCTTGAAAGAGAATTTGAGGTGGTTTTTGAAGTCTTGAATAGTGTGAGCAAAGGAAGACTGTACATTTCCCAACAAGACACTGCAACATCTCATAAAATCAAAACCAAGGAATAATTTCCAACCTCCATATTCGTGTCCCCTCAAAAATATTATTTCTTCCCTCTACAGACCTGAATCTATCGAATTATTACATAAAAGGCAGAGTTGAGCAGAAAGAGATGTAACAATGGTGAAGGCTGCCAAACTTGACAAGAATATCTGAATAAAAAACATTTGATAGGTAACATCAAGGTGATGGATATACAACACTTTCTAAGCATTTCAATTTTCCTAGATCAACAAATCTGAGCATTATATAAAAAAGGGTCTCATTGAACTTAATTGGCAGAAAACGTTTAATTTCTGAAAGAATAGAACGATTTCAGAGATGTCTTGAAGATTCATCACTTAACAGTAAAAAACATTGACAATGTTATACAGATAGCTGTGTTGGAAATATATCAATGAAAACAGTCATTTGGTGTATTCAATAAGTAAGACTTCAAGTTTATTGAAAGAACATTGGCATTTCAAGAGTTGGAATCATATGGATTTGGTTGATGGCTAAAAACAGCACATCACAGATGATCCAGCGTAAATGTTTCTGGAGAAGTAATACATGATAACTATTTGGACTGCAGGCCTTGAGGGATATACATATATTTTTATGTAATCAACATGAAGAGAGTTATTAATGAAGAGATCAAATACTTAATCCAATTCACTAACCGCATGCCATATTTTTTTTAAATCATATCACCCCGAGCAAGGCGGTAACGCCACTGATGTGCAGGGGGCTACGTAATAGTGGAAAGATTGGAAAAGAGAAAGCCAGAAACCACATCCTAAACAGAGAACAAGAGATGAGCCTCTTAACCTGTTCAATACGCGTGGGTGGAGTGTGAACCGGGCGATAGATAGATCTATCTACTCCAATTGAGAAAACAAAAAGAAATTAAAGTGATGAGATTGGAAAAGAAAAAAGCCAGAAACCACATCCTAAACAGGGAACAAGGGATGACCCTCTTAACCTATTCAATAGACGTGGGTGGAGTGTGAACCAGGCGATAGATAGATCTATCTACTCCAATTGAAAGAAAAAAAAACATGCTAGTGAAAGTTCAGTCAAGAGATTTCTGCTAAAATCAAAAGAAAAGAATTAAAGAAAACCAATCAAACATGAAAAGCTTAGAATTTAAAATTAGGCAGAAGGAAAAAAAAGACTTCATTTAAGAATATTTCAAATTAAAGATTCTCAACTTGACACGAGGGTCGTCTTTTGTTTCTACATTGAAGGAGCGATGTTTTATTAGGCAGTTAACGCTATTTAAAAAATAGTATTTGCTGACTGATTTATCATAAATACTCAGATCTATTTCTATATTGAGCATTGTTTTAAATTAATGTTTTGAACGTTGTTAATATTTTCTTCGTTCCTTATACATTTGGATATATAAAATTACTAAGTTTTAACTTAGTATAAGTTGAAAATGGCTGAATTCAAAGATTAACGGTCTTAGGAATTCTTTCCTTGGAAGAGGTCACTAGCAGAATAACAAAAATTTCAAACTATCTGTATCAAACGACCTTTAAACAACCGAGCAATTTAGTATAATTTAGTAACAAAGAAATGAATAACAATTATAAGTGAATAAAATACAAATTCAGTAGAATAAATTAAACAAACTCAAACTTACCACGTGCCGTTAACTGAAAAAGTTGATACAGACATTTAGTTCATTGACTGAATTGATACAAAGCAAAATCAACAGATCACTACTAAATATGTTAATCCCCATATACAAGGGTATGTGTAATAATTCTAGTTAAGGAAAATTGAGAATGCATTGGCCAACTCGACATTTAATATTTACAACTGAAAAAACAATTATGCTGTGAAGACGGCAAAAAAGGAAATGAACATCATTTGGCAACAAAAGCTTGCAACTTTGAAAAGAAAATAAACAAAATACAAAAAAGACAAGATATAGCGACAAGAACATCGCAAGGTCATAACACAAAGAGAGGTAGAAAAATCAAGCCTAGCTGACCATATTTTGATGGAGAAAGAGAATCACTACTCGACCATGGAATGAAGTTGAAGTAACAGACAGAGATCGCCAATGGAAACTACATAAAATCATGTAAGCAGTGCATATGCAAGGCTACAAAAATCTTCTAAATCAACCAAGCATAAATATGAATACAATATGGGAACCAGTAATATGGAATGCCAGAGAAAATCATTAGAGTGAAAAAATTGCAATATGAGCTCTGTTAAAAAGTACTACAGAAGACTATCAACATCAAAAATTGCAATATGAACTCTGGTGAAAATGGTTACTGAAACATTAGGTTGTGGTGATACCGACCGAGCAAAAACGATGGACCGGATGTTTGCTCTCTCATGACCAAAAGGACACTGACCAAAACTCGACGGTACGCACCCGGATTCACGCAAATGTTCCTGTTGAAAACTAAAAATTAAGTATTAAAGTCCAATTCGCGAGCCTACGCGAATTTTATTTATCGGCCAATGGGAAGCCCAGAATCAAATACGGATATGAATTCACAAATGATCTGCTGCGATCCAAAAAGAAGATATAAAAAGGTGATACAGAAAGCATCGCCAGACAGACAGACCAAGAATCGAGAGAGACAAGTGTAATTAGTAACTCTCTTGACCCAAGTCAAGCGGCTTACTATGATCGCCTCCCTTACCTCTTTTTCTTTCTTCGTTGTCTCAAAACTACTTACTGATCCAAGGAGCGGATACATCAAATACATTCCTTACTTACAGCGCTCCCACATTCCTAAGCATTCTCTTCTCAGCATTTTATTGCCATAAATATTTTAACGTCCTTTGGACCTATACTTCAAGTATTACTTTAATTGTAAAAACCTTAATTGATATGTGTATATATAAAATGTTATTTTTCTACTGAATTTGCTTTTCTTGATTTATAATCATTTTATGACTTCTAGTGGGCTATCTACAGCGAGGCCAAATTTCGTTAATCTGGAACAATATACAACTAGCCTTCACTAGAACTGATTCCCCACTATAAACTGGAAAAGAATGGATAACCCACCATAAGGTTTATATGTCCTAGAAATTCAATCGCTGTTGTTATTAAGGACACATGTCCCAGTGGATAGAGGTGTTGGTTACTTCCAGTGACTTGACCCAAATAGAGTAGTAAGTTCAATACCAGGCTACAATGAGTCGAGTTAAAGGGAAATATCTCATGACTACCAGAAGTGGGTTTGCACAAGAAATGAGAATGATATACCACAGGGATATTAATAAAGAGTTCAGTTCAAAATTCCTCGCACCTAAATAAGGCCGAAACAGACAACGGCCGGAATGTCGTGGAAATGGCAAGATGACAATAGTTTGAATAATGTAAATAGTGTAAAAAAGACAGAATAAAAAAATGCAATTTTTACAAGCAACCTTGTTTAGCTGGTTAGAAATAAATATTGTCTCTTTGGAATTCAATCTGATTCGCTGTTTTTTTTTTTTTGTTTTTTTGTTTTTTTTTCTTTGCGAAAATTCTTACTCGGCAAATTCTGGTTTGCAAAATTCAAACAGTGGTTTTGCTTGCGAATGAGTTGTAGTTTACTTTTAAGTTATTTTGATTAAGGTTTTTAATTTCCAAGGGTCTTGCAGATTTGTCTCCCTCACTCTGTGTGTATATATATTTTTTCTTTCCCTTTTGCTTTTTGCTTTCTGCCTTTTTTTTTCTTTCTCTCCAGCTCAGATTTTTTTCGTTTCTCGTGAATTTTTCCGTCTTGCTTGTTTACTTTTAACACTTAACCGCCATTTTGTAAGGTTGAAATTTTTTTATCAAAAAGGAAAAATTTATTTAATGTTCAATTTTTATTTTACCAGTAAGTTTCTCCTGTAACTTTACGAACATGTCCGTCACCCTCACTACTAAGTTGCTCATTCGCAAGAGAGACATACTTAAGGATAATTAAGGCCTTTTTTTCATTGAGGGTTAAGTTTGAAAGCCAGCTCAGTACAGTAGAAATGTTTAATGTGTAAATTAACAAAGCTCATATGGAAGACGAACATGGGGGAAGATATGTTGAAAGAACTTCAAAGAGTAGAAACCCAGTTCGTGACTCCAGAAGGATGAAAGACCACGAGTGGGATAATGTCAGATCGTTTTTCACCAAAATTAAGACACAACTCCATGAGATGAAGAGTTCCTTCTCCTTGGATTTCCTGGAGAATGGTTCTGTAGGTAGCAAGTTTTTGAGTCACGTAATGTTCAATAAACTGCCAGTGTTGTTTCGGCGTGAAGTTATCAACCGGTTGGGAAATAAGTACCATGAATTGGACGAGATATTTTCCATATATTCAGATGCTATCCGAACATTAGAAATTTCTAAGCCCAAAATAGCTAGTCCTGATAAAAATGTTAATAAGCAGAGAGCCCTTGGTTCGAGCAAGTTTAGTGTAAATTGAATTGATAAGAAAACCCTCAACTCTGGAAAATCTCCCGAGAAGTTCAGGTGCAATTTTTGTCGTTCCAACACTCATACTGGATATTCTTGTAGGAAATATCCTACGTTAAAAGACCGCTCTGCAAGTCATCTAATTTATTTACCAAATGCACTAGTCCTTCACATTCTGCTGAGAAGTGCCCTTAAGTACAAGGCCAGTTTAAAACTTGTTGTGGTTGCAGGCGCCTGTTTGATTGCTGCGCTTTGTGTCCTTCTGTTGATAAGAATCATGTGAATGGAAATCCTTGTTTTGAGAAGGACATATATTTATTGCTACCCATGGTTGAGATCGTAATCGGGCAGGTCGAGACTGAGAAAAGAGTAAATTATTTGGTAGACACTGGCAGTCAACTGTCTTACCTTTAATGAGGACTTTGAATGATAAACCTGTTCAAAAAGCTAAAAGAAAATTTGTCATTAAAACCTTTTTGAGTTCGGCGCAGAAAATATTAAGTGAAGTATTGTTGGACGTCAAGCAGCGGTAGACAGTATGCAAGCTAGTGGTTTTAAATTAGCAGTGAAATTTTCAAATGTCCAGGATAATTCGTTCTCTGTGCAAGGGTTGTGAGGTGTAGATTTGCGCAAATGTTTTGGTCACATGCAGTTGACTAGTTTTATGAATTGCTCTGTTTTTAGGTTCCGTTAGGGATTGGTGCCTTTTGGGAAGATTTCTGAATTTTTGGCACCAGAAACTGTTACTCAGGAAAATAGAACTTGTGACACTCTTTATAGTCAGATTATAGCCAATTCTTCAGAGTGTCCAGTGATCCATGTAGAACCCAAGTCCACGTATGTAGATTATTTTGGACTGTTTTGCTGAATCCTCAGTGGAGAGGACCAAAGAAAATATGTTTAGTTTGGAGACTTTGGGTATTGGAGAGGATGCACTCATGCAATTGACTAGTTTTATTAATGGCTCTGTGTTTAGGTTCCCTCATGGATTGGTACCTTTTGGGAATATTGCTGATTGTTTTGCAACAGAGACTGTTACTCAGGGAAATAAAGCTTGTGGCACTCATTATAATCAGATTATAACCAATTTTTCAGGGTGACCAGTGATCCGTATAGAACCTAAATCCACGTCTGTAGATCTTTTCTACTGTTTTGATGAATCCTCAGTGGAGAGGGCCATAGACAAAATGTTTAGTTTAGAGACTTTGTGTATTGGAGAGGATGCTATCAGTGTTTGCAATCATGATAAGATAACGTTATTTTGTGAATCCATCGCTTATGAGAATAACTGCTATTATGTAGAAATTATCCTGGGATAAAAACAAATTACCTTTACTAACAAATTACCTTTTCAAACCATCAGGTAGCGTTGAACCTCCTTAATCGTGTTGTTACTAAGCTGGATAAACAGGGCAAGTATGATAAGTACTTGAGCAGGAGGCGGAAGATATTATTGAAAATATAGAAGTTAAGCCTGAGTCATTTAAGAATTATACTTGGATACCTCACAGGTCATTCTTTTAAATTGGACAGTCAAGATTCAATTAAAATACGCACTGTAGTCAATTGTTTCTAACATACCGGTGTTCGCCCCGCTCTTAATGATTGTGTATATCCTGTCATCAATTTCTATTCTGACATGTGGGATTTGATGTTACAATTCAGAATGGACCGTTATGTATTGTTGGCTGATGTTCGGAAGGCATTCTTAATGACAATACTAAAATAGAATAGAGACAAAAATCATTTCTGTTTTGTCCTCAGGATCAAAGGAAGCTTATTGTGCTTTAGATACAAAACGCTCATCTGTGGATTTGTGGCAAGCCTTTTCATTCTCAATTTCGTAATCAAACATTATGTTGAAAGGTACCCTGACTGTTTATTCAGAGATGTACCGCTGGGCCATTTTTATGTAGATAACCTTATAAAAACCCACCATTCTCCGACTGTTTTATTGAGTTTGTATCAGAATGCTGTTGACATCATGAAGGAGGGTAACTTCTTCCTCAAGTCCTGCACCTCCAACTGTAATATCTTGAGGGTTAAAATGAAGTCTGATGAAAGTTTTGTTACTCGTGACACGACATTTAAGAAAGTTTTATGTTATTATTATGACCCGGACAAATCTGAGTTATATATAACGAGTAAGTCTCCTGAAGTTGCTTCCGTAACTAGGAGAGGTGTTCCATCACATAATTCCACTGTTTTTACCCTTTATACTTATGTCTGCCTGTCACTTTCAAAGGAAAAATCTTTATCAGTGACTTAAGGAGGCTAAAGTTGATCTGAGATGATAGGATTTCTAATAAACTTCAGGTGGTCTGGCGTAAATTGTTTGGGGATCTGGTACAATTGGAACGTGTGAGGTTCCCCAGATTTGTTTTGGATTATGATGGTCCTGCCAGTTTGTTGGTGTTTTGTGATGCTTATCAAAAGGCATATGAATTTGTAGCCTATACGAGACAGAATGGGTCTGCCAGGTTGATGTTTGCTAACGCAAAGGTATTTCCTTTAGAGAAAAGCACTTTGCCATCTCTAGAATTATTAGCTGTTTTTCTTGCCATCAGAACGGCCCCTAAGATTTTGAAGGTCTTACCAGTAAACGTTGTAAAGAGGATTACCGTGATTGTAGAGGCTCAAATTGTGCTGTCGTGGGTGTTATTGGATGATTCGAAAACAAAAAGTTTATTTATCAAAAACGGGTTGAAAGACATTCGAAGAGCATTGGAAAGGCAAAGAGACCAGGATTATTATCTGAAATTCAGATATGTCCCATCGGCTGAGAATCCCGCTGATATGATCATTAGAGTTATAACACTAAACAAGTTTGAATCGCGGTTTCAGTTTTGGATATTTGGGCTTGAGTGGCTGTCGGGTGACACGGTGTATTGGCCGCAAAGTGAAGTAAATTTTTTGAGTCACAACAAACATTGGTTTTGGCTAACGTTGTTACTGATGTTTCAGTGGTTCAGGATGTTGCTCTGGTAGTTGATTTCAACAGGTTTTCATCCTTTCCAGAATTAATGAGAATTTTGGCTGATATCTTGTCGTTTGTTTTAAGGTTGAAGTGTTTCTCTACGGAACATGTGTTGACCGCTAAGAATTATTTGTGGTAATCGGCACAGTCTTTGTGCCGAGCTAAAATGAAGTTGTTCTTACTGGACCCTTCCACTTAGTGGATGCCGCCTTTGGTGATTAATCTGGGTCTTTTCTTGGACGATGACGGTCTGATCACATCCAGAGGGAGAATTGGAAAAACCCGTTTTATGCCCTCTAGAGATTCTGTATCCCATCCTGTTGCTTCGGGATTGTAAGGTCATCGAGTTGATCATTATAGACTGCCATTTAAAGTGGAAATATTTGGGTAATGCTGCAACCCTTAACAAGCTACGTTTGTTGGGGGTTTGGGTGAATAAGTCTAGACAGACTGTCACGACTGTAATTTCATTATATTCCATTTGTAAACGATACAACGACATAGCCTTCAAATATCCCAAGGTAACGAAATTTTCTAAGCATAGAGTGAATTTAGTCCGACCTTTCCTCCAGACGGGGATTGATTTTATCGGTTATTTGTGGGTTTGGAAATGTGAAGATATGAGGAAAATGTATATTCTAATTTTCCCTTGTTTTACTGCCAGAGCTCTATATTTGGAGTTGCTCGAGGATATAACTGTCCATTCTGTGGTTCTTGCTTTCGTGCGATTTTTCAATGTACACGGTGTCCCATCCCATATTTACTCTTATTAAGCTCGTTTCTTTGTTTCGGACTGTGATGTGATGAAGCAAGTATATGTGTTTGATAAGTTTGTTGGGAAGTTTAGCACATACAACATAAAGCATCTCACCATTCCCCTTTATTCAGCCTGGTTTGATAGTATATGGGAACGCCTCATCAAGACGGTCAAGGGTTGACTGTATAGATTGGTGGGTCGTGAGAAACTACAGTATTTCGACCTGCTTACAGACATTTCAGACATCCAGAATGCCAATAATTTCCGTCTTTTTATTTCCAGATTTTCAGGAGATGCTGGGTTAGATATTATGTCACCTAATGCATTTATTTATCCTCATTATTATAGCTCAGTTTGACTGGATGAAACGCCAATTTCTCTGGTATGGAGTCAACCTCTAGAAGTGTTTTGTTGAAGAGTCTAGATCAAATAGACTTATACTTTGAGAGGTTATACTTGGTGTCTCCAGGATGTTTACACATCAAAAGAAGGAAAATTTAAGTACCCTGAAATTTTGGACTGACAGTCGCCAATGCTTATCACCCGGTGGTCTAAAGCATTTCCGGATTTCGGGGTTAATTTTAAATAAATATAGGTGATTTTTCCGAGTTAGATCAGTTGAGTTGAGTTAGTTTCGCCGGGCGTGTGCTTGAAGTAGAACCTCCGTTCGTCTTGAGTTAGTCAGTTCGGAATTCGATCTTCCTTAATTAGAGTTAGAGCTGTATGTCACATTCGCCTGCCCCAAACGAAAAGGCTAACTCTAAACGAAATAAAGAATCGTTTCAACTCATCCAAGTTGTGGAAATTTGTTCCTTATAGTTCAATCTTGTACCCCCAGCTTGAGACTCCGGCTTTTTCAACAAACTCCCGGCAAACATCACAGCGTGGAGAACGGCCGCCGGAGAAATTGTTCGGACCGTCCGTTGGGGCGTTACAACATGTAAAGAAACAAAATAAAAACTGAAGCTAATCTGAGCCTAAGAAAAGGATATAAAAACCCATCAAACAGATTTCTTTGGTAGCTATGATTCACAACACTCATCAAGATGCAACCTCCCCTCTCTAATGACACCCACCAATGAACATCGCCCCAGTCAGTCATAACTCACCATTCCTCTCTAACTATATGGCTCCACGGATGACTTTGATGACTCTACTCATCGTTTATTTTTTGTTGTTGTTGCTTTTGTAATGATAGACATCCATACTGATTGACCACTTGTTTCCTAAATCTCCGTTAGATCTTCTTTGTTCTATCACTATATGTTTAATATAAGATTACCAATCATTCCCCTCCCCACAAAAAAGTAACACAATGTAATAAATAAGGAGTATTTATTATTTTCTTGCCAATTCTCAAAAGAAAAAGAAAAAGACACATTCAAGTATATAAGAAGCATTTGCTTCCTCCACAATGTTGCAAACTGTACATGAATATGAGATTGTGGATTCTGGTGTAGTGGATATCGACTCGGAAGAAGGAATCGGAGAGCCGAGTTCGAATTCCAGTTAATTCCTTGCATTCACTTACGCGCAAATACAGTTGCGAGATGTATTCTTCCGTCCTTTCCCTGTAGTTATGGGTTAAATAACAGGACAGATAAGGTTCTATAGCCTTGGCTGGCAACAAGTCTACCGCAGAAAGTAATGGCAACCTACTGAGGGATAATCTTCTGCCCAGTCAGTCATGTCTCTTTCGAGACATGATCATTCAAGTGTGTCTCACGAATGGCACTTAACTGACTGACTGATTCTCTTCTGAAAGAAGAATGTCATTCAGTCAACGAGTGTGTAAAATATGTATGATTTTGCTTGAAAGATTTAAATTTCATTCTTACTGTATATTCAGCCTTGTATTACTTTTGTACAGTAATCATGGTATCAGACAGTTTAGTTTCCTTTGTGATACACGCTTCGGCGATCATGTCTCTTTCAAGACATAACTAACTGGGCAAATTTTCCCACAGTAGATTGTCATTATATTCTGTGATACAATGATTACCATCCAAGGCTATAGTACCTACTGTGTCCTGTTATTTCACCCACAGCAGGAAGGAAGAGACGGATTAATATTTTTCGCAAGGGTATTTGCACGTAAGTGAATTCAATTAGAAATTGAACTCGGTTCTCCAATTTCTCATTCCAAGGTGATATTCACAACACCACAACGCACATCAGTAAAAATGTAAAATTTACATTAAACAACTCCACGGCATAAACAAGTAATGAATCTTGGATATTTAAATAAATAATTTGTTTCAACAAAATTTGCATTTGATATTAAATCTAAAAATAAAGTTGTCATCTCGGGGTATTCGAAGTCCTTTGCGTCGACAGTTGCTTTTGCTAGTGCAAGCGTAATACCATTTTTCTCTGTAATTGCCAAGAAACCTACTGATTTTAAAATCCTTAGGAACCAAATTTTGACTCACACAGCTTAACTGATTTTCCACTGAATGCAGATTGCTTTCATACCCCAAAAAGTAATTTAATTTTTGAATCGTGTTTTTTTCGACCTCCTATTTTTTCTCTGTGTAATGCACTTTCATTTTGACTGAGTTGCACTGTTAACTGAACAAAAAATACAAAATCTGAGTAAGTTGAAAATGGAATCCCAACAGATTTGTTTGAATACTAAGAAACCAGCTCGATTTTTTTTTTCGTTGCATATTCTGATTTGAAAGGCAAGTGGAAAAATACAAATAATTCTTATAATTTTTTTTTTTTACTGACTTCCCAATACACTTTTCATTTCGTTTTTCTACACAAAAAAATGAAATTCAGATGTTTATTTAAAATAAAGAAAATATTTTGAAACATAAATATTTTTAAAAAATTTCACGTAATTTATTTCACTTTTGTTTTGTTTGACAAGTTTGTTTAGGAAGTCACTGATGGCAAAAAGAATATATTTGCCACTTTTCAAATTTTCAGTCACGTCGAATAGAAAAATCGGTCAATTTTTTCATGGGTTTGCGGGGAATATATATAAAAAAGTCATCTTGTAAAAGTCCCTGTTAATAAAATTACCCTCTTCAACATTGGGTTGGTTTTGGGTCCCCCCCAACCCCATGTGCTATTTCAGGCAACAACAAAAATTATTAGGTAAATCCACAAATTCACTGAAAAAAACAACGCCGAGCATAATAAAAAAAAAATTATCGTCTAAGTGTTTATTATTAAGAGGGAAGACTAAAGTAATTTTAAAATTATTTAAATTTTTTTAAAATAATTTCTAACACGTTCAAAATTGATAGAAAATCTCGTTTTGTTTAGTTTTTTTTTTTTCGTCCACCAAAAAGATTACTATTAATTAGCACTGCTTTTTTCCTGTGAAAATCTGAAACACTTTAATTTGGAAATTTTTGCAAATATGAAATGATTGCTTGATTTTATTGAAATTTTCAAGACTTATTAAAATTAATGAAGTTTTTAAGATGTTTATTTTAATAATCTTGGTTAAGAATATTTTTACATCTGTTACCCTTCACTTAAAATTAATTTAATGAAATTTCTAGAAATTCAATACTACCCGGAAACTGTTTCATTAAATAGTTTGAACTTAGTAAATATAAATCTGTATTTCCACTAAATCGCTAAAAAAGGAACAAACAAAAAAAGACCTGCATAGTAAGAAGAAAAAAACTTTAAAAGGTACTTTTTTTTTTTTTTTTTCATCAAAAAGTTTATGAAAGATCAAAATATTTTAAATTCATTTTTTAAACTTTTAATTCTTTCTTACACGTTCGAAAATTGGGTAAGAAATCTTGTTTTGAATGTTAGCGGATAACCAAATCCGTACGAAAGTTTAAAACTTAATTACAATTCATTTTGTTTTTCTATGACCAACATATTAATTTGGAAATTCTTGCAAAAATCAAATTGTCGGATTTTCGTAAAACAGTCAACCTGAAGTATACTACCACCACGTTTATTTTCGCCGCTTTTCATTTTTTTACCGCAGTCCTATGGATTGTTATTTATAGATTCCAATTATCAAAAAAAGATTAGAAAAATTGCTATATAAACAAATAAATTTGTTGGGGTCAGTCTCTCATACAACGTTAAAGTAAATCGAACCTCCATTTTCAATCCAATCGCTTTGGGGTCGTTTTGTTCATGTTAACTCTTGTCTTTTCTTTTGTGACGAGTTCTTGCCCTTTTGTTTTAGCCTTGGTGTGGATTTGTTTTTTGGCTTTTTTGAAACGAGTTGTTCTTGTCATTCTCACGTTTTCTTAACTTACGATGGCATTGTAGCAGCCACAGATCTATTTCCTTTCGCGAATCAGTGCCCCCGACGGGAGATTCGGTCACTCACTAACCAATCAACTGGCAGAGCGCATTAATTCCTTCTTCCTCTCTAGAACTATTTTCCTAGTCCATTGTGGTAGAACGGACAAAAGGCAGAGAGCCATGAGCCAGCGGGAGAAACAGACGCCTCTCTCACATCGCTGCCACTGATTCCCCTTGGAACACTTTCGCTGAAGAAGACGCTGCCGCTAGCTTCGCACACTCTTCCTACAAACCAAGTACCAACGAACCAAATGGACACTTACATACTATCACTCTTGTACGTCTAAGAGAATAAACCATTCTTTGTTGTTGTTTTAAAAGGAAGTTTCGTCATTCATTTGTGTGCCTAAAAATATAGTGTTAGAGAAATTAATCATTTCCCATAACCCTATAAATTGGTGACCACGACGTGATACGAATGGCACCTTAGGATTGCGAAACAAATTTTAAAAAAAATAACAACACGAAACTCGGCCTCCATTTTCGGACAACAGAACAAGCAAAGTTAAAAGGAGAGAGAGAAAAAGCTTCCTGACTCAAAGAACCAAAAAAAAAAAAAGAAAAAAAAATACAACCACCCACGAATTTTCTTTGTGACACACGTGTGCGTTCAATTCATTCGTCGGCTGAGAAAACATTGGCAAAAATTTTTGCTCTCAGTAAAATATCCATAAAAGAACCCTTTTCGTGACGGAGAAAGACTTTAAAATACTTCGTGTACGAAGCCATAAACGAAGGGAAAAATTTGTGGCAAGTAAAATAATCTTTCTAAACAGAGATATCATCTTTCGTTTTGCTAGACATATCGACGCCCATTCCCAAGTAGGAAGATAAAAGATTCTCCCTTTACCCAAATAACATTTTTTGAACACGTGCCTTTACAACAAAAACCCCAAAAAACTTTCCAACGAGGAGTTATCTTCTTTTCAGCCCGTCCACAAGAAAAACACCAACTCAAGCAAGCATAACGAACATTACATTGTGTTCAAAGAAAACAAAGTTTAAAAAGAAAAAAATATTACCCTCGGCTTGGCCAACAAGACAGAAAAAAAAAGAAACTTACTACTCTGCTCTTTTCAACTGACCACGTGGTACAAAAAAATATATTTTTATTGCAATAACAAAAAAAAAACAAAAAAAACTTACTACTCTGCTCTTTTCAACTGACCACGTGGTACAAAAAATATTTTTTTATTGCAATAACAAAAAAAAGGAAAAATACAAGTATCGAAAAATGAGTGGAGGTACCTAAAGTGATGGAATTCACCAAGGGGCCTATTACCGCGTCCATTCCTCAGCCAAAGGCTGAAGTCTCTACCCTCTCTGCTGCTGGGAACACAAGCGAAGGTGCCACACAAGTGGCGATACTCAAAGCTTTAGTGCAGCTTACCAATGAAGTAAGTAAATTAACCGTAATTAATTCACAACCGCCTAGATGTCGACATATAAGTCGTTCGCCATCCCCACACCACCGCCGCCATTCAAGCAAGCCAGGACTATGTTATTATCACAGTTGTTTTGGCGCTAAGGCTCGGAGGTGCAAAATGTCCTGCTCCTTTTCAAACCAGGGAAACTTAAATCTGGAGAGCTGAGCACGGCACACTCTCCACAAGATTTATGTAACAACCGTGCCTATTTTATCACTGACTCCAGGTCCCAAGCACGTTTTTTGGTTGACACAGGAGCAGCTTGCAGTATCTGGCCACTGAAACTCCTCACCGAGAAGCCGCCACTGTCGCCCATCACACTGCAAGCAGTAAATCACTCCCCTATTCCCACGTACGGTCAAATTTCTCGTTCTCTGGACTTGGAATTACGGAGAGACTTTACATGGATTTTTACTGTAGCTGATTTACCATACCCCATTCTAGGCTCGGACTTTCTGCACCACTTCAACCTTTTAGTGGATATGCGCAAGCGACGACTTATTGACGGCAATACGGAACTTTCCGTCACGGGTTTTAAGGCAAATACCTCACCTATCAGCCCGGTATTTTTCATTGCCGCCACTGACGACCCATACCAAACATTACTACGCTCTTACCCAGAGTTAACTAACTTAAATTTCGTTGTGAGCAAATCAACTCACTCTACAAAACACCACATCGAGACCACAGGTGCTCCCTGCTGATAAACTAAAGGCGGCGAAGGCAGAATTTAACCATATGCTGCAGCTGGGAATTATACGCCCCTCGTCCAGTCCATGGGCTTCCCCTTTGCATATGGTTCCAAAGCGTTCTGGAGATTGGCGTCCGACTGGGGACTATCGACGACTAAATGCCATTACGGTACCTGATCGTTACTCAATCCCACATATACAAGACTTCGCTTCATCCCTGCATGGTTGTAAGACCTTCTCCAAACTAGACCTCGTTAAGGCTTACCATCAGATACCAGTGAACCCAGACGACATACCAAAAACTGCAGTAACTACTCCATTTGGAGCGTTTGAATTTTTAACTATGCCTTTTGGTTTGCGAAACGCGGCTAGTACCTTCCAACGCTTCATGGACGAAGTAGTACGGGATTTGGACTTCGTCTATAATTAATTATATAGATGACATCCTCGTAGCAAGTGCCTCACCTGAGGAACATGTTACTCACCTCCGCCTACTGTCCGAACGGTTTCAAAAGTACCAAATGAGGATTAACTATACTATTAACATACTATCACTCTTGTACGTCTAAGAGAATAAACCATTCTTTGTTGTTGTTTTAAAAGGAAGTTTCGTCATTCATTTGTGTGCCTAAAAATATAGTGTTGGGGAAATTAATCATTTCCCTTAACCCTATAGCATCTTCCTCTGAAACTCCGAGAATGGTTTTATTGAAGAATTTCGAAAAGGATTCAGTCATTGAATATGCGCATTGCACATAGTAAGATGTGTTCCTGTGGGCATGCTAAAAAGACATGTGCAAACTTCAAAGCGGATAAGGTGTGCTGGAGCTGTTCCAAATACAAAAAAAGAATGTCCATTAGGAATGGGACATTTTTAATAAGTCCAAATTATCACTCCACGTGATATTCCAACTCATTTTTGATTTTGTCTGCCAAGTACCGGTAACCAGTTCAGCGACATTGAACGGAGTTTCATTAAATTCTGCCATTCAGTGGTATGAATATTGCTGAGATGTCTGTACAAGCAAGATGGAGAAAGACCGAAAACTGATGGGTGGCCCTGGACATGAAGTCCATTAGGAAATACTTTCCTTGAAATTTGAAAAAAAAAGAAACAACAACTTGGAAAAAATAAGCTATTGAAAACACAATTAAAAAAATCTTGGAAGAAATGTTATTAAAACCCCACTCCACAAATACATTTGAACATGCTATTGAAAATACCCATCATCGCAAAAAAAAACATTGGACATAGTTTCCTTGTACAGGCTATTGAACACCCTCAATAAGTTTGGACATAATTTCCTCGAAATTGAAAACCCCATTAAAAAATTTTGGACATGCTATTGAACCCCGCCACCCAAAAAATAAATAAATTTGGTTATAATATTCTTGAAACAGGAAGATGAAATAAATTTGATATTTGAAACAAAAAAAGGCATGTAAAATACTAAGAAATTAATTTCCCTGTTCTTATAAAATTATTAAACATATAAATGTTTTATTTCATTACTTTCTTACAAGTTGAAAATAAAATCGAAGCCAGTGTTTCCGAATTGGATGATTGATTTACAATAAAGTTGTATGAGAAATTGGGCCCTCTCCCAATTAGTTTAAATATTGAATCTTTAGCAAATTTCTTACGTTGTTGTTAAAGTTTCAGGTGTAAAAAGTAACGTTTAACTGAAAAAAGATCCCCAATAATTGATCTAGTGCAAATTTACAGTTGTTGACGGCAATGTCGTCCCGGCGATAGTTTTCAAAATGGAGGATCAATTTACTATGGCGTTGTATGAGAAACTGACCCCCACCGCCAATTTGTTTAAATGTTGTACTTTTCCAATTTTTTTTTTAATCGTAAAGCTAAGGGGGTAATCGATAGGACTGCATTGAAAAAATTGAAAACGAGCGAAAATAAACGTGGTGGTAGTATACTTCAGGTCTGTCAGTTAAACTTGCAGGACTTATTCAGAATTGAATGAAATTATTTTTAAAATTATTTTTATAAATCTTTATATACTTCTGTTACCCACCTCCATGTATTGTAAATCCATAAAATTTTAAGAAATTAAAAATTTTTCTTGCAAAAATTAGTTTTATGAGTTAAACGCAGGAATCTTTGTGGAATGCAAATCATCTAATACTTCTTTTGAAAATTTTGACTTTATTTCTGAAAATCTGCTCCTAATAGTCAAATAAAAAATGCACTATAACTGACATTTAATTTTATATGCTCTTAATTGCTTTAATAAATAATATAAATTAGAGAAATTAGTCAGAAGAAAAAAATTTCAGTTAATAATGAAATTTTAAAAACTGTTTTCATTTTTTTTAATTATAATAATTTATATAGTTTCAAAAGTATTTAAAAATACTTCAAAGATTTGTTAGTTTATAAACTTCGTAAACAAAGATTAGATTTATTGTTTGAAAAGTTTAATACAAATCATTGTGCCTTCCGATTTTTAAAATAAGTTTTTTCTTTTGTGTGTTTAAAATTCTTTTTTTTTTAATTGTAATCTGTGTAAATTAAAGATCATGTTTCAGGGTTTCTTCCTCTTACAGAAAAACATTTGTATACTTGCGATCGCCAAACACTTATCTTGCATTTCATACCTGTTTAATCTGTCAATGCTTTCGGTAAAATGGTTAGAAAGTTGAACTCTCTGTTTAAGAATATTTAAATATTTCAGATAACTACATGCCATCTGGAAGTGGCATCGACATGGAATGAGAATGATATATTCCAGTGATTGAAATAAAGGGTTTGGTTTGAAATTTCTAGCACCTGAAAAAGTCTTGGGTATATAAATTTATAAACATGGCATTAAAGATGAGGAGAACAGTCTGAATGATGTATTGTAAATAATGTAAATATTACCTCATCTGAGAAATATAGACAGGTACATTAGTTTTTTTTACCAGAAAATGTGCTGAATTTTATATTACTAATTTTTTTAATCAGCTGTCGAAGGAAAAACAAGATTCTCGTCTATCTGCTTAACAATACTAACTATTTTAAAAACAAACATTTTTAGTAAAAATGTTGAGGTATATAATATAAATTTTAAAAAATGAATTTTTGAAAATGCAACACTTTCTTGAAGCTTTTAATTTAGTTCCAATTTCAATAGACTAAATTTAATATTTACAGTAAACATAATCCTTTTCTGTATTTCAAAAATTAGTTGAAAAAATTAGTCAGACTTTTTTTATTTGTTTTAATTAAACTTCTTCCTAAAATAAAATATACTTTTCTGAAACATCATTTGAAGAAATTAAACTTAAATTTATATTTTTCTGGAAATTTCATTCAGAATCGAGGAACATGTAAAAAATATATATTCTAACAAGATATTTCTAAAAATAAAAAATATTGCAATAAACGCTAGTGTCGATCTAAGACGTTAACTTCAACTTCCCTTCTATGCTGTTCGTTGCCCTTTCCTTTTTTCTTTCTCTTCTTTCTGTTTACCAATTTTCTATATTTGATTATATTTTTTATAAGCTTTCATTATTTTAACTATATTTGTAATATAATGCTACTACTTGTTATATTTTAATTTGTATTAAAAGCATGATTTACAATTTATTTTTTACCGTAAATATATCCAGTTTTATTTAAAACTAAATTTTAATGTTAAATTTCTATGTCATGTTTTTCTAAGAAAGCAAATGAACTGAAATAGACGCAGGTGTCGATCTAAGACGTTACCTTTAATTTCTCTTTATACTGTTCGTTCTCTTTCTCTTTTCTTTTCCTTTCTATTCATCATTTGTCTATATTTTTTTCTTTCTCTCTTTGGGATTTTTTTGAATGAGCGAGGAATTGTTTTTGTAGATTACCGTTACGAATGTCTATTCTCAACATGGGCAAGTGAGCGTCTGTCTAACTATTTTCGGGATTATTTTGAATATTATTAACTGTTGGATCTTTTGGGTCTGAACAGCTTCCTACAGCGAAATACCCCCCCGTAAAAAAATTGAGGCTTAAAATAAATATTTAAAATGAAAAATCTTGTTTTTATTTTAGTTTTAATTACATGCTAATAGGTTATATTTAATATTTCTAATAGGCAAAACACTTCACTATATTTAAAAAAAGATCTAAATTTGTATTTGAGGAATATTAGCTGATTTCAAGTTTAGTTAATCTGATTTGAAACAAATACTATTTTGTTTTAAAATATGTCAGAAATGCATTTAATCACATGGCAGTAGCTGTTTATTTGAGGTGCTGACATTGTTGCTGACAGAAGCTTAAGTAATATTTTTCTTCATTGAACATCTCTGTGAAATATACACAATGAATAACATGATCACCTTTTTTCATATAATTTTTAACTATAAAGTAATCCTAAAAATTTAGCAAAATATTTTCCATAATCTAATGTTTTATGGAATTTTATGTTCTTTGGATTTAAACTTATTGTTCTTGTCACTCATATTTTCTGCTAATGTTATTTTCGGATATATCAGTTTTAACAAAAGTCAGCCTGTTTATACATGCACCAAATAATTTGAAACTGTTTTTAAAATATTGGTGTTTGATGAATTGTGCTCAGCTTTTCTATTTATGATTAGCAAATATAGTTTTTACTTGAAAGCAATATTCCTTAACCATGGCAATGTAATATTGAAATTTAAATGACTTTTCATCAGATAATTTTTCTTAATTGTGTCTATAATATATCTTATTCATAAAATCAATAAAAAAGCTTTTCTAATCAAATTATTTTTCAGTTTCATTGCATATCTAATTTTATGATTCAGAGCATCCATTTTATTTGTGTTTTTAAAAAAGGAAATGATTAAAATTTAACAAAGTGCTCTGTTTTATCTAGTATGAAAATTGAGATAATTCTTGAAGGTAAAAACGTATGGTGTAATGTAAGGAAAAAAATTGAAAATGTTGTAAAAATAAAAAATTAGATTTATGAAATAACTTCATTCTTTTCTGAATAAAACGTGAAGGAATGATTAAAATCCAACAATTTGATTCTTTGCAGAAATTTCCAAATCAATTAAATGTGTAATGCAGAAGAGGCACTAAAATTTCTTGTACTATTCACTGATGCATAAAAACCAAGATTTTTAACAAAAGTTTCAAAATTCTAAACAGGAACACCAAAATAATTTAATTATCAAAATATCCATTAGTCTTTCCTCTTAAGAACATCAAGATTTTGACAATAAAACATAGTTTTTATTAAGTTTAAGACATTTGTTTTCATCTTGCTAAGCTAATTTCCTTTAGTGAATCAGGGGAGGTACCTTATCAAAAATTGTCTTTTATTTATAGACATGATTTTCCATTCACATTTAATTTTAAAACACCTTTGTGAAAATATGGTTTTTTAGGCTTCTTTATGGATTATTCCACTGAGGTAATCAAATGAAGCATCATTACTTGCAACATTCCAAATGGATACTCCTATAAATAATTTTTCTACGTTATTAATTAATGGTACTTTTATACATAATCAATACTTAGTTAATTTGTATCAGATTTTGAAAGCCACATTTTTATTTGTTATATTTCTTTATGTCCCAAGAAGGTTTCATGATGTATATAATATCTATTTGAAAGTAAAGAACTTTTCATAATATAACTTTCAATATCATCTTTGGTTCTATAGAATCGATACAGTTTGGTTTTATATCAGAATTTTTTTCTTAATAGCCAAAAGATATTTTCCATGGTGTTGACATTGTTACATCAACATGTATACACCCTTAATCCCCAGTATTAAAAGTACATACTGTCTATAAACTATCACTTTTTATTTTTCTAATTGTGAGAGTCAGTCTCTCTCATATCTCTCTCTCTCTCTCTCTCTCTCTGTATATATATATAACCTTTTGAAATCAGCAGTTAAGCTAATACATCTAAAATAAATGGAACCAGATTTCTTGATGGCTAAAGTAGCACATCACACTTACGGCGTCACATGACTTAATACAAAGAATTGTACAGGAGAAATACAGTCAGACTGCAAATCTTATATATAAAGATAAAAAGATATAAAGTTTAATCCTCATGTTATCATCAAATTAAGAGATTGATTAATAAAGTGAGCAAAACGTGTATCCAACTCCCATATATTAAGAGCTGGATTGCAGACCTGACAGATTTGGAGGTTGCAAAATGAACAGGTCGAATATTTCAACGAACGCATTTACATTAATCACATTCCACATATAAACATGTATTCAATTGAGCAGTCACAAACCAAATAGCAACGGTGAATCCCCAATTATGTTAATCAGTAAATATAGTCATGCATGATCTTTTTCCAGTTAAGAAAAACTTAGAACAAGTCAGTCAACTTGATGTTGAATTTTCACGAGAGAAAGATAACTTAGATGTTGTTAAAAAATGCAAATATTAAAGGAACTTCACTTGGGAACAGAAGATGGTGAAGTTTGCTAAATGACACTCTCATGGGTGTAACAAAGAAAGTAAAAACCAGAACCAAAGAAAATGAAGGGAAAAGAGAAATGTAAAATCTTAAAGAGAAAAGAAGCAAATCATTTTTGATTTCAGATAACCAACCAAACAAACAATTTTCAATTCTCTTATTGCCTGTATTTCACAAAACTTTCCACACAGACATGTTTCTTTATATTATTTTTTTTCTTTATTAAGTCTTACATTTTTATAATGGTGTTTGTTGTTCATCTCAATTGATTATTTTCCTTCAGTGTATTCTGCCCCTGCAAAAGGAACCATCCACTCCCAGACTAGAAAACTTTGTCCATAACTTTTGGCAGCATGTTTAAACTTCTTTTAATTTTCAGATTTATATTTGCTGCAACATGGTTGTAACAATATTTACTTGTAAATTTGATTTATATCAACAAGCTAGTAATTGCCAGATTGCAATCACCATCATGGTTTATAAAAAGTATGTAAAAAGAAAAGTACTTCATTACTTGATATTTGAAATAAATTCTTCATTTTTAAACAAAGCTTTCCTTGGGCATTGTGTCAAATTTAATGCTTTTTACTCATTTCAAGATTCATATCTAAGAGTTCCTTTCTTCATTGTTGTTTACCTTTTTTAATAATTGCTCTGCTGCTGTCTGCTTCAATTTAGTGAAAATTGAGATTGTTAACTGATGGAAATAATAGTTTATGGAAACTTTTATATTTTAGACATGTTAAAATTTTTCAGAAATATCACCATACTCGCATATATTCTTAAAAGAAAATTAAGATGAACTTATTGATTTTTTTTCTATAAATTTTTCCTGATTGCTGCATTATTGTCTCTGTGTTGGACTAAACTTGTCATTTTGATGAATTTATTTTAAAATATAAACTGATTTCATTTATTATTCAGTGTCTCTTTTAAAATACATTATATTTTTCTTCACAGGTGTTTTGACTGAACAGAAAACCATTTTAATATAACCTGATATTATTTAGAAATTGAAATGAAAGAAAACAAGATTTTAGACTTTGTTAACAACGATGAAATATATGCTGCTATCATATAAAAGTTGTGTATCTGTATTTACAAAATAAAATTGACTGCCAAAAAGTCACATAATACAAACTATGCAGTTTCTGTTGTAGACACTTAGTGTAATTGTATGAGAAGAAAGAAATCATGTTTGTGTAATGTTTGCAAACATTTAGAATAGTTTAGATTTAATGAACCATATTGAAAAATACATATTATTGTGAAATTGGAGCATCTGCATTTCGAGGAATTCATAATGTTACATGAAACATACTGGAGAGGAACCACATTCTTGTGAAGATTCACGTTCTGCCTTTACGTATTTATCGTATATAAATTGCCATATGCAAAGATACACTGGAGAGAAACCATGTTTTATAAAGTTTCTGTGTGTGTATGTTTACAGGAATCACATTTGAAGCACTGTTTGCAAGCGGAGAATGAAGACAATCTATGTTAATTTTACGAATTCATCTGCTCATATACGTCACGTTTGAAGTGCGATATGAGAAAAAGCTGCAAAGAAATTGTATTCTTGTAAAGTTTATGGATCTGCATATTCTAGCAAATAATCTTTGCTATATCATATGCAAACACATACTGGAGAAAGATTATATTCTTGAAAAATTTGCGGATTTGCATTTTCGCAGATGTCATCACTGGTGCGCCACCGCCGAACACACACTGGAGAGAAACCAAATTCGTGTGAGAATAGTGGATCAGCATTTTAAAGGAAACCACATTTAAAAGTCCATATGCGAACACACACTGGTGAGAAACCATACTCTTGTAACATTTGTGGATCTAGATATTCAAAGGAGTCAAATTTGAAAATCCATGTGCGAACACATACTGGAGAGAAACCATTTTCTTGTGAAATTTGTGGATCTGCATTTTCAAATAGTTCAAATTTTGAGAAGCATGTGCGGACACATACTGGAGAGAAACCATTTTCTTGTGAATTTTGTGGATCTGCATTTTCAGATTCGTCAAATTTGAAGAAGCATGTGCGAACACATACTGGGGAGAAACCATTTTCTTGTGAATTATGTAGATCTGCATTTTCTAGAAAGTCACATTTGGAGATGCATTTTCGAACACATACCGGAGAGAAACCACATTCTTGTAAAATTTGTGGATCTTCATTTTCTATAAAGTCAAACTTGGAGAGGCATGTGCGAACACATACTGGAGAGAAACCATTTTCTTGTGAAATTTGTGGATCTGCATTTCCAGTTAGGTCAAATTGGGAGAGGCATGTGCAAACACATACCGGAAAGAAATAAAATTCTTTTTAAACTTGTAGATCTGCATTTGCAGTGATGTTGTCTTTGATCTGCCATGTGCGTATACATTCTGGAGAGAGACGATATTCTTGTGAAATGTGTGGATCAGTATTTTTACAAAGGTCTGATTTTAACCACCATATGCAAACCCACAGTCTGGAAATCATGTCTGTGATTTTTATGATATTCTAATTTTAGCAATATCCTAAATACATTCAGTTTTTTCTTTTTTATCAGAGGGTGACATTTTGTTTGTACAATATGCAAATCTGCCTTCTCAGAGAAACCACTATTTTCGGGCTGCATGCTAGTGTCAACATTTTGTAGTTGGTATTTCCATAAATATCATGTCTTGTCTGACATATACCACACACAGTAGTGAGAGCTGCATGTATGATTTGCAAATTGTATTAATGTAAAAAACATTACATTCAGTATTTTAGAATAACATATAAATAAAAATAATTTTCTCATGGTGGTTAGATGTTTTTATCTGTCCCAATTAATAGAAACATTCTTTCTCAGGGTCTTTTAATGTAATGTCTTTTTAATCTTTAGAAGTCACTCGCTTTGGCTATGCTACAACCTGGATAAAGCATATGAGCCGTTTTTGTATTGAGCACACACGTAGGGAATGAAGTAGTCTGAATAAAGCATTTGCTTTCCACCATGCGTCTGTTTGTTTTTATTTAAAGTTACATATATTAAAACATTGTCAAGTGAAAATCAGCTACCTCTGCCAGTATTTTTAGTCTGCTCACTGATTCTGTTTTCTGTATTTTTTCAGGTCAGCCATGAATAATTCCTTCGTTTTACATAATGAAACCTGTACAATGTTTAATTTTCATCTGATTGATTCAAACCTCTTTATTTCGGATGTTATTTTCAGAAGTTTAATACATTTTGGACATTTTTAATTACATACTTATATTTAATATGACTAGCAATAGTTTACTGAAAAGTCTTCAAAACAATACTAAATAAGCATATTTGCATATATATTGTCAAAAACATACTGGTAAAATATGACATATACTTCATTATGGATGTGAAACTGTGTTTTAAAGTCATTTGGTAAATTCAAGTGTTAATAGAATTTTGTATAATTGATATCTAATATCACCTCAAAAGGTATTTGAATATAAGCTTTATTCATGCACAATAGCCTGTGAGTTCAGAGGTTACAAACAAAAACTGCATAATGACACTCCTATCTTAAAATGCATGCAAAATTTTATTTAGTAAATGTAAGGATAAAATGAAGAGATTTGAAAGAAGTATATCATCTGGAGGAGGAAGTAAATTTAAAACCCCTCTTATATTATCATCTGTTTTTTCTTTTTATCTCTGTGTCTATCTATTGTTTGGATTGTATAAGAAACTCTGAGCACATCTGAGATTTAATTATTGCATGTTTTTCTATTATATATTCATAACCTTTATGGAATACATGTATTTCAATGTAACTAAAACTGCTTTTCTGTAAAATTGTGCAGTAAAAGTAATTTCAATAAATGAAGATTAATTTAATTTTAACTTAGGTAATTTTTCTAAAATAATATTTGAGAAGAATATATTTTATTTTTTAATGGTTTTCTGTTTAATAAAGAAAATTTTTTGGTGTCAGAAGATCTGTCGATATGGCTGAATTTATAACTTTTTGTCTGATTACTATTGCTTTGCTTAGTTTTAACTTGCATGTACATTGTTTGTTTAGCATTATTTTTCCCTGTTCCTTTTCTTTTTTTTATTGTTTGAAAACTTTGTTAATTCCATTTGTGAAGCATTTTTCTTTTTATTAACCATGGCCAATTACGAAACAAATTTAATCTATTAACTTCAAATTAAAATTAAAGATATAAGAAAGATTTAATTTCATTTTGTAATGTTTAATTTAAAATTTGATCTGCCCAGATAGCTTTCAGTCTCATCACATCTGACCAGAAAACCAAGTCAACAAACTAATCAACACCAAAATTTAACTGACTCTTTTTATTCAAAATTTTCATATTACCATCAATACAGAGAATCTTATACTGACAATTCTTCTCGTTTCTTTTCAACTCACCTGCAGTAATATTTGTTTTGTATGTTCTTTCAGGATAATGTGCACATTTTCTTAACAAAGTCTAAAGAGAAAGTATTCACGATTAAACAAATGTGCTGTAACATAGGAACTAACTACTTGAATAAGTCTTTAATAGCAACAGATACAAAGCTACTATATAGAAAAGATCTAAGGAAATACAGTAAAGAAAATGAGCCTTTTGATAAGAGGATCAAAATAAAACATTCTTCATTTCATATTGATCTCAGAAGCATCAACTGCGCAAGCAGATAAACTGAATGAGTTTAATGAACCATGAAAAAGGTTTCTCATTAATAAATAACAGTGCAGAGTTAGTAGAATATAAAGAGTAGCAACATACGTTTATTCATAAGTATGTAAGTATCATGAATTAAGTATAATGTTTGATTTTGTAGTTTTAGGTGACAAAACTTTTTTTTTCCTTTCTCACATGTTCTTCCTTTTCCTGTTCTTCCTTTATTTGTTCGTTCATTCATTCATCTGTCCTCAATCTATCATGGTTTTGCTCTCACCAGCAATGTCTATTTTCACAAAAGAGCTGTGTGGAATTTTCAAGGAAGGTTTTTTTTTGTTTTGTTTCTTAGCCTAGGAAACAAATATAAGACTAGTTTTTTAAATTTTTAACTTCCGTTTCCATTTTTTTTTTATAATGCAGTTTGAATGCGTTTGATGAACCATGAAAAGGCTTTTCATTAAAAAATCTTAGTGCAAAATTAGTGAAATAAACAGAAGCAACATAGATTTATTCATATGTAGGTAACTTTTTTTCTTTCTTTTTTAATCATATCACCCAAAGCAAGGCAGTCCACTGCCACTGAGTCGTTTAAGAATTATACTTGGATACCTCACAGGCCATTTTGAAAATCGGACAGTCAAAGTTCAACTAAAATACGCCCTGTAGACAATTGTTTCTTACATACCGGTGGTCGCCCCTCTCTTAATGATTGTGTATATCTTGGCATCAGTTACAATTCAGAATGGACCGTTATGTATTGTTGGTTGATGTTCGAAAGTCATTCTTAATGATAATATTAAAAAAGAATAGTGACGAAAAGCATTTCTGTTTTGTCCTCATTATCAAAGGGAGCTTTGCTTTAGATAAAAAACGCTCATCTGTGGATTTGTGGCAAGCCTTTTCATTCTCAATTTCGTGATCAAGCATTATGTTGAAAGTCACCATGACTGTTTATGCAGAGATATGCAGCCAGGCCATTCTTATGTCAATAACCTCATAAAGACCCATCAATGTCCGGTTCATTTATTGAGTTTGTATTAGGATTCTGTCGACATCATGAAGGAGGGTAACTTCTTCCGCAGGTCCTGCAACTCAGACTGTGATATCTTGAGGGTTAAAATGAAGTCTGATGCCAGTTTTGTTACTCATGACATGCCATTTGAGAAAGTGTTAGGTTATTATTATGACCCGGACAAATATGAATTATATATAGCGAGTAAGTCTCCTGAAGTTGCTGCCGTAACTAGGAGAGGTGTCCCATCAGAGAATTCCGTTGTTTTTGTCCGTTATCCTTATGTCTGCATGTCACTAACAAAGGCAGAATATTTATCAGTGACTTAAGGAGGCTAAAGTTGACCTCAGATGAAATGATTTCTAATGAACTTCTGGTGGCCTGGAGTAAATTGTTTGAGTATCTGGTACAGTTGGAACGTTTGAGATTCCCCAGATCTGTTTTGGATTATGATGGTCCTGCCAGTTTGTGTTTTCTGATGCTTCTCAAAAGGCATCTGAATTTGCAGCCTATACGAGACAGAATGGGTCTGCCCGGTTGATGTTCGCAAAGGTACCTCATTTAAAGAAAAGAACTTTGCCATCTCTGGAATTATTAGCCGTTTTTCTTGCCATCAGAATGGCCCCTAACATTTTGAAATTGTTGCTGGTAAACGTTGTGAAGAGCGTTACAGTGATTGTTGACGCTCAAATAGTGTTGTCTTGGGTGTTATCGGATGATTCGAAAACGAAATGTTTGTTTATCAGACACGGGTTAAAATACATTCGGGGTGCATTGGAAAGGCTAAGAGACCAGAGTTATTATCTGAACTACAGATATGTCCCATCGGCTGTGAACCCTGCTGATGTGATCACTAGAGGTATTTCACTGGACAAGTTTGAATTGCAGTTTCAGTTTTGGATATTTGGGCCGTAGTGGTTGCCGGATGACAAGTTGTATTAGCCGCATAATGAACTGAATTGTTTGAGTCACAACAGTCAAAGGTTGGTTAACGTTGTTACTGATGTTTCAGTGGTTCAGGATTTTTTATCCTTTCCAGATTTAATGAGAGTTTTAGTTTATATCATTAAGTTTATCTTAAGGTTGAAGGGTTTCATTATGGAACATGTACTGATCGATAAGAATTATTTATGGAAGTCGGTACAGTATCTGTGCCTAGCTAAAGTGAAGTTGTTCTTATTGGACCCTTCTACTTAGGTGTCGCTTTTGGTGACTAATCTGGGTCTTTTCTTGGACTATGACTGTCTGATCAGATCCAGAGGGAGAATTGGAAAAAGCCGTTTATACACTCTAAGGATTCTGTATTGTCTCGGGATTGTTAGTTCACCGAGTTGATCATTACAGACTGCCATTCAAATTGCAAAATTTTGGGTAGTGCTGATACCCTTAACAAGCTACGTTTGTTTGGGGTTTTGGGTGAATACATCTAGACAGACTGTCAAGACTGTAATTTCATCTTATTCCATTTGTAAACGATACTACGGCATAGCCTTCAATTATCCCAAGGTAACGAAATTTCTTAAGCATAGAGTGAATTTAATCCGACCTTTCCTCTAAACGGGGATTGATTTTACCGGTTACTTGTGGGTTTGGAGAGGAGAGGATATGCGGAAAATGTATATTCTAATTTTCACTTGTTTTACTGTCAGAGCTCTATATTTGGAGTTGCTCGAGGATATGACTGTCCATTCTGTGGTTGTGCTTTCGTGCGATTTTTCAATTTACACGGTGTCCTATCCCATATTTACTCTTATTAAGCTCGTTTCTTTGTTTCGGACTGTGATGTGATCAAACAAGTATATGTGTTTGATAAGTTTGTTGGGAATTTTAGCACATACAACATAAAGCATCTCACCATTCCCCTTTATTCAGCCTGGTTTGATAGTATATGGGAACGCCTCTTCAAAACGGTTAAGTGTTGGCTGTATAGATTAGTGGGTCGAGAGAAACTACAATATTTCGACCTGCTTACAAATATTTCAAACGTTCAGAATGCCATTAATTTCCGTCTCTTTATTTACAGATTTTCAGGAGATGCTGGGTTAGATATTATAGGTACCTCCAATTAATCGCTAAAAAACAGCATAGTATGCATAAAAAAACTTAATAAACGTAATAAAACAAACTTTTTCCATCAAAATATTTATATTTTTGTTAAGAGGAAAGACCAAATCAAATTTTAAATATTTTTTAAAAAATTTAATCTCTACTAACATTTTCGAAATTTTGATAGAAAATGTTGTTTTTATTTGAGTTAGCGGCTAAAAAAAAGTTTACGACTGTTTTACAATGATGACACAACCCACTTTTTTCCCGGTGACAAACACATTAAACTTGAAATTCTCGCAAAAATCAAATAAGTCAGATTTGCATGAAACGTTCAGTACTCGTTCACAAATGAATGAAATTATTTTTGAAATTATTATTTTTTTAAATATCTTGGTGAAAATATTTTTAACTCTGTTATCCCCTCTTTACGTAAATCCATGAAATTTTAATAAATTTTAATTAGCTGTAAAATCTTTTTTATTAGTTAAATGCAGGACTCTTTGGAGCATATAAATCATCTATGTTTTTTTTATATTAAAGTGGACAACCTGACCGAAAATTTTCTCTGAAGAGTAAGATAAAAATGCAATAAAACTGATATAACTTAATTTGATAAACTTTTAATTGCTGGAATAAAAAATAATTGTTAAGGACATTATAGTGTGAAGAAAAAATCTTTTCATTTACTAATAAAATTTTGAAATAATTGTTATATTTTTTTTTATTATAATAATTCATAAAAGGGTTATAAACATTTTAAAAACCTTTTATAGAAACGTTGTTGAATTTCTTTTTTGCTTAAGAATTGATTATTACATTACCTATTGAAAAGTTAAATAAAAATCGTTCACCAATTTTATTTTATTTTTAAATAATTAAAAAATTAACTTTGTGTGTAAATATGGTAATTTTTATTAAGTACGGCGTTCTATAGGGGTCATAACAAGTTTCCGTAGGGGTCGTATTGTTTTTAGAAGTTAACAAATGTTTGGATGAATTCCCCTTACATAGAAAATGACACAAACCACACTTTGATTCAATTTAATTATTTTTTTATTAAATTAAAATTATTCCAAAAGAAATTTAAATTTTTTAATTGTTCAGAAAGCATATTAATAAATAATTTCAGAAAAATATGTAATATTGAAACATAAAAATATTTAATACTTCAGAAAAATATGAATAAATAACATAATATAACTTAGTTCGGTTATTTTAATTTAATTCTTTCTAATTAAATTATTTTAAATGAAATTTAACTTTTTATTTATTCAGAAAGCATAATCTGGCTATATCTAAACTAAATTTCTATAAAATATTATATACTTGCTGAAAATGTTAATTTTTTAATTTTACTATTTAGGTAAAAAAACAACAAAAAAAAATTTAAATTTCCAAATGTTACGTTTTAAGCTACATGAAATTTTTGTCACTTTCGTTCGCCATCCAAACGTCATTAACACGTAGTGCTTGTCAATAAATCATTTGTCACCTAAGATAACGCAGATAAGAGGGCTACCGTAGTTAAAGAGAGATTTATATCGTAAATTTCCAAGCAGTAAGCACTTCCTATTTATTTGAAATCAGATGAAGCTAAGTTTCAATTATAAAAATCGACTTAAATAACGTGTCAATGAGGTTTTTTTCGCAAGATTTTTAAAACAGAAATTTGGCTACTGTTTACATAATGTGTCAATCAATCAATAATGGCGGTAAATTTAAAAAGATTTTTTTCAGCAGTTAAATTTTTTATTCCGATCAATATAATTTCGGTCTGAACTAAACCAGGGTATTTTGCTTACTGTAATTAGTAAATTTAATTTCTTGGCTTTCAATTAAATCTAAAATTAAAGCTTCAAGAAAACATTTTTATTTTTAAAAATTAAATTTAAATTGAGGTATCGAAAATGAGCAGTGATTTAATTGGAGTTACCTAAATTATTATATCCCCTAATGCATTTATTTATCCTCATTATTATAGCTCAGTTTGACTGGATGAAACGGCAATTTGTCTGGTATGGAGCCACACTCTAGAAATGTTTTGTTGAAGAGTCTAGATAAAAGAGATTTATACTTTCAGAGGTTTCATACGCTGTGTTATGAGGAATACCTGTTAGGACTGAGAAAGCAGACGCAGGAGTTGTATTAGGTCAATATTTCCAACATAATTAAAGAGGAGGATGTAGTTTTAATTCAGAATCCAATAAAGGCTTGACCTTATTGCTCTTTGTTATAGATCTTGTAAGTTATTCCGGGGGATGATGTCTTGGTCCGTACAGCTAAGATTAAGAGGGTGGATAAAGGCAGCCAGTAGCATTGTTTGAGACATCTTTGTCCAATGGAATTGTCTATCACTCATTCTCATCAGACTGCTGTATGGCCGGTTTGGAGTTAGCAGTTTCTTACATATACTTAGTTGTTTTTTTGAATTTATGTCGATCATGCTAATGAACATTTTTTTTTTTTTTTTTTTTTTTTTTGTCGAGAGAGTTTGAAAATTTTAAAGTTGAAGGGAGAACAATAAACACTCAATGTGTTCCTGGCTCTGAGAACTTGCTGATATTTTAATGGACTATGATTGAACAGTTCAAAGGTCAATCGACTTTTTGAAGGGGAAGGGAAAACTGTGACGGGACCTTAGCAGCAGTTGGAAGCGAGACCACTGAGAAACAAGAGGTCCGTTTCTCGCTCCTTGCTGTAAAGATAGGCTGCGTTTGCCAAAAAGTAAAGTTTGCATGAGTAACAAAGTTGCTTAACGCAATTCTAACCTTCAGAGAAAGATTGAGAAGTCCATGAGTGGAGTTTGGAGCTAAGGCCGTTTGAGCAGAAGAAGGAAGAAGAAACACGTGTGTATTCAAAAAATGTTTTACCGCGTGTTTAGCAAATTTTTACCTTCTACGGCCGTAAAAGAAAGGCGTAATTCCAGGTGGACGGGAGGAAAATAAGAAAAGAAAGAAGGAAGTTTGTTCCCCAAGAATAACTTTGTCTATACAAAAGAGAAAAGAAAAAAAATAAAACATTTGAACCTTGAATTGACTGAAAGTGTACTGTAGAGCTTAGTCCCTCCCCCGTTTTCAATTTGTTATCTTTATCATTGACACAGCAGGTGGTCCCATCTGATGTATCATTTATATTGTAGTCCGAGAATAGGTTATCCAATTCTCAGCAGAAAGTGATGAATTTTTGCAAGCACCCTTGTTTAGCTGGTTAAAAATAAATATTTTTTGGAACTGAATCTGATTTGCATTTTTTTCTTTTTCGTTAATACTTCAGGCAATAGTGAAAATACTATTGCAGCATGTTTTATTTCCTGAAAGAAAATTAAGTTTCTAAAGATTTCTCACGAACCATCCCAAATTGAAAGTCCTTTATATATTTATTTGGAGGATCAGATTCCTGACCTAATTCTGGTTGATCGCATTCACCCGTGAAAGCCTGGCATACCCCTGTCAGACATGCTGATCTTTCTCAGTGATGGTTTGAATTTAAATGTCTTTTCACAGAACAAAGTCTGTTGTTTGGCACCTGGATGACCAGTGACTTCACATTTCTAGTGTTACTAAAATTCCTTTTTTCTACCTTAATTTTCTTTTTTTTTCTTTTTTTAAAAGAACCTCATATAAATATTCTCCGCAGTTTATCACATGCTGCCCATTACAAAATAAAATGAGCCCTCCATATAGGGGTGGAAACACTGCTGTTGCTTGCTTAGGAGAGTTAACTGTACCTTTTTGGTTTCTCCCACCTGGTTAAAATTTGATTGTGGTATGGGCTTATAAGGAAGTCCTGTTAATAGAGGACGTATCTACTGTTGTTAACTACTTATGTCATCTGTTCTGGTTCATTGTAAAGAGCATCTTTTCACAACTCTACTATTGTTACTTGGGAATTTTATTCATCTTACTTTTTGACGATACACCTTGACCAGTCTCCATTGAAAATTAGCGGAATTTTCGACACAGTAGCTTGTGAACTGTCATCAAGGTCGTGGACTAGCAACAGTAGTTTCTTAATCTCATCCACGACTCTTAATAGTGTTCAATAAACTTGAAAATCCTTCAGGAAATACAGAATACTAGAAGCACAATAATTGGCAAATTAGAATTTTTATTTTAAAAAGTATATTTAACTTTATATACCGTAAGTACTCAATGTTTTTCTGCAGAAAATAGAGGGATGCACTATACGCAGGTAATTCTTTTGTAAGATGTTAAAAATCATGCACTTTTGGCAACTAGTTGAATTACATACGCGAACTTTTTTCTGGTGGTGTTAAACTTCGTTTGTTGCAACTTACATGAAGACAGAATCCAATAATTTACAAATATTGTTTATTTTCTATGCTTTTATGTAATTTATTTGACTGAATAATTTTATTTTTTATACAATAGAGGTGTAAAAAGAAATTCAGCCGCCAACTTTGACCTTTGTGTCTGCAACATGTAAAGTGACAAAAGGATTGTTTTTCCATTGACACAATTATTGTTTTCGCTACCTTCACTCTTCGGCAATGCTTGTTCTTTTAAAAAGTGGTGATCAGAATTGTAATAAAACCTAAATATGAAAATGAATTTACATATTTTTGTTTTGCAAATTTGCAATAAAAATATTAGACACTTTATTTATTAGATTGTTTATTTTACAAATATAATTTCATATTTACAACATCTTAAAAATTAATACATTTGAAACTCATGCAAAGCAATATTTATCATTTAGCAATTTATAAAAGAATAAATTTGTAAACAATTTTTATTCATAAACATTTACAAAATTATTAATAGATGTGAATCAACTATGAAAACCCTTACCATTTCATAAAGTTGAAATCAATTGCCAATTAAACGTTGCTTGCTATTATAATCTTCCTAAAATCAGATCTTTTTCTGATTCATTTTACACAAATTTTCACCACTGGTCAGATGTGAATACTCCGAAACCGAAGACTGATCTGAAAACTTAGTCAACTGCTCAAAGTCTCTGTACACAGGTTCCGTTTCACCTACACACTCAAAGAAAAATATCATCCAGAATTTTCACTAATAGCAGCCACTCACATCTAAAGAAACAAAATAAAAAATGAAGCTGATAATAGCCTAAGAAAAAGATATAACAACACATCAGACAATTCTTTGGTAGCCATGATTCAAAATACTCATCAAGCAAACTCCCATCCCTAATGACACTCACCAAAGAACATCGCTCCAGTCAATCATAACTCACCAATCCTCTCTTACTATGTGGCTCCACAAATGACTTTTATAACTCTACTCATCGTTTTTTTTATTTTTTTATTTTTATTTTTTTTTTCAATAATATACATTCATACAGATTTACCACTTGTTTTATTTTTCTTAAAACAAATATTCATTTCCTAAATTTCCGTCAGTTCTTTGTTCTATCACTATATGTTTAATATATCATTACCAACAATTCCCTTCCCACCAAAAAAACCTAAAAAGAAACACAACGTAATAAATAAGTAGTATTTATTATTTTTCTTGCAAATTCTCAAAAGAAAAAGAAAAGGACACATTCAAGTATATAAGAAGCATTTGCTTACTCCACAATGTTGCAAACTGTGCATGAATATGAGATTGTGCATTGTGGTGTAGTGGATATCGACTCGGAACAAGGAATCGGAGAGCGGATTTCGAATTCCAGTTAAATTCCTTGCATTCACTTACGCGCAAATACAGTTGGGAAATGCTGTAATCCGTCTCTTCCCTGCCGTTGTGGGTTAAATAACTGGACAGATAGGGCTCTATAGCCTTGGCTGGCAACAAGTCTACCGCAGAAAGTAATGGCAACCTATTGTGGGATAATCTTCTGCCCATTCAGTCATGTCTCTTTCGAGACATGATCGTTCAAGCGTGTATCACGTATGGCATTTAACAGACTGACTGATTTTCATGTTAATTTTATGAGCTACACTTCCATGTTGGACGAGAGCATCTGAAGGTTTTTCCACAATAGATTGAGATTACTTTCTGCAGTATATTGTTTGCCGATCAGGGATATAGAACCCAGTCTCTCCTGCTATTTGCTTTGCTGGGAGAAGAGACTAATTAATACCAAATGTATTCACACATAAGTGAATATAATGAATTTAAACTCGGCTCTCCATTCCGTCAATCCGAGCCACTATCCATTCCTCCACCTTGCCTCGACTTAGTTTTTATTCCAATTCTAAATTATCTTCAGTTATTATTTCCATTTGGGACTTTTGAAAGAAAGAATGTCATTCAGCCAGCGAATGTGTAAAATATGTATGATTATGCTTGAAAGATATAAATTTCATTCTTACTGTATATTCAGTCTTGTATTATTTTTTTAACAGTAATCATGGTATCAGTCAGTTAAATTCCCATTGTGCGACACGCTTCGGCGATCATGTCTCTTTCAAGACATAACTAACTGGGCAAATTTTCCCACAGTAGGTTGTCATTACATTTTGTGATACAATGGTTACCAGCAAAGGCTATAGAACCCAATTGAAAGGAAGAGACGGATTAATATTTTTCGCAAGGGTATTTGAACGTAAGTGAATTTACCGAATTCAACTAGAAATTGAACTCGGCTCTCCGATTTCTCATTCCAAGGTGATATCCACAACACCACAACGCACATCAGTGAAAATGTAAAATTTACATTAAACAACTACACTGCATAAACAAATAATGATTCTTGTATATTTAAAGAAATAATTTGTTTCAACAAAATTTGCATTTGATTTTAAATCTAAAGATAACGTTGTCATATCGCATTATTCGAACTCTTTCGAGTCGACTGTTTTTGCTAGTGAAGCGTAATACCATTTTGCTCTGTAATTGCCAAGAAACCTACTGATTTTAAAATCCTTAGGAACCAAATTTTGACTAACACAGCTTAACTGATTTTCCAGTGAGTGCAGATTGTTTTCATATCCAAAAAAGTAATTTAATTTTTGTGCCGTGTTTTTTTCGAGCTCCTATTTTTTCTCTGTGTAATGCGCTTTCATTTTGACTGTGTTGCACTTTTAACTGAACAAAAAATACAAAAGCTGAGTAAGTTGAAAAAGAAATCCCAACAGAATTGTTTGAACACTAAGAAACCAGCTCCATTTTTTTCGTTGCATATTCTGATTTGAAAGGTAAGTGGAAAAATACAATTAATTTTTACATTTTTTTTTAAATGACTTAACATGCCACTTTTCATTTCGTTATGCCGCACAAAAAAAGTGAAATTCAGATGCTTATTTAAGATAAACTAAAAGAAAACTTTTACATTTTTTAAAATTCGTTCTGAAGTTTGTTTTAATTCTTTTTTTATAGGTGCCAGTTGAAAGATATTCTTTTTGGTAGAAAAAATATTTTAAAAATTTTCACGCCATTCATTTCACTTTTGTTTTGTTTGACAAGCTTGTTTAGATCAGTGATGTCAAAGAAAAAGTAACCCGGATATAAGAGAGTTGTCGGGACGGGGGTAATAGTTCTCTTATATCCGAGTTTGGTCTATTTTATTGACATTATCAAAGGTTCTAATTTGGGAACAGATAAAATCTCTTATATCCGGGTTTCTCTTATATCAGAGTCTACAAAACGTCGAATAGAAAAATCGGTCAATTTCTTTTCATGGGGTGGTGGAATAGAAAAGTCATCTTGTAAAAAGTCCGTGTTAATAAAATTATTCTCTTCAACATTGGGTTGGTTTTGGGTCAACAATAAAAACTGTTAGTTACATCCACTAATTCATGAAAAAAACAACACCGAGCATAATAAAAAAAAAATTATCGTCAAAATGTTTATTAAGAATAAAGACTAAAGTATTTTAATATTATTTAATTTTTTTAAAAATCATTTCTAACACGTTCGAAATTGATAAAACATCTCTTGCTTTGTTTATTTTTTTCTTTTCGTCAGCTATCCATTAAAAAGATTACTATGGATTAGCACTGTTTTTCCTTGTGAAAAACTAAAACACTTTAATTTCGAAATTTTGCACAAATGAAATAATTGCCTGATTTTATTGAAATTATCATGACTTAAAATGAAGTTTTTAAGATGATTATTTTATTAAAACCTTGATAAAAACAAATATTTTTTCCATCTGTTAACCCCACTCCAATTAATGAAAATTATAGAAATTCAATACTACCCAGAAACTTTGAAGAACTTAGATGAAGAACTTAGTAAATATAAAGCTTTATCTCCACTAAATCGTTGAAAAAAGAAACAAACAAGAAAACCCTGCATGTTATGAAGAAAAAAAACTTAGAAACGTAATTTTTCATCAAAAAGTTTATGAAAAATCAAAATATTTTTCATTTATTTTTTAAAACTTTTAATTTCTTCTTACACGTTCGAAAATTTGGTAAGAAATTTTGTTTTGAATGTTAGCGGATAACCAAATCCGTATGAAACTTTAAAACGTAATATTACAATTCATTTTTTTTTCTATGACCAACATATTTTGGAAATTCTTGGAAAAATCAAATTGTCGGATTTTAGTAAAACGGCGAACCTGAAGTATACTCCCACCACGTTTATTTTCGCCGTTTTTCAATTTTTTTCACCGCAGTCCTATTGATTGTTATTTGTTGAGGTCAGTTTCTCATACAACGTTAAAGTAAATCGAACCTCCATTTACAATCCAATCGCGTTGGGGTCTCTTTGTTTATGTTAACTCTTTTGGGACGAGTTCTCGCCCTTTTGTTTTAGCCTTGGGGTCGATTTGTTTTTTTGGCTTTTTTGGAACGAGTTCTTGCCCTTTTGTTTTAGCCTCGGGGTCGATTTGTTTTTTTGGCTTTTTTGGAACGAGTTGTTGCTTTTGTTCTTGTATTTCTCACGTTTTCTTAACTTACGATGGCATCTTCCTCTGAAACTCCAACAATGGCTCTGTTAAAGAATTTTGAAAAGGATTCAGTCATTGAATATAAGCATACCTAAAAGTTAATTGCACATAGTAAGTTGTGTTCCTGTGGGCATGCTAAAAGGCATGTGCAAACTTCAAAGCGGATAAGGTGTGCTGGTGATTTTCCAAATGAAAAAAAAGAATGTCCGTTAGGAATGGGAAATTTTTAATAAGTCCAAATTATCACTTCACGTGATATTCCAACTAATTTTTATTTCGCCTTCCAAATACCGGTAACCAGTTTAGAGACATTGAACGGAGTTTCATTAAATTCTGCCATTCAGTGGTATGAATATTGCAGAGATGTCTGTACAAGTAAGATGGAGAAAGACCGAAAACTGTTGGGTGACCTTGGGCATGAAGTCCATTTGGAAATAGTTTCCTTGAAACTTTAAAAAAAACAAAAAAAACAACAACTTGGAAAAAAATAAGCTATTTCAAAGAAAAGTATATTGAAAACATATTTTTTAAAAATCTTGGAAGAAATATGTTATTAAAACCCCACTCCCCAAAAAGTTTTGGACATGTTATTGATAACACCCCCACAAATATAACATTTGACATAGTTTCCTTGAACATAGTTTCCTACAGGCTATTGATCCCCCGTCAAATAAGTTTGGACATAATTTCCTTGAAGCATGAAGAAAAAATAACAATTTGATATTTGAAACAAAAATAAAAAAAATGGCATGTAAAACACTAAGAAAAAATTCCCCTGTTCTAATAAAATTATTAAACATATATATGTTTTATTTCATTACTTTCTTAGAAGTTGAAGAAAGATATTGAAGCCAGTGTTTCCGAATTGAAGGATTTGTTTACTATAAATTTGTAAGAGAATTTGCCCCACCCTACCCACCCAATTTGTTTAAATATGGAAATTTTAGCAATTTTTTTTATGTCGTTGTTAAAGTTTCAGGTGTTAAAAAATTAACGTTTAACTGAAAAAGAAAAAAGGACGAAAAAAAATTTATGTACAAATTTACAGTTGTCGGTAATGTCGTCCCGGCGACTGTTTTCAAAATGGAGGATCGATTTAATATAGCGTTGTATGAGAAACTGACCCCCACTCCATTTGTTTAAATATTGGACTTTTCCAATTTTTTTCCTGATAATTGTAAAGTTTATTGGGTAATCGGTAGAACTGCGGTGAAAAGATTGAAAAAGAGCGAAAATAAACATGGTGGTAGAATATACTTCAGGTCCGCCAGTTAAACATGCAAGACTTATTCAGAATTGAATGAAATTATTTTTAAATTTTTTTATAAATCTTTATATAATTCTGTTACCCACATCCATGTATTGTAAATCCATAAAATTTTAAGAAATTAAAAATTTTCTTGTGGAAATTGATTTTATTAGTTAAACGCAGGACTCGTTGTGGAATGCAAATCATCTAATATTTCTTTTGAAAAATTTTGACTTTATTTCTGAAAATCTGCTCCTAATAGTCAAATAAAAAATGCACTATAACTGACATTTAATTTGATAAGCTTTTAATTGCTTTAATAAATAATAGAAATTACAGAAATTAGTCAGAAGAAAAAGAAAATTTCAGTTAATAATGAAATTTTTAAAAAATTGTTTCATTTTTTTAAATTATGATCATTTATATAGTTTCAAAAGTATTTTAAAAATACTTCAAATATTTGTTGTTAGTTTATAAACTTAGTAAACAAAGATTAGATTTAAAAAGTTTAATACAAAGCGTTGTGCCTTCCTATTTTTAAAACAATTTTGTCTTTTGTGTATTTGAAGTTTTTTATTTTCTTATGGTAATGTGTGTAAATTAAAGGTCATGTACTTCAGGGTTTCTTCCTCTTAGAGGAAAACATTTGTATACTAGCGATCGCCAAACACTTATCTTGCATCTCACACCTGTCTAATCTGTCAACGCATTCGGTAGAATGGTTAGACAGTTAAACTCTGTGTTTAACAAATACTTTTCTTCTAAATTTTCTGTTATAAATAATTCTACATACGCACCTGAGAAACACATAACATTTGCGTTTTACTTTAAAAAATATGAGGATATTTATGATACAGGATTTAACGTTGCTCGGAAGTACTATCACTACCCTTTCTCTAGTTTCGAAGACATTTTCTCAAAGCTTAATTGAGGGGGCGGGGGTTCGAAAATTGAGCTTGTAATTGCTTATTTGCAAATTCCTGTTGAAAAGTTGATTTCGAAATTATTATGTATAAATACGAATCGTGGTTTAGATAAATTAAATTCGAACGTTTACCATTTGGTGTCAAGGTAGTGCCAACAATATTTCAACAAGTCATAGATACCCTGCTGGGTGGACTTGATTTTGCGGTTGCTTAATTAGACTATATTCTAGTGAAAAATCAAAGCATAGTCTAACATAAGGATCTTGTACACAGTTTTTCCTAAAATCCGAAAGTACTATTTCAAAATTAAAAAGACCAAATGTAATTTTTTGCATGGAAAAAAGTCAAATACATAGGACACATAATTGACAAGGATAGTAGAAGACGGTATCCTGATCGGTCTATCATGATTAATGACATGCCGGCACCCAATAACATCGCTTCATTACAGAGCTTCCGAGGACTAGCAAATTATTACTAGGCATTCATACTAATTATACACGATTTGTTTGTTCCCTTTAATGAATTATTCAAAAAAAGATAGGCCATGGATTTGGGGAACAGAATCCCAGCAGGCATTTGAAAAAATAAAGAAAAATCTAACGTCAGACTTGTTTCTTATTTATTACGATCCGGACTTGGAAATCATTGGTGCTAGCGATGGTAGTTCGTATGGCGTAGGAACATACATTCTTCACAAAATGACTAGAACTATAAAAAATCGAAAAATGTTTTGAGAGTTTTGCTTCCTGTAGAAAAAGAATTATTCTCAGATTGAAAAAAAAAGCAGTTGAGATTATATTCACTGTCGCAATGTTCCACCACTATATTTCTAGTCGGCAATTCTCTCTACACACAGACGACAAGCCATTACTCACCATTTTTGGCCCGGCCCAAAGAAAGGTTTGCCTATGCACACAGCCAACAGACTTAAGCGATGATGTACAATAAAGTTGAATTACTATTTTAAAATTGAGTACGTGTCAACGCAAACATTCGACCATGCAGATGGAGTGTCAAGAGTAATTCCCAAGTACAAAGAACCACTGGAAGATACGGTGCTTGCCTCCCTTCAGTCTGAAAGAGAATTAAATCTACTCTTTGTTATACTGTAAGGGGATTTCCAGTGACTCTGAAACAAATAAAACAAATTTATTGCCATGATGAATATATTAAGTTATTAAGGAAATAAAAGCAACGGACGTTTTTCCTAAGTGTGATGGGGTGTTATTAGGAAGGGGACATGTTGCGATTCCATATTGCCACTAACACCCCCAGAAACATGTTTTAAAAGATTTTCACGCTAGCCATCCAAGGAGTACTAATATGGAAATTTGATGGATAATACGAAATACGCCGTTCCAAAAGAAAAAAACAACTAAGTTAATGATAGTGATATAGCCAATGCGGAAAAGAATGATAGCAGATTGGAAGCATAATTAATGATTTGAAATAACTATTATTTACTAAGTCTAAAAAATGATTTTGTTTTAACTCTACAATAGCTGTTAAACTGGTAGATATCTCTTGTTTTGATTTTCATCAAATGGTGACCAAATCGTTACCAGAGTTTTCAATGGATAAATGTAAATGTAACTGAATTTTTCCGGAGAGAAACACATTAATTTGGAAATTCTTGCAAAAATCAAATAATTGTCGGATAATCATGGTAACAATAGTTTTCTCTTGTTTTTTGTTACATTTGTTACCCCCACTTCCACGTAAAATCATGAGATTTTACGAAATAAAATTTTGTCGCGAAAATTTCATTTATTAGTTAAACGCATTACTCATTGGATTATATAAATCATCTTTTATTTTTTTTCAAAAAGGTGGCTTTCCTTTTTTACAAAACTCTGCTCCAAATAGTAAAATAAAAATGCATCAAAATTATATTATTTAATTAGATGAGCTTTTAATTGCTTTTATAAATAATATATATTAAGGATATTATCAACCAGTCAGTTAAGTGCCATACGTGATACATACTTGGGTGATCATGTCTCGAAAGAGAAATGACTGAGAGGGTAGAAGATTATGCCGCAGTAGGTTGCTATTACTTTCTGTGGTAGACTGTTTGCCAGCCAAGGTTATAGCACCCAATCTGTCCTGTTATTTAACCCATAACTGGAACGTAGACATTGGCAAATACCTTTCCTAATACATTGGTAAATACTATTTGCACATAGTTTAAAGAAAGTGTTTTCATTCATACTGAAATTTTAAAAGAATAGGGCAGAACAGAGATTTATAAATTTATAAATTATTCTAATTACACTTTTAGAATAAAAGAAAACAATTCATGCAAAAATTGAAAAAGATATTTTATAAAGAAAATGATCATTTTTTTTATAAAAAGAAAGACGGGTTTTCGACTTAATGTCTTAATTTGATTGCATTTTTTATTATGTTTTAGAGTAGAATTTTGGTGAATGTGTAACTGCTTGAGTTAAAGAGAAAATTATTTACTTCCTCTGAAGTGTCCTGCCCTTTTCTTCCAACTAATATGAATATGAAACTGCACAAATTTCTAATTTATAACAATTTCATTTAGTGAGGATAACAGATGTTTAAAAAAAATAGAGATAATTTAATTCATTTGTGAATACGTCCTAAAAGTTTCATTAAAATCCAACACTTACTTGTATTTTGAAAGAATTTTGAGATCATGTCTTTTTTTCTTTGCCATTGTTTGATTTGTTGTCCTCGTTTTTCTTGTCATGTTTATGATGTTTTGTCCGTCGTATGCTTTGGCGTTCTTCTTTCTCAAGGACACATGGCACAGTAGATATAGGCAGTTGTTAGTTCAAGTGGGTTCAATCCCAGGCTACTGCAGTTGTGAACAAATAACTTAAAAATTTAAATTAAAGGGAGATAACTACATGGCATCTGGAAGTGACATTGTACATGGAATAAGAATGATATATTCCAGTGATTGAAATAAAGTGTTTGGTTTGACATTTCTAGCACCTGAAAAAGTTTGGGTTATATAACTTTGTAAACATGGCATTAAAGATGAGGAGAACAGTCTAAACGATGTAAATAATATAAATATTTGCTCATCTGAGAAATATTAACAAGTACATATGTATTTTTACCAGAAAATGTGCTGAATTTTATATTATTAATTTTATTAAACATCAGTCGCAAAAAAAAACAAGATTTTCTATCTGCTTAACAATAATAAATATTTTGATGATAAAACTTTCTATCTATCAAGTTTGTGGAAAAATCACCGTACTCACATATTTTCTTAAAAGTAATTTAAGATAATCTGATTTTTCCATTGTTTTTTTTTCCCCGTTTTTGATTGCTGCATTTTTGTGTCTCTGTTTTGGACTAAACTTTTTATGTTGATTCATTTTTGCTAAAATATAAACTCATTTCATTTATTATACATTGTCTCTTTTTACAATACATTTTATTTTTCTTCACAGGTGTTTTGATTGTACAAAAAATCATTTTAATACGACCTGATAATTAGAAATTGAAATGACAGAAAACAAGATTTTGGACTGTCTATTAATAACGGTGAAATATATGCTGCTATCATGTAAAAGTTGTGTATCTGTTTTTATGAAATCAATTTAACTGCCAAAGAATCACATACTACAAACTGTGCAGTTTTTCTTTTTTGTAGACACTTAGTGTAATTGTATGAGAAGAAAGAAATCATGTTCGTGTAATGTTTGCAAACATTTGGAATAATTTAGATTTAGTGAGTCATATTGAAAAACATATTCTCGTGCATTTGGAGGATCAGCATTTCAAGGAATTTATAATGTTACACAGAAACACACTGGAGAGAAACCACATTGTGAAGTTTGGCGTTCTTCCTTTACGTATTTATCTTATTTGAAGTGCCATATGCAAACATACACTGGAGAGATACGATGTTCTTAAAGTTTTTGGGTGTGTATCTTTACAGGAGTCACATTTGAAGCACTGTTTGCAAACTGAGAAAGAAGAGAATCTACCTGAAGATTATTAATATGTCTGCTCTTATACGTCAAAATTGAAGTGTGATATGAAAATAAACACTGCAGAGAAAATATATACTTGTAAAGTTTGTGTATCTGCATAATCTAGCAAATAATCTTTGCTACGTCATATGAAAACACACACTGGAGAAAGATCATATTCTTGAGAAATTTGCGGATCTGCATTTTCGCAAATATCATTTGTGGTGCGCCACAGGCAAACAAACACTGTAGAGAAAGCATACTCTTCTGAAGTTTGTGGATCATCATTTTCATGGAAATCACCTTTAAAATACCATACGAACATGCACACTGAAAAGAAATCACATTCTTGTGAAATTTGTGGATCAGCATTTTTACAGAAGGCGCATTTGGAGAAGCATATGCAAACACATACTGGAGAGAAAACATTTTCTTGTAAAATTTGCGGATTTGCATTTTCAAAGAAGTCATCTTTGGTGAATCATATGCAAAAACATACCGGAGAGAAACCACATTGTTGTGAAATATGTGGAACTGCATTTTCACAGAAGACATCTCTGATGAATCATATGCGAAGGCATACCGGAGAGAAACCATTTTCTTGTGAATTTTGCCGATCTGCATTTTCACAGAAGACAACCTTGTTGAATCATATGCGAACACATACCAAAGAGAAACCACATTCTTGTGAGAGTTGTGGATCGGCATTTTCACAAAAGTCTCATTTGGTGGAGCATATTCGAACTCATACCGGAGAGAAACCATTTGCTTGTAAATATTGTGGATCTACATTTTCACAGAAGTCATCTTTGGTGTGCCATGTACGAATACATAATGGAGAGAGACCATATTCGTGTGAAGTTTGTGGATTTGCTTTTTCAGATAGGTCGTCTTTGGTGTACCATATACGAACACAGACCGGAGAGAAACCACATTCTTGTGAAATTTGTGGATCTACATTTTCACAGAATTCACAATTGGGGATTCATATGCAAACACATACTGGAGAGAAACCACATACTTGTGTAACTTGTGGATCTGCATTTTCACATAGATCATCTTTAGTTCACCATATGCGAACACATACCGGAGAGAAACCATATTCTTGTAAAATTTGTGGATCAGCATTTTCACAAAGGGCAAATTTGCTGCGCCATAAGCAAACCCATACCGGAGAGAAACCACATTCTTGTGAAACTTGTTGATCTGCATTTTATTTTAGGTCAGCTTTGGTGCGCCATATGCGAACACATACCGGAGAGGAACCATATTCTTGTGAAATTTGTAAATCAGCATTTTCACAGAATTCACAATTGGGGATTCATATGCAAACACATACTGGAGAGAAACCACATACTTGTGTAACTGGTGGATCTGCATTTTCACAGAGATCATCTTTAGTTCACCATATACGAACACATACCAGAGAGAAACCATATTCTTGTGAAATTTGTGGATCAGCATTTTCACATAGGGAAAATTTGCTGCGCCATAAGCAAACACATACCGGAGAGAAACTACATTCTTGTGAATTTTGTGAATCTACATTTTCACAGAAGTCACATTTGGGGAATCATATGAAAACACATACTGGAGAGAAACCACATACTTGTGTAACTTGTGGATCTACATTTTCACATAGATCTTTTTAGTTCGCCATATGCTAACACATACCGGAGAGAAACCATATTCTTGTGAAATTTGTGGATCAGCATTTTCACAGAAGTCACATTTGGGTATTCATATGCAAACACATATTGGGGAGAAACCACATAGTTTTGGATCAGCATTTTCAGATAGGTCATAGTTGGTGTGCCATGTGCGTATATATATTGGAGAGAAGCCATATTATTGTAAAATTTATGGGCTTGCATTTTCAAGGAAGTCGAAATTGTCATGCCATATGCAAATACACACTAGAGAGAAACCATATTCTTGTGAAATGTGTGGACCTGTATTTATACAGAGGTCTGATTTTTAACCACCAAATGCAAACACACTCAGGCGAGAATTCATATCTGATATTTATGAATTTCTAATTTTAGCAATATCCTACATTATATTCAGTTTTTTTTTATCAGAGGTGACATTGTTTTTGTAAAATATGCAAATCTGCGTTCTCAGAGAAACCAGTATACTCAATGTCCATTTTTTTTTAGTTGGTATTTCCATAATTATCATGTCTTATCTGACATATACAACACAAACCTGTTCGAACTGCATGTATGATGGTTTGCAAATTTTATTAATGTAAAAAAATTAAGTTCAAAATTGTAGAACAAGTAAAATAAAAATATTTTCTCATGGTGGTCAGATTTATTTTATTCGTATTAATCAACAGAAACTTTCTTTCTCAGTGTCTTTAAATATAATGTATTTTAATGTTTACTAGCAAAAACATAGGGAATGTAGTAATCTGAATGAAGCATTTACTTTCCATAATGTGTCTGTATTTATTTCTGTTTTTCTTATTAATTTTCCAGGTCAGCCATGAATAATTCCTTCATTTTATATAATGAACCCTGTACAATGTTTCATTTTCATCTGATTGATTCAAACCTTTTTATTTTGGATGTTATTTTCAGAAGTTTAATATATTTTGATTATTTTTAATGACATACTCATATTTAATGACTAGCAATAGTCTACTGAAAAGCATCCAGAACAACACTAAACAAACATATTTGCATATATATTTTTAAAAATGCATATACATCATAGTAAAATATAACATACACTTCATTATAGAAGAGAAACTGTGTTTTAAAGTCATTTGGTAAATTCAAGTCTTAGTATAATTTTGTAAAATTAATGTCTAATATCTTCCCCAAAATTATTTGAATATAACTTTTATTCATACACAATAGCTTGTGAGTTCAGAGGTTACAAACAAAAACTGCATTATGACACTCCTGATTTAAAATGCATGTAAAAATCATTTAGTAAATTTAAGGATAAAATGCAGAGATTTGAAAGAAGTATATCAGCTGTAGGAGGAATTAAATTTAAAACCCCTCTTATATTATCATCTGGTTTGTCTCTTTATCTCTGTGTGTATTTGTTTGGATTTTATAAGAAAAACTTGGCACATCAGGGATTGATTTATTGCATGTTTTTCAATTATATATTCATAACCTTTCTATGTGTATTCCAAAGTCACTAAAAATGCTTTTCTGCAAAATTTTGCAGTAAAAGTAATATTTTTTTCAATGCAGATTAATTTAACTTAGGTAACTTTTCTAAAATAATATTTGAGAATAGTATATTTTATTTTCGAAAGATTATATTTTTAATGAAATTATTTGGTGTCAGTAGATCTGTCGATATACCTGAATTTATAACTTTTGTTTCATTACTATTGCTTTGCCTAGTTTTAATTAGCATGTATATTGTTTGTTTGTTTAGCATTATTTTTCCTTGTTACTTTACTTCCTTTCTTTATTGTTTTTGAGAACTTTGTCAATTCCATTTGTGGAGCATTTTTCTTTGTATTCACCATGGCCAATGACTCAACCATTTTAATCTATTAACTTAAAATAAATTGTAATTAAAGCTACAAGATTGATTTTATTTAATCTTCTAATATTTATTTTAAAATAAGATCTGTCCAGATAGCTTTCAGTCCTACCACATCTGACCAGAAAAGCAAGCCAACAAACTGATCAACTCCAAAACATTACTGACTCTTTTTTTTTTCAAAAGTTGCCTATATTCTCACATTACCATCAATACAGTGAATTTTATACTGACAATTCTTCTCTTTCCTTTTCAACTCACCAGCTATTGTTTTCTATGTTCTTTTATGTTGGCGTGCACATTTGTTTAACAAAGTCTGAAGAGAAAGTGTTCACAATTAAACAAATGTGTTGCGACTGCTGAACTAACTACTTGGAAAACTCTTTAATAGCAAGAGATAGAAAGCGATAATGCAGAAAAGATGAAAGGAAATACAGTAAAAATATGAGCTTTTTTATAAGAGGATCAAAATAAAACAATTTTTATAGAGATTTAGAACTCGGAAGGAAAACTGAATGGTTTGATGAACCATGAAAAATCTTCTCATTAATAAATCTCAGTGCATAGTTAGTGGAATAAAGAGTAGCTACATAGTTTTATTCATATGTAGGTAATACAGGGGCAATATCAAATCACTTGGCAGGAGCCAAAAACTATTCTCCAAATATTAGATCAACCAAAATAGATTAAAATTTTCCAAGATTGTGTGTAAAGAAAATCCAAGTTCTTCTCTGTCCTCCTTTATCCAGGGTATATAAAAAAAACTGTACCAAAAAACTGACACGAGTTCAAGGAGAAATGTCCATATACAGCAACCAGGAAACTGCCAACCCGGTACCTTCAGAATGGAGAGACATTGCCACCATAGTCAATAACTGCAAAGAGCTTCCAACTGAACTAACAGTAAAACCGAAGGAGCAGGTACATGGACCGGGAACCCCTTCCTAAACAAGAAACAAGGTGATCACCTCTACTCCCGTTCAAAATAAAGGGGTGGAGTGTGAAACCGGGTGATAGTAAGTACTATCTACTCCAATTAAAAGAATGAGATAAAAAATGAAATAAAATAAAATCAAAAGAATTTACTAAGTTTTAATTTAGTATAAGTCCAAACGGAACATACGTCAAAAAACATACAAAAAAAAAAATTAAAGACAGAGTGAGAGAAAATAAAAAAAACCGATTTGACAACATACCGAACAGGTAACCCTGAAATTTGAGTGATATATTACGGAAGACAGCTCTAATTTCGACTCTCTTTTTGTTTCAAAATATCACGGGCAGTTAACTGCTAGTAACTTTGTCAAGACCTCTGGTCGGAAAGAAAAAGACAGGCCACTGGCCATGCGCGAAAGTTAAGCATTAGGGAGTAGGGGATGGTTAGCTGTCCTGTATTCAAAGAACAACTACCTCTTAAGTTATGTAGAACAGCATCTCTAAGGAAATAAATAGATAAATGAGACCTCAAAACAATTTTTATCTAGAGAAAATAAAAAACAGATTTGAAGGGTCGATATTAAATCACTTGACAGGAGCCAAAGACTATTTTCCAAACATTAGAATGGCCCAAAATGATAAAAACTTGGCAAGATTGTGTGCAGAGAAGATCTGAGGTCTTAACTATCCTACCTTATCTAGTGTATATAAAAAATACTGTAACAAAAAATTGTCACCAGATCAAGGTAAAATGCCCCCATAAATGTATGCCCAAAAGGCCATTGTAGTACCTCAACAGAAAATCATAACAAATGTTCTCCATTTGCTTCTTCACATGCATGCACCCATTGGATCATTGATGAGAGAAATCTTTGAAATACTTCAAGACAGTGTTGAATGGTTTTTACACGTTCTCATGTGTTTCCACATTAAATAACCGACATAAATCATTTGTTTTTAATGATCCCTTGTTTATATGCACATTTGATCATGTTCTTTATGAGGAATCTGCCTCAAAGTCTCCAAAAGTATTTTGGTACATCGTGTATTTATGTATATATATATGAAAGAGAGAGAGAATACTAAACTGATAATCTGCTCATTGCGTAAAGACATAAACAGCTGCTGTTTATGAAATTGTCTGCTCTCTGCAGTGCTCAATTGCAAGTGAGTGTGTGTTTATGTATATATATATATATATATATGTAATGACTACCACCGAAAACAATGGAGAAAGTGAAGTGTATTATAGTTATTTGATGTAATATGGAGAAATATAATTATTTTCTTTTTATCCTATGTATCAACTTCTTTTCAAATAAATGTGGGGTTGGACTAAGAAATACTTGAAAGATATTCAGGTTGGTTGATTGTTTAATTTAGCAGCATATCAACTTATTTGAGTTATTTAATGCTGAAATTGAAATATTTGAAATGCCATTATATGTTTTAAACTACATATAAAATGTATTGTTTGTCATTTTGCTTAAATGGTATTGCTGTTAATTCTACCATAAAATGTATTGTTTGTAATCTTACTTTAAGTAGGTATCCTTACTCATTTTTTAATTTAAAATATGTTGCTAGTATTTATTATAAAAATGTATTTTTATACTTTAAAAGTCTTTTTTATGTTTGGGGTTCACTATTAGTTCATAGCTGTGTCCATAACAGGTGCTACCACATTGTGTCAGAGCAGACCTGGGAACAACAGCACTTACGAGGTAGTTCCATGCTCTTCAAAACCTCCATCTTCACTGTTGTACATTCATGAAATTGCTATACACTACATTCTCTCTTTTGGCATGTTTTACCATTATAAACATAATCTAGAGAGATTTATTTAAACAGTATTTTTAAAGATATTTTAAATATACAAATTAAATTTAAACAAATTGGAGGTCTCATTAAGTGGGAACAAAAACCCATGAGTTGTTCTGCGCTAGTGAAAACTTCAAAAATAGTAATGGACCAAGAACAATCAATAAAAGATGATTTCAAATGGGTGATTTTTAAAAAATACAATATTTAAGTAGAACTTTGAAAGGGACTATTTTTTTGTGGATTGTCACATTATTCAACATCTTATCAAGAAGAAAATCTCATGTTGACATTAATATTTACTTTTTATTAATCTGTTGAAAGAATGATCCACTATGGCATGTGGCTAATTTTTCTTTATATATATTGTTCAATTTTTCTACTTCAATTGATCACATATGCAAAACATATTTATTTAACTACCATATGAAACTTTCCTGCCTCTTATCAGAATCAATCTACTATTTGTCAGTGCATTAAATACTGTTGCCATATCTGGTCAGGTGCCCCTGTTCTTTTTCTTGAGGTTCTTGACAAAATCCGAAAGAGGATTGGCTACATAATCAATCCTGACTAGGCATTCCAACCTTCACTCACTTTCTCACTGATGTCATGTGGCTTTCCCTTTTCTTTTGTTCAAGTATTTTCAAGGCAGTTGATCTTACAAGCTTTCCTTTACCTGTTGTTCCAACCCACATGTATTTGCATATGCTATAAGATTGACATTAAGGTAATTTTCCAAAAACTGATCTTCTGATTCATGTTCCACCACTGGCCTGAATTGAATTAAAGTTGATCTGAGCCTAAAAAAAGATATAAAAACTCATCAAAAAATTCTTTGGCAGCTATGATTCACAAAACTCATCAAGATGCAAACTCCCAACTCTAATGACACCATCCAAAGACCGTCGCCCCAGTCACTCATACCTCACCATTTCTCTTTTAATTTATGGCTACACGGGTGTCTTTTATGACTCTACTCATCGTTTTGTTTTAATGACATTCACACCGATTTACCACTTGTATGTTTTGTTAATACAAATATTTATTTCCTAAACCTCCGTCGTTTCTTCTTTATTCTATCACTGCATGCTTAATATAAAATTACCAACCATTCCCCTCCCCAGCAAAAAAAAAAAACACAAGGTAATTAATAAGTAGTATTTATTTTTTTACCAATCATCAAGAAAAACAGAAACAAAAAAAGGCATGTTCATGTATATAATAAGCATTTGCTTACTCTACAGTGTTGGAAATTGTGCATGAATATGAGATATGTGCATTGTGGTGTAGTGGTTATCGACTTGAAACAAGAAACTGGAGTGCCGAGTTCGAATTTAAGTGGAATTCCTTGCATTCACTTAGGTGCAGATGTCTTTGGGAAAGGTATTAATCCGTCTTTTCCTCCAGTTACGGTTAAATAACAGGACAGATTGGGTTCTATAGCCTTGTCTAGCAACCAGTCTACCTCAAAGTAATGGCAACATACTGTGGGATAATGTTCTGCCCAGTCATTTATGTCTCTTTCAAGACATGATCTTTCAAGCACATATCGCGTATGGCACTTAACTGACTAACTCCTTCTCATGTCAGTTTTATAATGTATTTTTCCATGCTGAAAGAGGGCACTTGAATCAGCCTGGAGGCGTTTCTTTGGAATTCAGATTGGATTTAAGCAGGATTTGATTGAACTGCTTTTTTTCATTGATTCCTTCAGGCATATTTTGTGATTATTAATCCATGTAATAAAGCTTGATCAGATCATTTCCTTGTGTTTTAGTGTAGATTACAAAGTGTTCCATTAATTTATTTAATCTTGTATTACTGTTTGCTTTGTAACTGAGTAAAGCCTCCTCTGAAATTGGGTGATCTGTATACATAAAATAAAATAAAAACTTTCTTTCTTGATTGACAAAACTTATCTTCTAGGTTATATGGGACATGAATCAAGCCACTTTTCTCTGTCCTTTCTTCTCTTTACTAAACTTTATGGAATGTTGGGCTATAATCAACCAATTATTTCAAATTAGCTAGAGATAAACTTGAGATAGTAGATTGACACTTTGAGAATTGACTCTCTTTTGCAGGAATTTTCTTTTTCTTTTTTTTTTTTTCAGTGAAAAAAAACCTGCTATGAACAAAGGAAAGGAGAAAAAAGCTAAATTAAATATAAAACAAATGGTTTAAATAAGAGAAAAAATAACGCTTTATTAAGAACAGGGAGGAATTGTATGCAGGCTGCAAAACTCATCCATTTGCATAGGTTAGTTTATAGCCTTGTTACCACAAACAAAAACAAATTAAAAGTTCTTCACAATTACGTTGCTAGTCTTGAGGAGTCTCTTTTTCTTAAGAAATTTTCTCTCTTCCTTTCTTTCCTGTAAAGAGAGAGAACTTAGGGAAGAATTCATTTAGCCACTGAATTAGCGACACTGTTTTCATTTTTTTATTTTTTCAATGTTCGATGTTCAAAAGTTAGCAGAAAAATTCCATGACTAAGACATGTAAATAATAATGATTTAAAATCATGGTATCAGTACTCTTTTATTTCTTCATACAGTGAAAGTGTGCATTGTTTTGGTCATACTACTTTTGGTTTGATTTGGAAATACCAATTTTGAAACCTTTTTAAATTTTAGAAGTCAACGTGTATATGACAGCTAAACAATCACATCTAATGCAATCAAGAATAAAAAAACTCACTACCAAAAGCTTCATATTTATTTGAGCAGTTGAACGTAAAGACAAAATAAACTGCTATTTTTATCATCATATTGGAGTCACCTGAAACATGTATAGGTTAAAAATTAAATACTTTGCACTTGGATTTGTGGGGTATGAGCGTTCTTATCCCCAATATTAATATAAAAGATATTTATATAGGTAAATGTAAAATTGATAGTGCAAACACTAAAGTGAAAATGAATGCCCATTAAAAGCATTTTTATTTAAAGTCACTTTTATCAAGCTATTTGAGTCTATATATTAAGCCCTATTAAAATATAATTAATTTTTTCATATTTGATTATTTGCTGTATTTTTATTCATAATACAAAAAAAATCAGTTTTTTTAATGTATTCAAATATTACTACTAAATTCATGAGGTAAAATCATCACTTCAAATTGTCACTGATAATGACAATGGGGGGGTGCAGATTTTCAATGTGAAGTTTAGTTATAATTTCTTCATTTTATTTTATCAAAACAAAATAAAACAACAACATTCCTTGATTTAAATACTGAAATTTTTTGGTTTTCTCATGAATATTTTGGCCAAATCTTGCAAAATCTAGAAGTTTTCAGTGCATTTTTGTTTACGATAAGTGATGACAAATGCTCAAAAAACAGTTGAAGTGTCAGATTTAACTGTTTGTATCAGTACTTAATCGGTTTATACACAACTTTCGGTACATTATTCTTTTTGATTTTCTAAAAAAAGTAAAAAACTCAACCTACCCTAATATATATATATATATATATATATATATATATATATAAAAGATACATGCAATTTTTCACTAAAAACACTAGCGTGAAAAAAGGCTCCAAAATTTAATAAAAATAACGTTTTATCTTAAAAACGTTTATATTATTATTTTAAATATTTTTCCATCTTTTCTAGCATATTTGAAATTTGGTTTAAAATTACGTTTTTTTTTGGGGGGTTTTTTTTTCCCCTCAGCAGGGGACCAAAGCTGACTATGGGAATTTTGGTGCCTTTGTTTTCAGTGAAAATCACATAATTTTGGAAATTCTTGCAGCACCCAAATTATTGCTGGACTTTAATGAAACATTTAGGATTTATTCACAAATGTACGAATTTATTTATAAATTATGATTTTCATAAAATCTTGAAAAAAATATTTCTTTACATCTGTTGCTCCCCACACCAACTTACTTTCATAAAATTTCTAGAAAATACATTCTCTCCACAAACATTATTCTATAAGTCAATTTTTTTTCAAACAGTTATTCCTTTCCTGAAAATCTGCTCTAAATAGTAAAAGAAAAAATGTAATAAAACTATGAATAAAACCATGATATTATTTAATTAGATAAGCTTTTGTTTCATATATATATATATATATATATATATTTATATAAGGACATTACAGGCTGAGAAAGAATTTTGACAAATATGTAAAATTTTTGATTGGTTAAAAAGGAAGTCTCCTTGGATAATGTTAATCACCTATTTTTTTTCTTATAGTTGCTCTTTTGCAGAAATTCGCTCCGAAAAGTAAAAACAAAACTGCAATAAAACACTAGCATTTTATCATTTATGTAAACTTTGAATTGCTTTTATAATCAATATACATTAAGGATATCATAGTCTGAAGAGAAAATTTATTCAATGAATGATGAAGTCTTACAAGAATTAATTTCATTTTTATTTTCTTAATTATAATAATTTATAAACTTTTAAAACGTTCTTGAAAATTTATTCCAGTCATTGTACTAATTAGATTATTAAGTTAATAAGTGGAGACTATAACTACTATTTGAAAATTGAGAAGGTTAATACTTATCTTCACACACCAAGATTGTTTAAATAGTTTTAACTTTTTTAGTGCATGCAAGAATGCTTTTTTCATGGTAGGCTATAAATACAATATCATTAAAGACAATTCTTTAATTTAATTTCCATGTTTTGTGTGTAAATTTCAACACTCAACAGGCTTTTCAAATAATACTATCAAGTGAGTTTTTTATTTCCATTTCTAATTTCGTCATTTTTTTTAAAAAATAATCATGAATGTAGGTAGCTCCACTAATTTTTGATAACTAATTTTAAAAAATCTTTCAATTGGAAAGTCATTCAGTTTTTTAGCTTTATTGTTTAGGATATGGGATTATAACTAAATTAAATAATAGCATAAAAATTTACATTTTATTATTAATAACAAAAAGTACTATAAAAATTTGATAAATAAGATAACTTTACCATGTCATAAATGTCATAACAATAATTATTTATAAAGAATAATATGAAACATAAATTTTATAACATTTTATGTATTGCATTAACTCTGTCATCTTATATATTTTCAATCTTTTATTATATTTTAAAATTAATTTTAAAATAATATTATATTTAAAAATTTTTTTCAGAAAGGATCTTCAAACATAAGACTATAAAGCTAAAGTATCTGAAATTCAATAAACTAATTGATGACTGCAAAAATATGTTAATTTTAAAAACTTACTAGGTATTTAAAACACAGAAACAAAATGTTCACTTGGGTTTCAAAAGATTATGTCAGTTCTGGTCTACCATAATTAGCTAGACGTGTTAAGGGAAGCTCTCATCAATCAGTATGCAGGTCAGAAAGATAAGCCCTCCTTTATTTCAGATTATAAACAACTAATAATTGTTTCAAATCAGAAAAATTTAACTATGAATTTGATAATTTTCAAAAAATAATGTGTAACAAATGTATGTTTTAGTTTTGCAATATTTTCAAAACGAAAAATTAACTTTTGTTTATAAATGTGGCAATCACTTAGAAATGGCAAGAAAATTGAAAATATTTTTAGAATTAAAAACTTTTAGATTTCAAACAATATAATTTCAGTTTGAAATGTATTAGAGTATTTTTTTATTGGAAGTAGTAAATTTAATCATTTAGCTGTCAGTTAAGCTAAAATTAATGCTTCAGAAAAACATTTGATTTTTAAAAATTCAGTTTCAAACCTTGGTACCAAAAATGCGTGGACTTACATATTTCAGTCAGTTATTAATTTGTTGCTATGAATGTAATATTAGAACTGAATATCAACACAATGAAAAAAGATCTTTGTGACATTCATAAAAAAAGTCTGATTTTTAATTATTTTATATCAACTCTTCAAAATCAAAGATGTTTTAGAAAGAAATATTATCTAAAGTTGTTTACATTCAAATAGCTATTATAATATGCACCAGAAAATCTTCTCAGAAGGTAAAATCGCAGCTCATGTAAATTTATGCAAGTATCAAAAAACATCTTTTTCTGCCATGTGGCACATTTATATTAATCTACCATTCATCTATGCATTGAATACTGTTGCCATATTTCATCATTTGCTCCTGTTGTTCATCTCAGGGTTTCGACAAAATCCAAAGGAGGATGTGGAGGGTAATTTGTCCTGATTTGACAGCTCATAATCAACCCTGTTCTCACCGGTGGAATATTGCTTCCCTCTGTTTTTTCTATGAGTTCTTTCATGCCTTCTTCTCAGTCAGTGAGGGTAGGACAGTGTGTCTCTCAACCTTATAGCAGGGCCTCTGCATGGTTGTTTCTGGTATGTGAATGATTCATGCAGGTTTTTATAACAGAACAAAGGTTTGCATAAACTTGTTTGTTTTTTCTCAGTTTCTCTCCTTTCATTTGCCATCTCAGTCGGTAGCCAATTCCCTTTTCTTCTAGTCAATAAACATATTTTAACGCAGGCTCACTAAATGTATAATGAAGAATAATACTAATGAATAAGTCTTTTGACAGTCAAGAATGAAAAAGCAAATCATCTATTAAAATACAAAGCATCCATTTAAAATGAAAATTAACCAAATTCTATGATATTTTAGAAGTTTCTGAAGATAAGATGTGAGTGCCATATACCACAATGATTTGTTCATTTCATAAAAATGTTGAAAGCCATCAAACTTAACAAGAATCCTTGAATGAAGACAGTTGATGAATACCATACAAGTGATGGATTCTGCAGATTCTATGGATGTTCCACCAAACATTTACACAAAGTTTCCACCAAATGTGATGGTTCAGGGAGTCTTGAGAAACAAGGGAATTGCTATACGTCGTTTCTTCACTAGGTCCTTGAAGGTAATTTCGGGGAGTATGTGAAGCCTTGAATAGAGTGTGAGCAAAGAAAGACTGTACATCTCCCAACAAGACACTGCAACATGTCATAAGATGAAAACCAAAGAATAAGTTCCAACCTCTACATTCAACCTTTTTGTCATTGAGGGTTGAGTTTGAGAGCCATCTCAGTACAGTAGAAATGCTTAATGTGTAAATTAGCAATGTTCTTATGGAAGGCGAACATAGGGAAGAAATATTGATAGAAATTCAAAGAGTAGAAACCCAGTTCGTGTTGGAGAATGACTATGAAAGACAAAAAGTGGGATAACGTATGATCGTTTCTCACCAACATTAAGACACAACTCCATGAGATGAAGAGTTCCTTCTCTTTGGATTTCCTGGAGAATGGTTCTCCAGGAAGCAAGTTCTCGAGTCGCGTATTGTTTAATAAACTGCCAGTGATGTTTCGGCGTGAAGTTATCAACCGGTTGGGAAATATTTACCATGAATTGGAGGAGTTATTTTCTGTATATTCGGTGCAGGAAATAAAAAGTGAAGTATTGTTGGATGTCTATCACCCACACTACTAATTTAATTGATGCTTAATTTTTGAATTAGTAATGCTCTTATGGAAAACGAACATGGGGCAAGAAATGTTGAAAGAAATTCAAAGAGTAGAAACTCAGTTCGTGATTGATAGTGACTCCAAAGAGATGAAAGACCAAGAGCGCGATAACGTCAGATCGTTTCTCACCAACATTAAGAGGCAACTCCATGAGATGAAGAGTTCCTTCTCCTTGGAGTTCCTGGAGAATGGTTCTGCAGGTAGCAAGTTTTTTTTATTCACGTAGTGTTTGTAGTGGACGAAGCGTCCACTTACTAATATATGTTTACGAGTCGACTCGACGTAACTGGGTGGTGAAATAAAACAAGCAATAAGAAAGAACGAGTAGGCGAAAGTAACAAGAAAAACAATATATTAACAGAGGTTACATAGGGTTGACAGCATGCATAAAATTAAGGAAAGAGAAGTTCTTTCCCTGGTGAGAAATAAAAAATTGCGCCCCTAATTGCTACCCGCAATTAGGGCGCGTGTGTTTGTGTGAGTTAGGGAGACATGTCTGCTCTTGTCCGGGACAAAATCCTAACTAGCGTACCACGTTACGTTCCGCTGCTTTTATTGGCATCGTTTACGCGGGAACTACGGCTGTCACGTGAACGCTGAATGACCATGTGTGTGTGTGTGGGTGTGAATATATCAAGCCCCACAAATACCCCCCTTAGATTGAAACAAATATTAAAAATACTTTTTTTCAATATGTCCGTGAATATGTTGGTTTGATTACGTTGATGATGATGCTTGTAGTAGTAGTAGTAGTCATGCCAAAAATGACAGAAAAGGCTGGTTGCTGAAAAAAAAGGTGGGTGGCACGGACGTTCCTCATAGGTTCAGGTGCAATTTTTGTCGTTGCAACACTCATAATGGATATTCTTGTAGGAAATATCTTACGTTAAAGGACCGCTTGACTGCAAGTCAGCTAATTTATGTACAAAATGCACTAGTCCTTCACACTCTGCTGAGCAGTGGCCTTACGTACAAGGCCAGTTTAAAACTTGTTGGGGTTGCAAGAGCCTGTTTCATTGCTGCACTTTGTGTCCTTCTGTTGATAAGAATCAAGTGAATGTAAATCCTTGTTTTGAGAAGGACATATATTTATTGCTACTCATGGTCGAGATCGTAATCAGGCAGGTCGAGAGTGAGAAAAGAGCAAATTCTTTGGTAGACACTGGCATTCAACGGTTTACCTTTAATGAGGACCTTAAATGATAAACCTGTTCAAACAGCTAAAAGAAAATTTGTCATTAAAACCATTATGAGTTCGGCGCAGAAAATATTAAGTGAAGTATTGTTAGATGTCAAGCTTCTTACTGGAATGAAATCGATTCCCTTTCTGGTGGATGAAAAATTAGACTTAGATTTTCATGTGGTTGGTTTAGGTGCAGCGGTAGACAGTATGCAAGCTAGTGGTTTTAAATTGGCAGTGAACTTTTCAAGTGTCCAGGATAATTCGTTCTCTGTGCAATGGCTGTTAGGTGTGGATTTGCTCAAATGTTTTGGTCCCATGCAGTTGACTAGTTTTATGAATGACTCTGTGTTTAGGTTCCCTCAGGGATTGGTGCTTTTTCAGAATATTGCTGAATTTTTTGCACCAGAGACTGTTACTCAGGGAAATAGAGCTTGTGAAACTCATTATAATCAGATTATAGCCAATTCTTCAGAGTGTCCAGTGATCCACGTAGAACCCAATTCCACGGATGTAGATCTTTTGAACTGTTTTGCTGAAATGGAGAGGACCATAGAAAAATTGTTTAGTTTGGAGACTTTGGGTATTGGAGAGGATGCTATCGGTGTTTTCAATCATGATAAGATAACGTTATTTTGTGCATCCATCGCTCATGTGAATAACTGCTATTATGTAGAAGTTACCCTGGGATGAAAACAAATTACCTTTGCTTTATTCAAACCAAATAGTTAGCGTTGAACGTCCTTAATCGTATTGTTACTAAGCTGGATAAACAATGCATATACGATAAGTACTTCCAGGTTTTCCTTGAGCAGGAGGCGGAAGAAATTATTGAAAATAACGAAGTTAATCCTGAGTCGTATAAGAATTATACTTGGATACCTCACAGATCATTTTTTAAAATCGGACAGTCAAAGTTCAACTAAAATACGCCTTGTAGTCAATTGTTCCTTACATACTGGTGGTCGCCCCTCCCTTAATGATTGTGTATATCTTGGCATCAATCTCTATTCTGACATGTGGGAATTAATGTTACAATTCAAAATGCACCGTTTTGTATTGTTGGCTGATGTTCGGAAGGCATTCTTAATGATAAAATTAAAAAGAATAGAGACAAAAGCCATTTATATCTTTAATGATATCTTAAGGTTGAATGGTTTCTCTACGGAACATGTGCTGACCGCTAAGAATTATTTATGGAAGTCGGTACAGTCTTTGTGCCTAGCTAAAGTGAAGTTATTCTTATTGGACCCTTCCACTTAGGAGGTGCCGCCTTTGGTGACTAATTTGGGTCTTTTCTTGGACGATGACGGTCTTATCTGATCCAGAGGGAGAATTGGAAAAAAACGTTTATACTCTCTAGAGATTCTGTAACCGATCCTGTCGCCTCGGGATTGTAAGGTCACCGAGTTGATCATGATAGACTGCCATTTAAAGTGAAAATATTTGGGTATTGCTGCTACCCTTAACAAGTTACTTTTGTTGAGGTTTTGGGAGAATAAATCTAGACAGACTGCCAAGACTGTAATTTCATCTTATTCCATTTGTAATCGATACAACGCCATAACCTTCAAATAGTCCGAGGTAACGAAATTTTCTAAACATAGAGTGAATTTAGTCAGACATTACCTCCAAACGAGGATTGATTTTATCGGTTACTTGTGGGTTTAAAGAGGTGAAGATATGCAGAAAATGTATATTCTAATTTTCAATTGTTTTACTGCCAGAGCTCTATATTTGGAGTTGATCGAGGATATGACTGTCCATTCTGTGGTTGTGCTTTCGTGCGATTTTTCAATGTACACGGTGTCCCATCCCATATTTACTCTTATTAAGCTCGTTTCTTTGTTTCGGACTGTTATGTGATCAAACACGTATATGTGTTTGATAAGTTTGTTGGGAAGTTTAGCACATACAACATAAAGCATCTCACCATTCCCCTTTATTCAGCCTGGTTTGATAGTATATGGGAACGCCTCATCAAGACGGTCAAGGGTTGACTGTATTGACTGGTGGGTCAAGAGAAACTACAGTATTTCAACTTGCTTACAGACATTTCAAACGTTCAAAATGTCATAAATTTCCGTCTCTTCATTTACAGATATACAGGAGATGCTGGGTTAGATATTTTATCAACTAATGTATTTATTTATCCTCATTATTATAGCTCAGTTTGACTGGATGAAACGGCAATTTCTCTGATATGGAGGCACCCTCTAGAAGTGTTTTGTTGAAGAGTCTAGATAAAAGAGATATATCCTTTGAGAGGTTTCGTAAGCTGCTAGGACTGAGAGAGCCAATGCAGGAGTCGTATCAGGCCAATTTTTCCAACATGGGGAGGAGGTAGTTTTAATTCAGAATCCAATAAAGGCTTGACCTTATTGCTCTTTGTTATGAATCTTGTAAGTTATTCTGCGGGATGACGTCTTCGTCAGTACAGCTAAGATTAAGAGGGTGGATAAATACACCCAGCAGCATTCTTTGAGGCATCTTTATCCAATGGAAGTGTCTATCACCCATTCTCATCAGACTGCTGTATCCTCCAGTGAAATATCCGATCTGGAGGGAGCAGTTTCTCACGTTATAGATAATATCCATATATATATTAGCAGGGCGCTTCAGAGCCTGGTTATACCATCTTTGTGTGATCCCACCAGCATTATGGCCACTCCAGATATATAGCATTCCAATCTCGACTGTGGAAACGTTGGAGAGGAGAGCTAGCAGTTTCCTCCGTAAATGGTTAGGATTTTCTCGGAGCTTAAGTAGCGCAGCTTTACATGGATCATCCAATGCCATCCAGCTTCTTTTCAGAGATCTGGTCGAGGAGTTCATGATTTCACAGACAAGAGAAGCTTACCAGTATAGAAACGCCAAAGATCCTAAAGTAGCAGGAGCGGGAAGTGACGTCAAAACGGGCAGAAGATAGAGTGCAAGTAAGGAATTAGCTATCGCAGAAGGGAGCCTGAAGTGAAAAGCTATATTGGGTTCAGTCGCACAATGAAGAGCAGGCCTGGGACTAATTCCTTCATACAGATTCGAAAAAGTCACCGGGAAGGTGCGCCAACACCTGATACAAAACGAAGTATGAGAGGTGATGGAGGCAAAGCGGATGAATAAAATGGCTGGTTATAGCCAGCAGGGTGCGTGGACCAGGTGGGGTGGTGCAGATCCGCGAAAAGTGTCGTGGTCAGATCTTTGGAACACTTAATTCAGCCGATCTAGATTCCTGCTTCAGATGATGTACGATGTATTACCAAGCACGACTGACCTTCACCTATGTGGAAAAATAGATTCACCGAAGTGCCCGTTGTGCTCTTGGTGGGGACCACTGCAACACATATTGAGTGGGTGCAGAGCTGCACTGATGGACGGTCGCTATCAGTGGCGTCTTAACGAGATTTTGGAGCGTACAGCGCTCATTATTGCTGAAGATTTGCAGAGCAATAAAATCTTTCCCAGAAAAAAGAGCGATCCGCTCCGTTAAAGCAGATGCAAAGCCGAGTAAGGAGGTTGCAGGATCTAATTCCTGGTTATCGTCCGCCTCAGATTGGCAGATGCGAGGCGATCTTGAGAAACAATTAAAGTTCCCTACACATATATCGTCCCCCACATTTCGTCCAGACATAACCGTTTATTCGGACGCCACGAAACAGTTAATTTTGCTGGAGTTAACGGTCACATGGGAAGAGCATAGCAAGAGGCATTTGAGAGGAAGTACAGCAAATATCAAGGGCTCTTAGACGAGTGTAGAACTAAAGGATGGCGTACTCATTGTTTCCCAGTAGAGATCGGCTGTAGGGGGTTCGCAGGAAAGTCAATGATACGAGCCCTTATTAGCCTAGTGATAACTGGACATAAAATAAGGCGGGCGATTCAAATGATCTTGGAATCCGTCGGGAAGGCCACCAGGTGTTTGTGGATAAATAGGGCTAATGAGTGGCCCAAAACTACTAATAATACGAGCGTTCCCCGTGAACATACGTCGTAAATTCCACCATTAAAATTTAAAAGTGTACATAGATTTGTCTATATGTATATTAAAAGCTGCAGAGAAAGAATGTTTTTTGAGTCGCTTTCATTCATACATTCCATTTTTTTTTCTTTTTTTTTTTCTTGTCTTACTGGTCTTTCGAGTGTATTTATTTTATTACAAAATATTCGTACACGTAATCTTTCCTTAGCATGACTGGCAATGTTTTTTTTGTTTTGTTTTTTTATGAGTAATTTATTTTAACTAATTTACTAGTTATATATTCTCATTTAATTATAATATATTATGTAAATAATTATTTTGAGTAATTTATTTTAAGCAATTTTTAGGTGTATATATTATTTCTCTTAGTTTTTAAACGAATTTATTCTGTTAAGGAATTTTGTATTTAATGATAAATATTTGAAGGTTTTTCCACAATAGACTGAGATTACTTTCTGCAGTAGACTATTTGCCAACCAAGGCTATAGAACCCAGTCTCTCCTGCTATTTGCTTTGCTGGGAGAAGAGACTAATTAATACCAAATGTATTCACACGTAAATGAATATAATGAATTTAAACTTGGCTCTCCATTCCCTCAATCCGAGCCACTATCCATTCCTCCACCTTGCCTCGACTTAGGTTTTATTACAATTCTAAATTATCTTCAGTGGTTATTACCATTTGGGACTTTTGAAAGAAAGAAAGTCACTCAGTCAACGAGTGTGTAAAATATGTATGATTATGCTTGAAAGATTTAAATTTCATTCTTACTGTATATTCAGACTTGTATTATTTTTTTACACTAATCATGGTATCTTATTGTGATACATACTTCGGCAATCATGTATATTTCACGACAAATCTAACTGGGAAAATTTTCCCACAGTAGGTTACCAACCAAGCCTATAGAACCCAATTTGTCCTGTTATTTCACCCATAGCTGGAAGGAAGAGACGGATTAATATTTTTCGCAAGGGTAGTATTTGCACGTAAGTGAATTCACCGAATTCAACTAGAAATTGCACTCGGCTCTACGATTTTTCATTCCAAGGTGATATCCACAACACCACAACGCAAATCAGTGAAAATGTAAAATTTACATTAGACAACTACACTGCTTAAACAAGTAATGATTCTTGGATATTTAAATAAATCATTTGTTTCAACAAAATTTGCATTTGATATTAAATATAAAAATAACTTTCTTATGTCGGGGTATTCAAAGTCCTTCGCGTCGACTGTTGCTTTTGCTAGTGAAAACGTAACACTATTTTGCTCTCTAACTGCCAGGAAACCTACTACTTTTAAAATCCTTAGGAACCAAATTTTGACTAACACAGCTTAACTGATATTCCACTGAGTGCAAATTGCTTTAAAACTTTATCAGTTATTACAATTTAAAAAATTAAAATAATTCTTTTAAAATTTCATTATTAATCTAAAATTTATTTTCTTCAAGCTATAATGTCCCTAATTTATTATAGTGGTTAAAAGCTTATCAAATTAAATAATGTCATAGTTTAATGCATTTTTTATTTTACTATTAAAAGGAGATTTTTGGAAAGAGAGGCCAAAATAATAGATGATTTACATTCCCCAATGTGTCCTGTGTTTAACTAATAAAACCAATTTAGCCTACAAAATTTAATTTTTTAAAAAGGTGGTAACAAATGTAAAATAATATTTTTACGAATATTTTTTAAAATAATGATTTCAAAAATAAAGTAATTCATTTGGAATAAGTCTTGAAAGTTTCATTAAAATCCGGCAATTATTTGATTTTCACAAGAATTTCGAATTTAATGTGTTTGTCACCGGACAAAAAAGTGAGTTAATGTTTTCCATTGTAAAATCTTGTAATGATTTGAGTCCCCGCTAACGGAAATAAAAACAAGAATTTTCAACAAAATTTCGAACGTGTTAGAAAGGATTAAAAACTTTTAAAAATAACTAAAAATACTTTGATCTTTCCTCGTAATAATATAAAAATTTTGATGGGAAAAAATGCGATTTTAATAATTTTGGAACCTTTTTCTTCATACTATGCTGTTTTTTCACTTGATTTGATGAGATAGGTCACCATTTTCTTCACTAGACTACTCCCTGATTGCATGATTACAAATCAATTAGCTTGAAGTAAAGCTTTTATCATAGTGCTTCATCCTAATGAGACCATCTTCAAAGCATGTGTTGGGGAGTTATCTCCTGAGGTGTCATCAGGCATATTCTGAACCTCTGCATGCGTGCAAGCATCAGATGCATTAAGCTCAATTATCTGATCACTTTCAGACGATAAATCGTTGTCAACGTCACACATAGATGTACTAAAATTATTCATCCGTCTCGTCTCTCCAGCTATGGGTTCAATAACATTACAGATTGGGTTCTATTGCTTTGGTTAGCAACAAATATACTGCAGAAATAATGGCAACCTACTACGAGAAAATCTTCTGCCCAGTCAGTTATGTATCTTTCAAGACTTGATCACCCAAGCGTGTATCACATATGGCACTTAACTGACTTAGTTGCTGGTAAACAGCAAATGCCCCTTTAGTCAATCTCAAGGCAAGTTCCACTTTTATATTCATTCAGTACCTGCTTGTCCGGTCTCTGAATCATCAAATTCAGGTATCAACTTTATGTCACACATCATACCTGTCAGTGTCATGATACTGAAATCGTTTGTAGAATTTTGAAGGTACAAACTTTGATACAGAAACTGCTCATCTCACTATTTATTTTGTAAAATACAAAATTATGGCACAAGGCCTAAAAGGGGAGGGGGAGAGGTTGGTTCTCGCTTAACTATCCTATACCTAGCTAAACACTATCACGACCCATTCACTCGTTACAATTTGCAGAGTCACCAAAAGAACCCATCCATCTACTCTCAATCCTTCGTACACCACAATGCCAGAAACTCACAAGGGACACCTAAAAAGTGGGGGAAATTAACCCATGACAATAAAACTGTATTTATATACAATATACAATAAATATACAAGATAATGTACAATATAATAAAATATTTAATGAAAAATGAAATGATGGGAGGGGGATGAACCCAAAAAATAAACTAAAAATACAACAAATTTTTGAACTAAAATAATAATCAATGTTAGTAAGAACCGTCCATCCCAGAAAACGGAGTGGCCGCTGTATTCCGCCAAACGGCGAAATCAAGAAGCACACTCGCTAAGGGAGTGGGGAGGGGGAGAAAAAATTAGCGGAAAGGGACAATAAAAAGGCTGAACCAGCCGAGATAAAAAGAGACCAAAACAAACTGGGGAGGTTGGGAATCTCGACATGGATCATAACAAAAGAGAAAGCCGGGTACAGGCTAGGAACACATTCATTCACTTTAACTAGGTACACAAGAGAGAACTAGCTTAACCAGGGGAGGGTTCCAGAGGAATCCACCCCGATGTAACCAGCAGATCTGAAAGAGAAAATCAAGATTAGCCCCGTTCAAGCGAACCAGGCTCGCCACATTTACCCACCTTTTGCTAAAGTCTGTCGAAGTCAAACGTTTCCAATCAGTTCTAATCTTTATTTTGAGCTGATGCTCAAAATAACAGATCAGATCCTGATGTGAAAGACGCTGACCTCGCAAGACTTCCTCCATTCGCGTCGTCCAAATCACCATTCGAGCCGTGGCTAGCAGCGACAGAAACACCATACGCTTCATCCCAGAGAACGGGGGCGACACATTATCACAGGCGAATGCACGATCAATGAGCACAAGCTCTCGCGGCGCGATACGAGCAGTCAACTCGCCGACCCGGTCCCATAGAGGGCGAACCCGCGAACAATGGTAGAAGGCGTGCGAAGCCGTTTCTTCCAAGCCAAGGTTGCAGCGTTCACAATCTGGCAAATCCGCCAGGCCCCATATGAAGGCCTTGTCATTGAGAGGCAAGCGATTCCGAGCTAATCGCCAGGTGAGCGAAAACTCAGAGTTGTTGAGATAATCACTACCTGGCGCCCAAGACCAGAACGAGCGAAACTCGTCCTCCGACAAGCGCAGCACATCACGTAATGAATCCTTTGCGACGCCCTCCACTAACCCACGATAGAAGACTCTCCTAGGCCGTGAAAGGTCACTGGACCGTGGAATGGCCCGCAGGGCCGCCAGACATTCGAGGAGAAAACTCGATCGCTCTCGAGGCTTACGGCACCGCCTCGAGATGGGGGGAGTGATAGTAAGGCTAGGGAACATGTCCCTCACTATCCCCCTAAGCAATGATTCTTCGGAAATCGCTCGCCTGAGAAAAACCAATCTTGACGCAACCTTATGGCCCATCAGGTATGGCATTCCCAGACCCCCATGACACGGACGTTGGTAACAGACACGTTTGTCGACATAGTGTTTGCGTCCTCTCCATAAAATGGAGAATAGCAAACGCTCGATCGCCTTCCTATGCCGTTTACAAAGTGGAAGTACTGACAACTGGTAAAGGATCATGGGAAAGACGTATGTAGCACACGCCTCAGCCATACCCTTTAAGGACAAATTCCTTCGGCGCCAAGTCTTGGCCGACGCGCCTACCTTTGCCAGTACTTCAGACCAATTTTTCTCCAACTGTAGGTCGGGCCCGAACCACACTCCAAGAATGCAGACCGGGCCGTCCGTCCAGTCGAAGGGCCCCGGGAGGGTCAGACCCTTCCAGGCGCCTAACCGCAAGCCGGACGACTTGTTGCGGTTAATCTTGGCCCCTGTCACCTGTTCGTACCGTTCAAGCGCCTTCTGTACCACCTCGATGTCCCTGCGGGAGGACACGAAAGTAGTGACGTCATCGGCGTACGCGGAAACCCTGGCTCGAGCACCACCAGGGACAGCGATTCCACGTAGGGCCGGACTGCACGCCCTGTCCCTTAGCCGGCGAAGGAGGGGCTCCAACGCCAAAGCATAAAGTAGGGGCGACAGTGGACAACCCTGTCGGACCGACCTAGACAGCGCCAGAACGCCCGACAACTTTCCGTTCACCTGTACCACAGCCGTCGGGGATTGATACAGGAGGCTAATCCAGCGGCGGAAGTTGGTTTCGAATCCAGCTGCCTGCAGGACAGCCGCCAGGTACCGATGGTCAACCCTATCAAATGCCTTGGACTGATCTAAATGGATCAGCGCGGCTTCGTCGTCGTCTTTTATCCCCTCTATGATCGTGCGTATCAGATGCAGGTTGCTCTGAATTGTTCGGCCCTTCACAGCACAAGTCTGCTCAGGTCCCAACAGAGACTCGGCAACTAATTGCAAACGATTTTGCAAGATCTTGGCCAAAATCTTTAACTCTGTGTTTAGCAGAGTTATGGGCCGGTAACCCTCTAGCTCCCTCCCCACATCCTTGCCTTTTCTCAACAGCGTGATCACACTCCTGGTGAACCGGTTGGGGATGGACCCCTGCCGGAACCAGTTGTTGAACACGACAGTCAAAATCGGGACAAAGATGTGCGATAGCCTCAAGTACAATTCATAGGGCAAACCATCGAGACCCGGCGATTTGCCACTGCCGACCTTCTTCAGCGCCGCGTAGACTTCGCCCTCCGTAATCTCTCCCTCGCAGCTAGCTGCATCAGCCGGCAAAAGCCGGGGGAAGTCAGCCAAATAGCTGCGAAACTCCTCATCACGGAGACCAGACTCCTTGGTTAAACAGGCTCTCGAAATGCCGCCGAAACGCCTCGCACATGTCGTCAGTCGACCGCAGAGTGTGTACCTCCGGGTTGCGAACCTCTCGAATGTACCGGTCGCCTCCGCGGCGAATTTCTTCCTTGCGCAGTTCTGCGCCCATGTTCACAGCTTCGGAAGACATCTTGCTTAACTTATGTCTAACTACCTGGCCCATGTAACGATCGCTATTCGACCGGTCCACGGCCTCCTTAGCTATGGCTATCTCTAGGGGATCCCCACCAGCCACCGCCCGGGAGTAATTAGCTCTAAGTGTCTTCACCTTGTCAGCCTTATCTAGTTTGAGCCGAATGCTGAACTGAGTGGTGAAAGACCTAATACTATCCTTAAGGTTCTCCCACCACTTATTCCCGATGACTCCCCCAGTTAACGCCCGCTGCACTAAGTTAATTAGCTGGCGCCGGAAGTCCCGCCTGTCCAGTAAGGACACGTTGAACTTCCAGTAACCAGCCATTCTAACCCTATTTTCTAAATTTACCCAGGCACAAACGAGTTTGTGGTCCGAGTAACCTAGCCAGTGGAACGTGGGACAATCTAAGAAATCTAGCTCGGCTTCACGAACTAACATTATATCAAGGTAGCTAGCCACCTTGGTAGAAGGCCAACTATTAGTCCACGTCCACATTCTCCCGCCCTTGTGATCGGCCCGGTATCTATCGACTAGACCGAAGTCCTCGATCAGATCAACCAAACTACGATCACGTGCCTTCCCTCTAGCTCCCCGCCCTCTATCCAACTTGGGGTCCAGGATGGCATTCCAGTCCCCCACTAAGACGAGTCGCTTGGAATCCACCAGGAAGGGCTCCAACCGCCGAAAAACGAGACGCGCTCCTCCTGGTCGTTGGGCGCATAAACCGCAACCAGTCGAAACGCATTGCTTTTCACTGCAATATCGGCCACGATCAGCCGGCCCTCGGCACCGACATGGACAAGATCCACCTTCGCGTCCAGGGTACGCTTGACCAGCAAAGAAACTCCTCTGGCCAGCCGGTTCCCATATGCTGAATAGACGACAAAGTCGTTAGACAGCACACAGGCATCGACCTTGCAAACAAAGTGAGTCTCTTGGATCGCGGCGACATCCACGCCGAAGGACAAGAGGTCCCGAAGCAGGCGGGCAGCCTTACTCCGATCCCTCAGGCCCTTCACGTTCATACTGGCTAACTTAATTGACATCATTTAGACCTGAAAGAGAAAGCAGAAAAATTACTTCTGGTCACATACAGGGCGAAAATCTATGGCAACAGGGACCCCGACGGATTGTCCCAGAGATCCAGTGCCAATATCGGACGTAATTCGTCCGTCCAGGACAATGCCGCCGACGTCCGTAGGGAACGTTAGTTTTATTGCCCTATACAAAGAAGGATGGATAATGACAGGGACCCTCCCTGAACAAAAATGTGCAAGTTTTTGTAAATATTTGGTCCCAGTTTGGACCATCTTTATTTTAGGGAACTCCTCCACAGCTCCTTGCATGAAATCCCACACTCTGAGGTTGCCTCCGGTGTTCCTAATTAAGGTTAAAACTCCGGGGGCTTGTGGGAAGTTGGCTGGATCCTCGACCGACTTGCCGTCGATCGAGGTTAGTTTAAAGAGTGGCCTTAGTAGGGTTCTTTTTTGAGAGGAGAGGTCCCTTTCTAAGGCCGGTCTGTCTACCCGACAAATGTCTATTCTTTTAAAGGGGTTGTCCCTTTTCTTTTTCTTTTCTTTTTGGGACTGTTGAGTATTATTAGGGGAGGGTGTTTCCGCTTGGGAGGCGGGGCATTTAGTTTGGGTAAGGGGCTTTTCAGGAAGGGGAGAGTTTTGTGAAAGAGAAATTACTGGCAGCAAGGAGTTTGTGGGGGAAGGGGAAATTATATGTCTTACTGGGGAGGCAGACTGACTCCTCCCCGCAATAAAAATAATTCTGGTAGGTGATGTAGGGGCAGACCGAGATTTGGGAATCACACATTCCGCCCTACCACGTTCCTCTATTTTACCTTTCTTCTTTATTATTTCTTCTTCCTCCTCCCGTCCTCTCTTCAAAGATGAGGAACGCGGAGGAGGCATTTCCACCTCCATTTGTTGTTCTTTTTCTTCCTGTTGTTGTTCCTCTTTTTCTTCTCCCTGTTTTTGTTGTTGCTGACGTTTCTGCGGTTGGTCTCGCTGCTGCTGCTTTTTCTCTGGTTGATCTTCTTGTTGCGGCTTAGCCTCTTTACGGGGCTTCTTCTTCTCTGGGGATGGTGGTTTTCCATGTTGAGTAGGAGGGGAAGCAACTTTCTTCCCCCTCCTGACCACCTCCGTCCACTCGTTTGTTCCGCCTTTCGAGTCGGACGATTTCTCCTCCGCCACTGGTGCTCCTGACACCGGCGGTGTTGCCGGTGCTACTGGAGATTTGGCTGTCTGCTGCTCATTGTCCGATTTTCTCGAGGGGCACACCTTGGCCATATGGCCCGCAGCCCCGCATATCCAACAATGCGGCTTGCGCCCCTCAACCACTACAAACAGCCTTCGGCCTCTGCATATCAGGATGTCCGGTATACGTAGAAAGTTTGGCCTATCCACAATTATGTGTACCGCGACATCATCCGTGGGTACGCCCGCCTTGCTCTTAACTCGAGCCACCTCCTCCACAGCTCCAAACTGGGCAAAGAAGGCCCCTATGTGGTCTTCCGAGATCTCCAGTGGAACGCCGTGGATAGTTATCCAGGTCTTTCGGGTCCCCATGTACTCTGTCTGGAGCCTGATCCCTTTAGCCAGCAGTGTTGTTCCTGCTAATTTTTTGGCTTCTTCCTCAGAACTTAGCAGAATGTCCCACATAGCTCGGGACCGACGAGCTAACACCCTTGGGGTGATATTTAGGCTTTCAATAGCCTCCTCCATGCTCTCCCTGCTGACCCCAATAAACTTTCGAGTTTTGGGGTCCGAGGTCAACAGGGAGATCGTTCTTACCGAAATCACATTAACTACTTCGGGGATAACGATCAGCTCGTTCCCCAAAATAAAGTCTTTAAATTTTTCCTGCAAGCCTTGGTAATAGTTTGCATCTTTTTTTGTCGGAACTTTGTTCCATGCCGCCGGTGGAGAAGTTTCCGTCGGCATACCCGCCGATGAAGTAGACGGTTGGGGAGACAAAGCCATTATTGACTTGCCCCCCTTCACAGAGCTCAAAATTTAAACACAAAAGTTCACAATTGCGCGACGAAGACAGAACAAAACAAGTAATAGAACACGTACTCACAATCAACACAACTCCTGGTAACACAAATACGTAAATAATCCAATAAGTCAAAAAAGGGTGCGAGGCACGCTCCAGAAACTGCTCATCTCAGGAAATTCTCCTTTAGATCTTTACGTTAAGTAACAACTCAAAGCCAAGTTACCAGTCACATGCAGCACCTGTTTAGGTTGAGAAGTCTGTGATTGGTGGAGGTGTAACCTAAAATTTGCATGATGTTTTCATATACAAGTATAACTTATATCAATAATTTGTTCCAGGAGAAGTGACTTATGTCAAAATTACTTGTCTTTTTTTTTTTCGACCTTCTAATTTTTCTCTGTGTAATGCGCTTTCATTTCGACTGTGTTGCACTTTTAACTGAACAAAAAATACAAAATCTGAGTAAGTTGAAAAAGAAATCCCAACTGAATTGTTTAAACACTAAGAAACCAGCTCGATTTTTCTCGTTGCATATTCTGATTTGAAAGGTAAGTGGAAGAAATCAAATAATTTTCATTTTTTTTTATTTATTTTTATTTTTTATTTTTACTGATTTCCCACGCCAATTTTCATTTATTTATTCCTCAGATTCAGATGTTTAAGATAAACCAAAAAAGATATTTTTACAATTTTTAAAATTAAAGTTTATTTTAATTGTTTTTTAAGTATAGGAGCCAATTGAAAGATATTCTTTTTGGTAGAAAAATATTTCTAAGAAATTTTCACGTAATTCATTTCACTTTTGTTTTGTTTGACAAATTTGTTTAGGAAGTCACTGATGGCAAAAAATATTTTTGCCACTTTTCGATACATAACGTCGAATAGAAAAATTAGTCAATTTTTTTTTCATGGGATTGGGTGGGGGGTATATATATATATATATATATATATATAAAAGTCATCTTCTAAAAGTCCGGGTTAATAAATTTATTCTCTTCAACATTGGGTTGGATTTGGTTTCCCCCACCCACACCTCATATGCTATTTCAGGCAACAACAAAAACTCTTAGATACAACGACAAATTCACTGAAAAAAACAACACCGAGCATAATAAAAAAATTATCGTCAAAGTGTTTATTATTAAGAGGAAAGACTAACGTATTTTAAAATTATTTGAATTTTTTAAAAATCATTTCTAACACGTTCGAAATTGATAGAAAATCTCGTTTGGCTTAGTTTTTTTTTTTCCGTCAGCTATTCATTAAAAAGATTACTATGGAATATATTTGCACTGTTTTTTCCTGTGAAAAACTAAAACACTTTAATTCAGAAATTTTTGCAAATAAGAAATCATTGCCTGATTTTATTAAAATTTTCAAGACTTATTAAAATGAATGAAGTTTGCAAGATGATTATTTTAATAAAATCTTGATTAACAAAATATTTTTTTTTACATCTGTTAACCTCACTCCAACTACCCAGAAACTGTTTCATTATTAGTTAAAGGAAGAACTTAGTAACTATAAAGCTTTAAAAGGCATGTGCAAACTTCAAAGCGGACAAGTTTTGCTGGTGATTTTCCAAATGAATAAAAGCATGTCCCATTTCTAACGGACATTTTTGATGAGCCCAAATATCACTCCACGTGATATTCCGACTAATTTTTGATTTCGTCTGCCAAGTACCGGTGACCAGTTCAGCGACATTGAACGGAGTTTCATTAAATTCTGCCATTCAGTGGTATGAATATTGCTGAGACGTCTGTACAAGCAAGATGAAGAAAGACCGAAAACTGATGGGTGGCCCAGGACATGTAGTCCATTTGGAAATAGTTTCCTTGAAACTTAAAGTAATAATTTGGAAAAAAAATTAGCTATTGAAAAGAGAAGTGTATTGAAAACACATTTTAAAAAATCTTGGAAGAAATATGTTATTAAAACCCCACTCCTGAAAGATTTTGGACATGTTATTGAACCCCCCCCCCCCCAAAAAAAAAACATTGGACATAGTTTCCTTGTACAGGCTATTGAACCCACCCCGCCGTTTGGACATAATTTTCCTGAAACATGAAGTAAAAATAACAATTTGATATTTGAAACAAAAGAAAAAGAAAATGGCATGTAAAACACTAAGAAAAAATTCCCCAGTTCTAATAAAATTATTCAACATATACATGTTTGATTTCATTACTTTCTTACAAGTTGAAAAAAAATTGAAGCCAGTGTTTCCGAATTGGATGATTGATTTAAAGTGGTATGAGAAATTGCCCACCCCCACCCAATTTGTTTAAATATTGAAATTTTTGCAAATTTTTTATGTCGTTGTTAAAATTTATGGTGTAAAAAGTAATGTTTAACTGAAAAAAGTTCCAAAAAAATTTATAATGTACAAATTTACAGATGTTGACAGTAATGTCGTCCCGGTGATTGTTTTCAAAATGGAGGATCGATTTACTATACCGTTGTAGGAGAAACTGACCGCCACTCCATTTGTTTAAATATTGGACTTTTCCAATTTTTTTCCTGATAATTGTAAAGTTTATTGGGTAATCGGTAGAACTGTGGTGAAAAGATTGAAAAAGTGCGAAAATAAACATGGTGGTAGAATATACTTCAGGTCCGCCAGTAAAACATGCAAGACTTATTCAGAATTGAATGAAATTATTTTTAAATTTTTTTATAAATCTTTATATAATTCTGTTACCCACCTCCATGTATTGTAAATCCATATAATTTTAAGAAATTAAAAATTTTCTTGTGGAAATTGTTTTTATTAGTTAAACGCAGGATTCCTCGTGGAATGCAAATCATCTATTTTTTCTTTTGAAAAATGTTGACTTTATTTCTGATAATCTGCTCCTAATAATGAAATAAAAAATGCACTATAACTGACATTTAATTTGATAAGCATTTAATTGCTTTAATAAATAATATAAATTAGAGAAATTAGTCAGAAGAAAAAGAAAATTTCAGTTAATGAAATTTAAATTTTTTTTTTTTTTTAATTTTAATAATTTATAGTTTCAAAGGTATTTGAGAATACTTCCAAGATTTGTTGTTAGTTTATAAACTTGGTAAAGAAAGATTAGATTTATTATTTGAAAGTTTAATGCAACTCCTTGTGCCTTCCTATTTTTAACATCATTTTTTTTCTTTTGTGTATTTGAAGCTTTTATTTATTTATTTATTTATTTTTTTGTATGGTAATCTGCGTAAATTGAAGGTCATGTGTTTCAGGGTTTCATCCTCTTACAAGATAACATTTGTATACTTGCGATCGCCAAACACTTATCTTCCATCTCACACCTAATCTGTCAACGCATTCTGTAGAATGGTTAGACAGTTGAACTGTGTTTAAGAATTACTTTTCTTCTAAATTTCCTGCTATAAATAATTTTACATACGCGCCTGAGAAACACATTACATTTGCATCTAACTTTAAAAGATATGAGGATATTTACGATACAAGATTTAATGTTGTTCTGAAGGAATATAACTACATGTTTTTTTTTGTTCGTTTTTTTTTTTAGTCCAAAAAGACATTTCCGCTAAGCTCAATGGATGGCGAGGATTTTTTATCGAAAATCGAGCTTGCAAATGCTTATTTACAAATAAATTCCTGTTGAAGAGTTGAGTTCGAAATTATTATGTATAAATACGAATCTTGGATTAGATAAATTAAATTCAAACTTTTACCATTTGGTGTCAAGGTAGCGTCAACAATATTTCAGCAAGTCATAGATACCATGCTGGGTGAACTTGATTTTTGCAGTTGCTTAATTAGACGACATTCTAATGAAAAACCAAAGTATAACATAAGGATCATGTACACAGTTTTTCCTAACATCCGAAAGTGCTATTTCAGAATTAAAAAGACCGAATGTAATTTTTTGCATGGAAAAAAGTCAAATACATGGTCAACATAATTGACAAGGATGGTAGAAGACTGAATCCTGAACGGACTATCATGATTAAAGACATGCCAGCACCCAATAACATCGGTTCATTACAGAGCTTCCGAGGATTAGCAAATTATTACCAGGCATTCATACCAATTATGCACGATTTGTTTGTTCCATTTAATGAATTATTAAAAAAAAAAAAGATAGGCCCTGGATTTTGACAGCAGAATCCCAGCAGGCATTTGAAAAAATAAAGAAAATTCTCACGTCACACTTGTTTCTTACTCATTACGACTCGGACTTGGAAATCATTGGTGCTAGCGATGGTAGTTCGTATGGCGTAGGAACATACATTCTTCTCAATGACTAAAACTATAAAAAAATCGATAACACATGATTTGAGGTCTTTGCTTCCTGGAGAAAAAAATTCTCAGATTGAAAAAAAAAAGCAGTTGAGATTATATTCACTGTCGTAAAATTCCACCGCTATATATCTAGTCGGCAATTCTCTCGACAGACAGACCACAAGCCATCACTCACCATTTCTGGCTCAAAGAAAGGTTTGCCTATACACACAGTCAACAGACTTAACCGATGTGGTACAATAATATTGAATTACAATTTTAAAAGTGAGTACGTGTCAATGCAAATATTCTGTCATGAAGATGGAGTGTCAAGATTAATTCCAAGTACAAAACAACCACTGGAAGATACAGTGCTTGCCTCGCTTCAGTCTGACGGAGAATTAAATCTACTCTTCGTAATACTGTAAGGGGATTTCCAGTGACTCTGAAACAAATAAGACAAATTTCTTGCCATGATGAATATATTATTTTATTAAGGAAATAAAATCTACGGACGTTTTTCCTAAATGTGATGGGACGTTTCTATGAAGGGGACATGTTGTGATTCAATATTGCCATTAACACTACAGAAACACATTTTGGAAGATTTTCAGGCTTGCCATCCAGGGAGTACTAATATGGAAAGTTTGATGTATAGCTATGTTGTATTTTAAAATAATTAAAAATAACTAAACTTTTTTTGAGATGGGTATGATAAAAAAAACAGGTCCCAAACGTAATGAACATGAAGTTTTTCCATCAAAATGTTATTATTAAGAGGAAATATGAAAGTATTTTGAATTATTTTTAGAATGGTGTAATCAATACCAACACGTTCAGAATTTTGGTAAAAACTTCTTGTTTTGATTTTCATCAAATGGAGACCAAATCGTTACCAGAATTTTTAATGGATAAATGTAAATGTAACTCCGGTTTTCCGGTGAAAAGCACATTAATTTAGAAATTCTTGCAAAAATGAAATAATTGTCGGATTGTCATGAAAATTTCAGGAATTATTCAGAAATGAATTAGTGTTTTGGAAATTATAATTTTTAGGAAATTATGGTAAAAATAGTTTTTTCTTGTTTTTGTTACATTTGTTATTCCCACTTCCACGTAAATTCATGGAATTTCACGAAATTAAATTTTGTAGCGAAAATTTCATTTATTAGGTAAACGCAGTACTCATTGGAGTATATAAATCATCTGTTATTTTTTTAAATGGTAGCTCTCTTTTTACAAAACTCTGCTTCAAATAGTAAAATAAAAATGCATTTTTTTTTTGGAGATGGGTATGATAAAATTGGGTATATGACTTATATAGTAAAGTGTTTACAATTCATACATAAACACATAAATCAACTTCAGCAACGCTTAAATGATGGGGCTGGGAATGGGTTTCCTGAGAAAACAGCGATGGTTGTAATAGATGAAACTTTTAATATTCTAGCGCTCTAAAGGCCCAAGGAATACGCCGTTCAGAAAGAAAAGAAAAAACAATTTAAAAGTGGTTTATCCAATGCCGAAAATAATGATAGCAGATTGGAAGCATAAGTAATGATTTGAAATAAGTATTATTTACTAAGTTTAAAAAATGAATTTTTTAACACAACAATAGCTGTTAGACTGGTAGATATCTCTACTAATTTGCTAAAAATGCAATAAAATTATATCATTTAATGAGATGAGCTTTTAATTGCTTTTATATATAATATATATTAAGGACATTATCAATCAGTCAGTTAAGTGCCATACGTGATACATAATTGTGTGATCATGTCTCGAAAGAGAAATGACTGAGTGGGTAGAAGATTATCCCGCAATAGGTTGCTATTACTTTCTGTGGTAGACTGTTTGCCAGCCAAGGTTATAGCACCCAATCTATCCTGTTATTTCACCCATAACTGGAACGAAGACAATGGTAAATACCTTTCCTAAGGATATTTGCACGTAGTCCAAAGAAAATGTCTTCATTAATACTGAAATTTTAAAAGAATAGTGCAGAATTTTAAGAGATTTATAAATTCTTCTAAATAAACTTTTAAAAGAAAACTATTCTTGGAAAAATTCATTAGTCATTGAAAAGAGTTTTCTGAAGAAAATGATGTTCCTATATCTTTTTTTAAAAAGGTTTTCTACTCAAAAAATCTTAATTTGATTGCATTTTTTATTATGTTTTAGAACAGAATTCTGATAAATATGTAACTCCTTGAGATAAAGAAATAAATCTTTAGTTCCTCTGAAGTGTCCTGCCATTTTTTCCAACTCAATATGAAACTGCACAAAATTTAATCTGTAAAAATTCCATTTAGTGAGGATAACACATGTTAAAAAAATACAGATAATTTAATTCATTTGTGAATAAATCCTGAAAGATTCAATAAAATCCAATACTTATTTGAATTTTGAAAGAATTTTCAATTCATGTTTGTCTTTTTTTTCTTTTACATTGTTTAATTTGTTGTCCTCATTTTTCTTGCCATGTTTATGATGTTTTGTCCGTCGTATGCTTTGGCATTCTTCTTTCTCAAGGACACATGGCACAGTAGATATAGGCAGTTGTTAGTTGCAGTGGGTGCAATACCAGGCTAATGCAGTTGTAAACAAATATCTTCAAAATTTCGGTTAAAGGGAGATAACTACATGACATCTGGAAGTGGCGTCGCACATGGAATGAGAATGATATATTCCAGTGATTGAAATAAAGCGTTTGGTTCGAAATTTCTAGCATCTGAAAAAGGCTGGGCTATATAACTTTGTAAACATGGCATTAAAGATGAGGAGAACAGTGAATGATGTAAATATTATCTCATCTGAGAAATATAGACAAGTACATCAGTTTTTTGGGGGGTTTTTTACCAGTATATGTGCTGAATTTTATATTACTAATTTTATTAATCAGCTGTCGAGGGAAAAACAAGATTTTCGTCTATCTACTTAATAATAACTAATATTTTGATAAAACATTCTTTCGGTCAAGTTTGTGGCTTTTTTTATCATCGTATGCGTGTTTTTTCATAAAAATGTTCAGGCATCTAATTGAAAGTAAGAAAATGAAATTTTAAAAATACAACTTTTTCTTGAAGCTTTAAATTTAGTTCCAATTTTAATAGATTAAATTGAATGTTTACAGTGAACAAAATTCTTTGACGTATTTCAAACATTAGTTTAAAAAATTAAGACTTTTTTATTTAAATTTTTCCTAAAATAAAACATTTTACTGGAACACCATTGGAAAAAAAATTTTATCTCTTCACATTTATAATTTCCTGGAAATTTCATTAAGTATTGAAGAGCATGCAAAAAAATCATATATTCTAAGATTTTTCTAAAAATAAAATGTTCCTAGAATAGGTATGTTCTGAAATGTGTATTGTAAATTGGAGATCTGCGTTAGAATTCCGGTTTTTGTTGCATTCAGTTATGCGCAAATAACCTTGGGGAAAGGTATTAATCCATCTCTTTCCTCCAGCTATGGGTTAATTAGCAGGACAGATTTGGTTCTACAGTCTTGGTTGGCAATCAGTCTATTTCATATAGTATAGTTATCCTACTGCAAGAAAATCTTCTGCCCAGTCAGTCATGTCTCTTTTGAGATATGATCACCCAAGCATGTATCACATATGGCACAACTTTTTTTTCATAATCATATCACCCCAAGCAAGGCATTTTACTGCCACTGTTTTGCAGGGGGTTACATAGGAGGAGGAAGACTGACAGGTTATAAGGGGTGTCAGGAAGTGGGCAAGAGAAGGGTGAGAATACTGATGAGTGGAGTGGAGTGGATGGAGAAGGGAGCATGAGAGAGAGGATGCAGGTTAGTTAGATAGGATATGACTATTAACTTTACATTTAAATTGTTGGAGCTTCCATTGGCGGGAAGTGCGAGAGAAGCTGTTGAGTAGAATGTGCGTTTACAATTTATTGGTTTCACAGTAAAAGGGGCGGAACCTAGTTGCTAATCTTGTGGCTCGAGTAGAAGGCACCTATAAGCTTTTTTTTTTAATCATCTCACCCCAAGCAATGCATTCCACTGCCACTATTGCGCATGGGGCTACATAGGGGAAGGTAAAGGGAAAGGAGTGGTTAGACATAGGGAATGACAGGAGGAAGGTGACAGATGAGTAAGGATAGCGCGGATGAGGTTTGGGCAGATGGGAAGACTGCTTGATAGAATGGGAGCAGGTTAGTGTGTTAGGTGTCTATTGACCTTACATTTAAACTCCTAGAGATTGTAGCCTTCGGGGAAGCAATCGTTTGCAAGAGAATTCCACAGTCGGGAAGTGCGAGGAAAGAAACTGTTGGAGTAGAAGTTACGGCTGCATTTTATCGGTTTCACTGTAAAAGGGTGGGATCTAGTTGCTAATCTAGTATCTCGTGCAAATTCGTATTTAGGGGCACCAGTGATCTAAGTTCATCGGAGCAGAAGCCGTGGAAATATTTATAGAAGAGACACAGGGAAGCCACGTCTCGCCGGTGAGAGAGAGACTGCAGGCGGTCTGCCAAATCGGTATCTATCACATTACAGACCCTCCTCTGAACCTTATCGAGAAGCCCGAGGAGAACAGCAGGGCACCCGACCAGATATGACAGCAGTATTCAATGCACGGTCGGATGGTAGATTTGTAAATGTGCAGGATAGATTTAGACGAAAAAAACTTTCATAGCAGCGGATTTAGCAATGGATTCGATATATTCATTCCATTTGAGGTCCGCTGAAAGTGTGAGACCAAGGAGGCGTAGTGTTTTTCTCTCTGGGAGGCAAGCCTGGTCCATGCTAATGGGAGGTAGGTGAGATTGTCGATGATGGTTAATTGAGAGTAGCTTCGTTTTAGAAGCATTAAAATTTACTAGCCATTTCTTACCCCAGTCCAATATGGATTGGAGGTCTTTTTCAATCTCGGCTGCGAGGTTAGCTTTGACGCCTACACCAGATTTTTGTTGTAGGCGAGAGTAAACTGTGGTGTCATCGGCGTACAAACCTATTTGGGCTCTTATGGAATCAGGGAGATTATTAATGTATATCAGGAAGAGTGTAGGACCTAAGATGGAGCCTTGGAGGACACATGCGTTTGTATGGTAGTTCTGAGAGGCATGTCCGTTTAATACCACCTTCATTGTGCGGTTAGGAATGACTGGATTAGTTCAAACAAATGTCCAGTTATACCATAGCTCCGCAGTTTACATAGAAGGCCAGCATGCCAAACTTTCGAACGCCTTAGATATATCCAATGCAACGGTTCGGGCTTCGCCATTCCTGTCCAGTGCCTGGTATATGTACTCGGTGATGGTCGTTAGCATATCAGCAGTAGACCTGGTGAAGCGGAAACCATATTGCTTGTCCGAGAGGAGCCTGTGTGCTGTGAGATGCTGAACCACCTCGGCGTTGATAATGGCTTCGAACACTTTGCCAAAGATCGGAAGAAGGCTGATAGGGCGGTAATTTGCAGGGTCAGAGGGTTCTCCAGTGTTTTTAAATATAGGAACTACAGAGGAAGATTTCCAACAGGCAGGAAAGCAGGAAGCAGATAGGCAGAGGTTGTAGAGCTTAGAAAGGACAGAGGAGAGTTCAGGGGCACATTTCTTTAAGACTATGGTTGGGATTCCGTCACCACCGCTCGCTTTGTGAAGGTCAAGTTTTAAGATTATCTTAGAGACAAGCGAAGGTGTAATGTGGACATCATTCAGTTGTGCCTCGGTTCTAGGTGAGAAGTCGGGTGTAAAAACTCCAGATGAGTCCAGACTCGAATTGTTCGAGAATCTGCGGGCAAAGCATTCAGCCTTATCTGCTGGGGAGGTGAGGACCTCAAATTTGTTGATTAGCGGCGGTATTGTGGATTGCTCTTGTTAAGTACTCTTTTACACAGTCGGCAATAGTCTTTAGAGCCGAATTTAGAGCATGCTATGCATTGCTTCATTCTGGTAGCAAAACAACATCTTAGCTTCGATAAGTATCCTTTTACACTTATTACGAGCTGAAGTGAAAAGGCGCCTGTTTTGGTCCGACGTGTAGTTACGATAGAGTCGGAAGAAATGATTCCGGTGGGCAATGGCAGCCGAGCAAGCGGTTGAGAACCATGGAGACGAATGGGATTTAAGCTGGAATTTCCTAGCAGGGATGAAGGCATCGATGCCAGCCTTAACCCAGGAGGAGACCTCGGATGCACATTCTTCGATGGGAAGACTAATGACGTTGTTCCAAGGGATGTCACGAATCCCAATCTGCTCTTTGATAGCAGTAGGATATTCTACTTGTCTGGGTTTCATGGGTCGGGCGGGAGTGGAGTGAAATATTGACGGACACTACAGTGTGGTCAGACTTTTCAAGTGGGCAGAGTTGTCTGGTAGTGCAAGAGTCTGGGATGGAAGTGAAGCAGAGGTCTAGAAGTGAGTCCCTTCCTTTAGGGTTGTCGGAGAAACGCGTGGGGAAGTCCACTACTTGCGTAAGGGATTGAGTGATTGAAAAGTTCATGGTGTGGACACTAGCAGAATCAGTGACAGCGTTCTTCAGCCACTTGGTGTGGTGGGCGTTAAAGTCACCAAACACGAATACATGGGCAGAGGGATGGGAAGAAATGGCTTTGTCAATATTGTCAGAAATGATGTCAAGTAACGAATAGTCAGGGGAGGAAGGAGAGCGGTAGCAAAAGAAGAGATTGCTAATCGAGCTGAGAAGTGAGAGGTGGAAGCACATGAAAGAATGCTCTGGGGATTCAAAAGATGACACCCTAGCTAAGGGAAGGTGTTCGCTGACATAGACACCAAGACCATGCATATGAACATTGGAGTCCTTCGTGAAGAGGGGAAGGTAGCCAGGAACGTAGAACTCAGATGAGGGGATAAAAGGGTTAAGATTAGTTTCACATAGGGCTAATATATCAGGTGAGTTATTATGGAGGAAAGAATCTACGCTGGGGAAGTTAGTGCGGATGCCGCGTATGTTAGTGAAAGAGATGTAGACAGGTTTGGGCGTTTTCAAATGAGCTGGTTTAGTTTTGTTATTATGTTTGCTTTTTTTGCATAGTGATTCAGTTAAGGAGTGGTCTTAGAATAGAATCAGTCGGTCAATCATTTGCAACTTGTGAAGGATGGAGACTGGCGCGGCCTACAACATAATGTGGCCTCGGGGTTGCCCACAGAACGTTCATGCATGGACGCCCGTCCATGCGCGATATGGCACTACAAGAACCCCGGTATTATTCAACTGTTGATCAGAGCAGTCTCTCAAGACGCTACGCAAGAGTTCGGGGTTCTGACTGCCAGGTGGAAGCAGCAACCAGGAAAATGCCAACCCGGTACCCTCAGAATGTAAAGACGTTCACACCATACTCCGTAACTGCAAAGAGCTTCCAGCTGAACTAACACCAAGACCAGAGAAAGGGGATGAACCGGGAACCCCTTCCTAAACAAGAAACGAGGTGATAACCTCTAAACTCATTCAAAAGAAGTGGGTGGAGTGTGAGACCGGGCGATAGTAGGAAATATCTACTCCAATTAAAAAAAAAATCAAAAAGAAAGAAAAAAAGTGACTGAGGTTTACAAAGTTTAAACTCAGTAAAAGTTACAAATACCCTTGAAATGCAAAATTATTTACACAAATTAAGTGACGAAAAAAAAAATCAAAGACGACCAAAAAAAAAATAATTTCCAAAAAATTTCACAAAAACAGACTGAAAAATGAACTGAATCCCGGTTGACTTACCACAAGCAGCTAACACTGTAAAGTTGATTTAATTCACTTTTGAAGACAAAAATAGAAATTAAACCGTTTTTTACAGAATATAGTCGAGTTGAGTTGGAGTTCATCAGAGTAGAAGACGTGAAAGTATCTGTAAAAGAGACACAAGGAAGCCACATTGCGCCAGTGAGAAAGTGACTATCTGAGCTGCTAAGTTGGGATCTATTACATTATCTCAAGGATATTTAGGTGGATAGCAGGAGCACCTGACCAGATATGGCAGCAGTATTCAAGGCCGATGGTAGTTTTATATATGTGCAGGATTGTTTCAAGCGGGATAAACTTCCTGACCTTATACAGCGAACCGACTTCCTTAGCAGCATATTTAGCTATGGATTCTATATAGTCATTCCACTTGAGGTCTGTTGTGAGAGTTAAGGCAAGTAGACGCAGTGTTTTGCTTTCAGGGAGACTAACCTGATTCATGCTAATGTGGGGTAGGAGGGGTTGTCTGTGATGTTTAATAGATAGCAACCTTGTTTTGGAAGCATTAAAAATCATGAGCCATTTCTTACCTCAGTCCACCATGGACCGGAGGTCCTTTTCAAGCTCGGCAACAAGGTTTGCTTTGTCAACCTCAGCAGATTTGTGATCAATGCGAATGTGAACTGTAGTGTCGTCAGCGTATATGCCTCTTTGGGATCTTATTATGTCTGGGGGATCGTTAATGTAGATAAGGAAGAACATAGGGCCTAGAATAGAGCCTTGAGGGAGACTCGTGCTCATATGATAGTATTCGAAGGCATGTCCGTTCAATACTACCTTCATTGTGCGATTTGAAAGGAATGACTGGATAAGGCCAAACAACTGTCAAGTTATACCATAACCTCGCAGCTTGCATAGAAGGCCAACATGCCAGACTCTGTCAACTGCTTCGGAAATATCTAGAGCAACAGTTCGGGCTTCGCCGTTCTTGTCGAGAGGGAAACCATACTGTTTGTCAGAGAATAGTCTGTGGGCTGTGAGATGTTGAACCACCTCGGCGTTGATGATTGCTTTTTAGTTTCATCGCATTTCTAATTTTATGATTTAAAGAATATATTTTGTCTGTGTTTTTTAAAAAAGAAAATGGGTAAAATTTAACCGTTCTGCTTTTTACTAGTATGAATATGAGAAAAAATTTAATTATCGAAACTAAAAATATATGGTGTAACTGATGTAAGGAAAAAATATTTATGAAGATTTTGTGAAAACAAAAAAGACATTTCTGAAATAACTTCATTCTTTTGTGAATAAAACGTGAAAAATTCATTAAAATACAATAATTTGAATTTTTGCAGAAATTTCGAAATCAATGTGATTTGTCATGCAAAAGAAGCACTACAATTTCTTGTACTATTCATTGGTGTTTACACTGATGCACAAAAACCAAGATTTTGAACCAAAGTTCTATAAACGAACACCAAAATAATTTAATTATCAAAATATACGTTGTTCTTTCCTCTTAAGAATAACAAGATTTTGACAATAAAACAAATTTTTTATTACGTTTAGGACATTTTTTTCATCTTGGTATGCGATTTTCTTTACTGAATCAGGGTACCTTGTCAAATATTAGCTTATTTTATTGGCATGGTTTTCCATTCACATTTAATTTTAAAACACCTTTGTGAAAGTATAGACAGTTTTTAGAAAAGTGTTATATTTATGTGGACATTTCTCTCCTATATTATATGAATCACTCTTAATATAAATTCATACAAGCATTAAACAGAATTTCTCCAGTGATCTTACACATTTAAAAACACAAATAGGTTAGGCTTTTATTAATTATTCCACTGAGTTAATCAATGAAGCATCATTACTTGCAACATTCCAAATGGATACTTCTGGAAAATAAATTTTTTCAGTTATTAATTAATGATACTTTTATACATAATCAATACTTAGTTAATTTTTATCAGATTTTGAAAGCTTCATTTTTATTTTTGTATTACTTTATTTCTCAAGAAGATTTCATGATGCATATAATAACTATTTGAAAGTAACACCTTTACATAATATAATTTTCAAAACAATCTTTTGGTTCTATAGTTCTCTTAATAACCAAAAGATTTTTTCCATGGTGTTGACATTGTTACATCACCATGTATACACTTTAACCCCCCCCCCCCAGCATTAAAAGTACATACGGTCAATAAACTATCACTCTTTATTTTTCTAATTGTGAGAGTCAGTATCTCTCTATATATAACATTTTGAAATCAACAGTTAAGCTAATATATCTAAAGTTAAATAATATCCCTTGGAAACCACATTTCTTGATGTCTGAAGTAGCACATCACTCTTGTGGAATCACATAACTTTAACGAATATATATAAAGAATTGTACATGAGAAATACAGTCAATCACTTTGACAGCAAATCTTAAGATATGAAGTTTACTCATGTTATCATCAAATTAAGAGATTGATTAATGAAGTGACCAAAACGTGTATCCAACTCCCATATATTAAGTGCTGGTTTGCAGACCTGACATATTTAGAGGTTGCAAATTGAAGAGGTGGAATATTTTAACTACCGCATTTACCTTAATACCATGCCACAAACAAAATAGCAACTGTGAATCGCCAATTATGTTAATCACTAAATATAAAGTCATGTATGATGTTTTTCCAGTTAAGAAAAACTGAGAGCAAGTCAGTTTACTTGATGTTGAATTTTCACATAAGATAACTTAGATGACAGTGAAAACTGCAAAAACGAAATGAACTTCACTTGAGAACAGAAGATAGTGAAGTTTGCTAAATGACACTCTCATGGTTGTAACAAAGTAAAAACCTGAAGTAAAAAAAAATGAACGGAAAAGACAATTGTAAAATATTAAAGAGAGAGAGAGAGAAAAGAAACAAATAATTTGATTTCAGAAAGCCAACGAAACTTTTTCAATTCTCTTTTCTTCATTTCACAAAACTTTCTACACAGACATGTTTCTTTATATTATTTTCGTACTCTATTAAATCTTAAATTTTTATAATGGTATTTGTTGTTCATCTCTATTGATTATTTGTCTTAGGCATATTTTGACCCGGCAAAAGGAACCATCCACTCCCAGACTAGTAAACCTTGGCCATAATTTTTTGCAAAGATCTAAACCGTCTCTTTTAATTTTAAGTTTTATACTTGTTTCAACTTGGTTGTAACAATATTCACTTGTAATTTTGATTTATATCAGCAGATAACTAATTGCCAGATTACAATCATTTATACAAAGTGTATATAAAGCAAAGTACTTCATTACATATTTGAAATTGATTCTTCATTCTTAAACAGTTTCCCTTGGTGTCAAATTTAATGTTTTTTTTTCTCATTTCAAGATTCATAACTAAGTGTTCTTTAACTTATTTAATAATTGCTCTGTTGTTGTCTGCTTCAGTTTATTGAAAATTGAGTTGTAGAAGTAATAGTTTATGAAAAATTTAATATTTTAGACATTTTAAAATTGTTCAGAAAAATCAACGTACTCACATATTTTCTTAAAAGTAAATTAAGATAATCTGATTTTTCTGTTGATTTTTTGTTTGTTTGTTATTTTTTTTTTTGATTGCTGCATTTTTGTGTCTCTGTTTTGGACTAAACTTTTTATGCTGATACATTTTTGTTAAAATATAAACTCATTTCATTTTTTATACATTGTCTCTTTTTACAATACATTTTATTTTTCTTCACAGGTGTTTTGATTGAACAAAAAATCATTTTAATACGACCTGATATAATTAGAAATTGAGATGAAAGAAAATAAGATTTTGGACTTTCTATTAATAACGGTGAAATATATGCTGCTATCATGTAAAAGTTGTGTATCTGTTTTACGAAATCAATTTAACTGCCAAAGAATCAGATACTACAAACTGTGCAGTTTTTCTTTTTTGTAGACACTTAGTGTAACTGTATGAGAAGAAAGAAATCATGTTCGTGTAATGTTTGCAAACATTTGGAATCATTTAGATTTAGTGAGCCATATTGAAAAACATATTCTCGTGCATTTGGAGGATCAGCATTTCAAGGAATTCATAATGTTACATGGTAACAGACTGGAGAGAAACCACATTATTATGAAGTTTGACGTTATTTTTTTTACGTATTTATCTTATTTGAAGTGCCATATGCAGACATACACTGGAGAGATACGATGTTCTTAATGTTTGTTGGTGTGTATCTTTACAGGAGTCAAATTTGAAGCACTATTTGCAAACTGAGAAAGAAGAGACTCTACCTGGAGATTATTAATATATCTGCTCTTATACGTCAAATTTGAAGTGTGATATGAAAATAAACACTGCAGAGAAAATATATTCTTGTAAAGATTGGATCTGCATACTCTAACAAATAATCTTTGCTATGTCATATGAAAACACACACTGGAGAAAGATCATATTCTTGAGAAATTTGAGGATCTGCATTTTCGCAAATATCATTTGTAGTGCGCCACAGGCAAACAAACACTGTAGAGAAACCATACTGTTCTGAAGTTTGTGGATCAGCATTTTCATGGAAATCACCTTTCAAAAACCATACGAACATGCACACTGAAAAGAAATCACATTCTTGTGACATTTGTGGATCAGCATTTTTACAGAAATCGCATTTGGAGAAGCATATGCAAACACATACTGGAGAGAAACCACATACTTGTGAAAGTTGTGGATCTGCATTTAAGGTTAAGTCAACTTTGGTGGAGCATGTGCGAACGCATACCGGCGAGCGACCATTTTCTTGTAAAATTTGTGTATCTGCATTTTCACAGAAGTCCTCTTTGATGAATCATATGCGAAAACATACCGGAGAAAAACCATATTGTTGTGAAATATGTGGAACTGCATTTTCAAAGAAGACATCTCTGATGAATCATATGCGAACACATACCGGAGAGAAACCATATTCTTGTGAAATTTGTGGATCAGCATTTTCACAAAAGTCACATTTAAGGATTCATATGCAAACACATACTGGAGAGAAACCACATACTTGTGAAACTTGTGAATCTGCATTTTCACAAAGGTCAAATTTACTGCGCCATAAACAAACACATACCGGAGAGAAACCACATTCTTGTGTAACTTGTGGATCTGCATTTTATGATCGGTCATCTTTGGTGCGCCATATGCGAACACATACCGGAGAGAAACTATATTCTTGTGTAACTTGTGGATCTGCATTTTATGATCGGTCATCTTTGGTGCGCCATATGCGAACACATACCGGAGAGAAACCATATTCTTGTGAAATTTGTGGATCAGCATTTTCACAAAAGTCACATTTAGGGATTCATATGCAAACACATACTGGAGAGAAACCGTATACTTGTGAAACTTGTGAATCTGCCTTTTCATATAGATCATCGTTAGTTCGCCATATGCGAACTCATACCGGAGAGAAAGCATATTCTTGCGAAATTTGTGGATCTGCATTTTCACAGAAGTCACATTTGGGTATTCATATGCAAACACATACCGGAGAGAAACCACATAATTGTGAAATTTGTGGAGCTGCATTTTCACATAGGTCAAATTTGTTGCGCCATAAGCAAACACATACCGGAGAGAAACCACATACTTGTGAAACTTGTGAATCTGCCTTTTCACAGAGATCATCTTTAGTTCGCCATATGCGAACTCATACCGGAGAGAAACCCCATAATTGAGAAATTTGTGGAGCTGCATTTTCAGATAGGTCAAATTTGTTGCGCCATAAGCAAACACATACCGGAGAGAAACCACATTATTGTGAAATTTGTGGATCTACATTTTCACGGAAGTCACATTTGGGGATTCATATGCAAACACATACTGGAGAGAAACCACATACTTGTATAACTTGTGGATCTGCATTTTATGATCGGTCATCTTTGGTGCGCCATATGCAAACACATACTGGAGAGAAACCATATTCTTGTGAAATTTGTGGATCAGCATTTTCACAAAAGTCACATTTAGGGATTCATATGCAGACACATATTGGAGAGAAACCACATAGTTGTGGATCAGCATTTTCAGATAGGTCATAGTTGGTGTGACATGTGCGTATATATATTGGAGAGAAGCCATATTCTTGTAAAATTTATGGGCTTGCATTTTCAAGGAAGTCGAAATTGTCATGCCATATGCAAATACACACTAGAGAGAAACCATATTCTTGTGAAATGTGTGGATCTGTATTTTTACAGAGGTCTGATTTTTCACCACCAAATGCAAACACACTCAGGCTAGAATTCATATCTGTGATTTTTATTATGAATTTCTAATTTTAGCAATATCCTACATTATATTCAGTTTTTTTTTTTGTTTTTCTCAGCGGTGACATTGTTTTTGTAAAATATGCAAATATGCCTTCTCAGAGAAACCAGTATGCTCAATGTCCATTTTTTGAGTTGGTATTTCCATAAATATCATGTCTTATCTGACATATACAACACAAACTTGTTCGAACTGCATGTATGATGGTTTTCAAATTTTATTAATGTAAAAGAATTAATTTCAAATTTGAACAAGTAAAATAAAACAAGTAAAATAAAAATATTTTTCTCATGGTGATCAGATTTATTTGATTTGTACTAATAAACAGAAACATTCTTTCTCAGTGTCTTTTAATATATATTTTTTATTTTTACAAGTTAATCGCTTTGGCTACACGTCACACTGGATGGAGCAGATCAGCCATTTTTGTATTGAGCAAAAATATAGGGAATGTAGTAATCTGAATAAAGCATTTACTTTCCATAATGTGTCTGTATTTATTTGTGTTTTTCTTTTTAATTTACATATATTAAACCTCTGCCAGTATTTTACACTGGTCTCTGATTCTGTTTTGTGTATTTTTACAGGTCAGCATTGAATAATTCCTTCATTTTACATAATGAACCCTGTACAAAGTTTAATTTTCATCTGATTGATTCAAACCTCTTTATTTTGGATGTTATTTTCAGAAGTTTAATATATTTTGATTATTTTTAATTACATACTCCTATTTAACGACTAGCAATAGTCTACTGAAAAGCATCCAGAACAACACTAAACAAACATATTTGCATATATATTGTTAAAAATGCATATACATCATAGTAAAATTTAACATACACTTTATTATAGATGAGAAACTAATGTGTTTTAAAGTCATTTGGTAAATTCAAGTGTTAATAGAATTTTGTAAAATTAATGTCTAATATCTTCCCCAAAATTATTTGAATATAACTTTTAGTCATACACAATAGCTTGGGAGTTCAGAGGTTACAAACAAAAACTGCATTATGACACTCCTGACTTAAATTGCATGCAAAAATCACTTAGTAAATTTAAGGATAAAATGAAGAGATTTGAAAGAAGTATATCAGCTGGACGAGGAATATATTTAAAACCCCCTCTTATATTATCTGGATTTTCTATTTATCTCTGTCTATCTGTTGTTTGGATTGTATGAGAAAATCTGAGCACATCTGAGATTGATTTATTGCATGTTTTTTCAATCATATATTCATAACATTTCTGGAATATGTGTATTTCAAATTCACTAAAAATGCTTTTCTGCAAAATTTTGCAGTAAAAGTAATATTTTTTTCAATGCAGATTAATTTAACTTGGGTAACTTTTCTAAAATGAGAAAAGAGTATATTTTATTTTCGAAAGATTATATGTTTAATGAAAGTATTTGGTCTCAGTAGATCTGTCGATATACCTGAATTTATAACTTTTGTTTTATTACTATTGCTTTGCCTAGTTTTAATTAGCATGTATATTGTTTGTTTAGCATTATTTGTCCTTGTTACTTTACTTCCTTTCTTTATTGTTTTTGAGAACTTTGTCAATTCCATTTGTGGAGCATTTTTCTTTGTATTCACCATGGCCAATGACTCAACCATTTTCATCTATTAACTTCAAAATAAATTGCAATTAAAGCTACAAGAAAGATTTTATTTAATTTTCTAATATTTATTTTACAATAAGATCTGTCCAAATAGATTTCAGTCCCACCACATCTGACAAGAAAACCAAGCCAACAAACTGATCAACTCCAAAACATTACTGACTCTTTTTTTTTCAAAAGTTGCCTATATTCTCACATTACCATCAATACAGTGAATTTTATACTGACAATTCTTCTCTTTCCTTTTCAACTCACCAGCTATTGTTTTCTATGTTCTTTTATGTTGGCATGCACATTGTTTTAACAAATTCTGAAGAGGAAGTATTCACAATTAAACAAATGTGTTGCGACTGCTGAACTAACTACTTGGATAACTCTTTAATAGCAAGAGATAGAAAGCGATAATATAGAAAAGATCAAAGGAAATACAGTAAAGAAAATGAGCCTTTTGATAAGAGGATCAAAATAAAACATTCTTCATTTTATATTGATCTCAGAAGGATAAACTGAGCAAGAAGTGAAACTGAATGAGTTTGATGAACCATGAAAAATGCTTCTTGTTAATAAATCTCAGTGCAGAGTTTGCGGAATAAACAAAGAAGCAACATAGATTTATTCATATGTAGGTAACGATTATGAATTACGTATAATTATAATATAATATAATTATAATATATATTACTAAGTACTACAGGGGCAATATTAAATCACTTGGCAGGAGCCAAAAACTATTTTCCAAATATTAGATCAACCGAAATAGATTAAAATTTTCCAAGATTGTGTGCAGAGAAGATCTGAGGTCTTAACTATCCTACCTTATCCAGAGTAAATAAAAATACTGTAACAAAAAACTGTCACCAGATCAAAGTAAAATGCCCTTATAAATGTATGCCCAAAAGGCCATTGTAGTACCTCAACAGCAAATCATAACAAATGTTCTCCACTTGCTTCTGCACATGCATGCACCCATTGGATCATTGATTAGATTCTTTGAAATACTTCAAGACAGTGTTGAATGGTTTTTACACGTTCCCATGTGTTTCCACATTAAATAACCTGCATGAATCAATTGTTTTTAATGATCCCTTGTTTATATGCACATTTGATCATGTTCTTTATGAGGAATCTGCCTCAAAGTTTCCAAAAGTATTTTGGTACATCGTGTATATATATATATATATATGTGAAAGAGAGAGAGAATACTAACCTGATAATCTGCTCATTTAAAGTGACAAACTCTTTGTGCTTATGAATGCTCTACCTCCAACCCGATATCAACAAATTTACATTAAAAAATTTGCTTCCCAAAAAACATTTTATCAGTTATATCACTGAAAATATAATATTGACACAAAACATTATCACAATTAAACAGGATGCATATGTATGTATATATAAACATAAACCATTTGCAGACAAGCCTGTTTTGCTGTATCACAGATCTTTAGTGTAGCTCGATTAACAGATTTGCCTCAAGCCGGGACTGAAACCGAACTGATTTGACAGAATTTGGATGTTCGTCCACTGGGCTATAAGCGCAATGTCATAGAAAAGCTGATTTCGTAGTGTGTAATGTATTTCATGATATGTAGAAAATGCCATCAGTTGAACATTCTACACGATAATCGCTGTAAATCTGTGTGCTACAAAGTAACACAAGAACATTGCGTAAAGACATAAACAGCTGCTGTTCATGAAATTGTCTGCTCTCTGCAGTGCTCAATTGCAAGTGAGTGTGTGTTTATGTATGTATGTAAGTATATATATATATATAATGACTACCACCCAAAACAATGGAGAACGTGAAGTGTGTTATAGTTATTTAATGAAATATGGAGAAATATAATGATTTTCTTTTTATCCTATGTATCAACTTCTTTTCAAATAAATGTGGGGTTGGACTAAGAAGTACTTGAAAGATATTCAGGTTGGTTGATTGGTTCATTTAGCAGCATATCAACTAATCTGGGTTATTTAATGCTGAAATTGAAATATTTGAAATGCCATTATATGTTTTAAACTACATATAAAATGTATTGTTGGTCATTTTGCTTAAATGTATTGCTGTTAATTCTACCATAAAATGTATTGTTTGTAATCTTGCTTTAAGTAGATATCCTTGCTCATTTTTTAATTTAAAATATGTTGCTAGTATTTATTATAAAAATGTATTTTTATACTTTAATAGTCTTTTTTATGTTTGGGGTTCACTATTAGCTCAGAGCTGTGTCCCTAACAGATGCTACCACATTGTGTCAGGACAGACCTGGGAACAACAGCACTTACGAGGTGGTTCCATGCTCTTCAAAACCTCCATCTTCTCTGTTGTACATTCATGAAATTGCTATACACTACATTCTCTCTTTTGACATGGCTTGCCATTATAAACATAATCTAGAGAGATTTATTTAAAGAGTATGTTTTAAAGATATTTTAAATATACAAATTAAATTTAAACAAATTGGAGGTCTCATTAAGTGGGAGCAAAAACCCATGAGTTGTTCTGCGCTAGTGAAAACTTCAAAAATAGAACTTTGAAAGGGGCTATTTTTTGTGGATTGTTACATTATTCAACATCTTATCAAGAAGAAAATCTCATGTTGACATTAATATTTACTTTTTATTAATCTATTGAAAGAATGATCCACTATGGCATGTGGCTAATTTTTCTTTATATATATTGTTCAATTTTTCTACTTCAATTGATCACATATGCAAGAACATATTTATTTAACTACCATATGAAAATTTCCTGCCTCTTATCAGAATCAATCTACTATTTGTCAGTGCATTAAATACTGTTGCCATATCTGGTCAGGTGCCCCTGTTCTTTTACTTGAGGTTCTTGACAAAATCCAATAGAGGATTGGCAACATAATCAATCCTGACTTGGCATTCCACATTCACTCACTTTCTCACTGATGTCATGTGGCTTTCCCTTTTCTTTTGTTCAAGTATTTTCAAGGAAATTGATCTTACAAGCTTTCGTTTACCTGTTGTTCCAACCCACATGTATTTGCATATGCTATAAGTTTGGCAGTAAGGTACTATCCTTGTACCATTGAAATAGTTAAATGTAACTACCTCTTCTACTATAACAGTTTTTTCTTACACTTCCCATTTGTGCAACTCCTTATCATTTGCTTGATTCCCTGAAAGCTACAATTTCCAAATGGAATGTCAGTTGTCATGCCCTGTACCTTGTCTTTTCTCTAACTGTAACCCCCTGCACTCCAGTGGCAGTCCTGCCTTGCTTGGGGTGAAATAATTGTAAAATATTTAGTTGTTTGGTAGGATACAACCTTGTGGATAATTGTAAAATTTATTTTTTTAGTATGAGTTTTATATACCAACTGTCGAATATTCGTTTACTAAATAGTGTATAAGTATAAATTTTTGCAAGTTCATGTAAAATATTTGTTGAAATATGTATTAAAATTGTAATGTAATTTATATTTAAAATTCATAATTTTTAAGTCCTTTCAATATTCTTCTATCCTATTGGAAATATTATTGAAATAAATGGTCTCCCTTTGTAGATGCTGTTAATTCCGGCCCCTGGCCTGTCATGACCTCTTTTTTCCTGTGACACCAGATCAATACGGATTAATTCAGCTTGTAAAACTCAACCAACAGCTTCATATTGTCCGAAATAAATCAGAATCGTAATAAAAACTAAATATGAAAATGAATTTACATATATTTCATTCTTGCAAATTTGCAACAAAAATATTAGACTCTTTATTTATTACATTGTTTATATTAGAAATATAATTTCATATTTACAACAGCTGAAAACTCAATACATTTGAAACTAATGCAATGCAATATTTATCATTTACCAATTTATAAAAAAAATGACTTTGTAAACAATTACTATTCATAAGGAAATGTTTACCATTTTATAAAGTTGGAATCAATTGCCAATTAAGTGATGTCTGCTGCCATAATTTTCCAAAAACAGATCTTCTGATTCATGTTCCACCACTGGCCTGATGTGAATACTCCAAAACCAAAGACTGAACTAAAGACTTTCTCAACTGCTCATAGGCTCTGCACGTAGCTTCCATTTCATCTACACACTCAAAGAAAAATACAATCCACAATTTTCACCAGTAGAACCCCCTCCCACGAAAAGAAACAAAATGAAATTGAAGTTGATCTGAACCTAAGAAAAAGATATAAAAACTCATCAAAAAATTCTTTGGCAGCTATGATTCATAACATTCATCAAGATGCAAACTCCCAACTCTAATGACACCATCCAAAGACCGTGGCCCCAGTCACTCATACCTCACCATTTCTCTCTTAATATATGGCTACACGGGTGACTTTTATGACTCTACTCATCGTTTTGTTTTTATGACAGACATTCACACTGATTTACCACTTGTATGTTTTGTTAATACAAATAATATTTCCTAAACCTCCGTCGTTTCTTCTTTATTCTACCACCATATGCTTAATATAAAATTACAAACCATTCCCTCCCCAGCCAAAAAAAAACAAAATATTTAATAAGTAGTATTTATTTTTTTTTACCAATCCTCAAGAAAAACAGAAACAAAAAAAGGCATGTTCATGTATACAATAAGCATTTGCTTAATCTAGAATGTTGCAAATTGTGCATGAATATCAGATATGTGCATTGTGGTGTAGTGGATATTGACTTGAAACAAGAAACTGGAGTGCCGAGTTCGAATTTAAGTGGAATTTCTTGCATTCACTTAGGTGCAGATGTCTTTGGGAAAGATATTAATCCGTCTTTTCCCTCCAGTTACGGGTTAAATAACAGGACAGATTGGGTTCTATAGCCTTGTCTAGCAACCAGTCTACCTCAAAGTAATGGCAACTTACTGTGGGATAATATTCTGCCCAGTCATTTATGTCTCTTTCAAGACATGATTGTTCAAGCACATATCGCGTATGGCACTTAACTGACTAACTCCTTCTCATGTCAGTTTTATAATGTATTTTTCCCTGCTGAACGAGAGCACTTGAATCAGCCTGGAGGCGTTTCTTTGGAATTCAGATTGGATTTAAGCAGGATTTGATTGAACTGCTTTTTTTCATTGATTCCTTCAGGCATATTTTGTGATTATTAATCCATGTAATAAAGCTTGATCAGATCATTTCCTTGTGTTTTAGTGTAGATTACAAAGTGTTCCATTAATTTATTTAATCTTGTATTACTCTTTGCTTTGTAACTGAGTAAAGCCTCCTCTGAAATTGGGTGATCTGTATACTTAAAATAAAAACTTTCTTTCTTGATTGACAAAAATTATCTTCTAGGTTCTATGGGACATGAATCATGCCACTTTTCTCTTTCCTTTCTTCTCTTTACTAAAATTTATAGAATGTTGGGCTATTATCAACCAATTATTTCAAATCAGCTAGTGATAAACTTGAGATAGTAGATTGACACTTTGAGAATTGATTCTCTTTTGCAGTAAATTTCTTTTCTTTTTTTTTTTTTTTTTTTTTCAGTGAAAAAAAAACCTGCTATGAACAAAGGAAAGGAGAAAAAAAAGCTAAATTAAATATAAAACAAATGGTTTAAATTAGAGAAAAAATACCGCTTTATTAAGAACAGGGAGGAATTGTGTGCAGGCTGCAAAACTCATCCATTTCCATAGGTTAGTTTATAGCCTTGGTTCCACAAACAATAAAAAATTAAAGGTTCTTCACAATTACGTTGCTAGTCTTGAGGAGTCTCTTTTTTTTAAGAAATTTTCACTATTCCTTTCTTTCCTGTAAAGAGAGAGAACTTAGGGAAGAATTCATTTAGCCACTCAATTAGCGACTCTGTTTTCGTTTTTTTATTTTTTCAATGTTCGATATTCAAAAGTTAGCAGAAAAATTCCATGACTAAGACATGGAAATAATAATGATTTAAAATCATGGTATCAGTACTCTTTTATTTCTTCATACAGTGAAAGTGTGCATTGTTTTGGTCATACTACTTTTGGTTTGATTTGGAAATACCAGTTTTGAAACCTTTTTAAATTCTAGAAGTCAACGTGTACATGACAGCTAAACAATCACATCTAATGCAATCAACAATAAAAAACTCACTACCAAAAGCTTCATATTTATTTGAGCAGTTGAACGTAAAGACAAAATAAACTGCTATTTTTATCATCATATTGGAGTCACCTGAAATATGTATAGGATAAAAATTAAATACTTTGCACTGGGATTTGTGGGGTATGAGCCTTCTTATCCCCAATAATAATATAAAAGATATTTATATAGATAAATGTGAAATTGATAGTGCAAACATTAAAGTGAAAATGAATGCCCATATAAGCATTTTTGTTTAAGGTCTCTTATATCAAGCTATTTGATTCTATATATTAAGCCCTATTACAATATAATTTATTTTTTCATATTTGATTATTTGCTGTATTTTTATTCATAATACAAAAACATCAGTTTTTTTAATGTATTCAAATATTACTACTAAATTCATGAGGTAAAATCAGCACTTCAAATTTTCACTGATAATTACGATGGGTGGTGCAGATTTTCAATGTGAAGTTTAGTTATAATTTCTTCATTTTATTTTATCAAAATAAAATAAAACAACAACATTCCTTGATTTAAATACTGAAATTTTTTGGTTTTCTCATGAATATTTTGGCCAAATCTTGGAAAATCTAGAAGTTTTCAGTGCATTTTTGTTTACGACCATTGATGACAAATGCTCAAAAAACAGTTTGAAGTGTCAGATTTAATTGTTTGTTTCAGTACTTAATCGGTTTATACACAACTTTCGGTACATTATTCCTTTTGATTTTCTAAAAAAAGTAAAAAACTCAACCTACCCTAATATATATACATATATATATATATATATATAAAAGCTACATGCACTTTTTCACGAAAAACACTAGCGTGAAAAAAGGCTCCAAAACTTAATAAAAATAACGTTTTATCTTCAAAATGTTTACATTATTATTACAAAGAAAGATCAAAGGATTTTAAAATTATTTTAAATACTTTTCAATCTTTTCTAGCGTGTTTGAAATTTGGTTTAAAATTACGTTTTTTTTGTTGTTTTTTTGTTTTTTTTTCTTCTGCAGGGGACCAAAGCTGACTATGGGAATTTTGGTGCCTTTGTTTTCAGTGAAAATCACATAATTCTGGAAATTCTTGCAGCAGCCAAATTATTGCTGGACTTTAATGAAACATTTAGGATTTATTCACAAATGTACGAATTTATTTATAAATTATGATTTTCATAAAATCTTGAAAAAAATATTTCTTTACATCTGTTGCTCCCCACACCAACTTACTTACATAAAATTTCTAGAAAATACATTCTCTCCACAAACTTTATTTTATTAGTTAATTTTTTTTTCACACAGTTATTCCTTTCCTGAGAATCTGCTCTAAATAGTAAAAGAAAAAATGTTATAAAACTATGAATAAAACCATGATATTATTTAATTAGATAAGCTTTTGTTTCATATATATATATATATATATATATATAAGGACATTATAGGCTGAGAAAGAATTTTGACAAATATGGAAAATTTTTGATTAGTTAAAAAGGAAGTCTCCTTGGATAATGTTAATCACCTATTTTTTTTTCTTATAGTTGCTCTTTTGCAGAAATTCGCTCCGAAAAGTAAAAACAAAACTGCAATAAAACACTAGCATTTTATCATTTATGTAAACTTTGAATTGCTTTTATAATCAATATACATTAAGGATATCATAGTCTGAAGAGAAAATTTATTCAATGAATGATGAAGTTTTACAAGAATTCATTTCATTTTTATTTTCTTAATTATAATAATTTATAAACTTTTAAAACGTTCTTGAAAATTTATTCCAATCATTGTACTAATTAGATTATTAAGTTAATAAGTGGAGACTATAACTACTATTTGAAAATTGAGAAGGTTAATACTTATCTTCACACACCAAGATTGTTTAAATAGTTTTAACTATTTTAGTGCATGCAAGAATGCTTTTTTCATGGTAGGCTATAAATACAATATCATTAAAGACAATTCTTTAATTTAATTTCCATGTTTTGTGTGTAAATTTCAACACTCAATAGGCTTTTCAAATAATACTATCAAGTGAGATTTTTATTTCCATTTCTAATTTCCTCATTTTTTAAAAAAATAATCATGAATGTAGGTACCTCCACTCATTTGTGATAACTAAGGTTTAAAAGTTCTTTCAATTGGAAAGTCATTCAGTTTTTTTAGATTTATTGTTTAGGGTATAGGATTATAACTAAATTAAATAATAGCATAAAAATTTACATTTTATTATTGATAACAAAACTCATTATAAAAATTTGATAAATAAGATAACTTTACCATGTCATAAAAATTATTTATAAAGAATAATATGAAACATAAATTTTATAACATTATATGTATTGAATTAACTCTGTCATCTTATATATTTTAAATCTAAATTAAGAATGAAAAAGCAAATCATCTATTAAAATACAAAGCATCCATTTAAAATGAAAATTAACCAAATTCTATGATAATTTAGTTTCTGAAGATAAGATGAGAGTCCCATATACCACAATGATTGTTCATTTCATAAAAATGCTGAAAGCCATCAAACTTAACAAGAATCCTTGAATGAAGACAGTTGATGAATACCATACAAGTGATGGATTCTGCAGATTCTATGGATGTTCCACCAAACATTTACACAAAATTTCCACCAAATGTGATGGTTCAGGGAGTCTTGAGAAACAAGAGAATTGCTATACGTCGTTTCTTCATTAGGTCCTTGAAGGTAATTTGGGGTAGTTTCTGAAGCTATGAATAGAGTGTGAGCAAAGGAAGACTGTACATCTCCCAACAAGACACTGCAACATCTCATAAGATGAAAACCAAAGAATAAGTTCCAACCTCTACATTCAACCTTTTTGTCACTGAGGGTTGAGGTTGAGAGCCATCTCAGTACAGTAGAAATGATTAATGTGTAAATTAGCAATGTTCTTATGGAAGGCGAACATAGGGAAGAAATATTGATATAACTTCAAAGAGTAGAACCCCAGTTCGTGTTGGATAATGACTATGAAAGACAAAAGTGGGATAACGTATGATCGTTTCTCACCAACATTAAGACACAACTCCTTGAGATGAAGAGTTCCTTCTCCTTGGATTTCCTGGAGAATGGTTCTCCTGGAAGCAAGTTCTCGAGTCGCGTATTGTTTAATAAACTGCCAGAGTTATTTTCCGTATATTCGGTGCAGGAAATAAAAAGTGAAGAATTGTTGGATGTCTATCACCCACACTACTAATTTAATTTATGCTTAATTTTTGAATTAGTAATGCTCTTATGGAAAACGAACATGGGGCAAGAAATGTTGAAAGAAATTCAAAGAGTAGAAACTCAGTTCGTGATTGATAGTGACTCCAAAGAGATGAAAGCACAAGAGTGCGAAATGTAAGATCGTTTCTCACCAGGATTAAGAGGCAACTCCATGAGATGAAGAGTTCCTTCTCCTTGGAGTTCCTGGAGAATGGTTCTGCAGGTAGCAAGTTTTTTTATTCACGTAGTGTTCAAGAAACTGCCAGTGTTGTTTCGGCGTGAAATTATCAACCGGTTGGGAAATACTTCCCATGAATTGGAAGAGTTATTTTCCGTTTATTCAGATGCTATCCGACCATTAGAAATTTCTAAGCCCAAAACAGCTTGTCCTGATAGGAATGTTCATGAGCAGAGAGCATTTGGTTCGAGCAAGTTTAGGGTACATCCAGTGGATAAGAAAATCCTCAACCCTGGAAATAAGAAAACCTCAACACTGGAAAATCTCCCGAGAGGTTCAGGTGCACTTTTTGTCGTTGCAACACTCATAATGGATATTCTTGTAGGAAATATCTTACGTTAAAGGACGGCTTGAATGCAAGTCAGCTAATTTATATACCAAATGCACTAGTCCTTCACATTCTGTTGAGCAGTGTCCTTACTTACAAGGCCAGTTTAAAACTTGTTGGGGTTGCAAGAGCCTGTTTGATTGCTGCACTTTGTGTCCTTCTGTTGATAAGAATCAAGTGAATGTAAATCCTTGTTTTGAGAAGGACATATATTTATTGCTACTCATGGTCGAGATCGTAATCAGACAGGTCGAGAGTGAGAAAAGAGCAAATTCTTTGGTAGACACTGGCATTCAACGGTTTACCTTTAATGAGGACCTTAAATGATAAACGTTTTCAAACAGCTAAAAGAAAATTTGTCATTAAAACCTTTATGAGTTCGACGCAGAAAATATTAAGTGAAGTATTGTTAGATGTCAAGATTCTTAATGGAATGAAATCGATTCCCTTTCTGGTGGATGAAAAATTAGACTTAGATTTTCATGTAGTTGGTTTAGGTGCAGCGGTAGACAGTATGCAAGCTAGTGGTTTTAAATTGGCAGTGAACTTTTCAAGTGTCCAGGATAATTCGTTCTCTGTGCAATGGTTGTGAGGTGTGGATTTGCTCAAATGTTTTGGTCCCATGCAGTTGACTAGTTTTATGAATGGCTCTTTGCTTAGGTTCCCTCAGGGATTGGTACTTTTTCAGAATATTGCTGACTTTTTGCACCAGAGACTGTTACTCAGGGAAATAGAGCTTGTGAAACTCATGATAATCAGATTATAGCCAATTATTCAGAGTGTCCTGTGATCCACGTAGAAACCAAGTCCACGGATGTAGATCGTTTGGACTGTTTTGCTGAAACCGCAATGAAGAGGACCATAGAAGAAATGTTTTTAAAGAAATCATTTTTTAAAATCGGACAGTCAAAGTTCAACTAAAATACGTTTTGTAGTCAATTGTTCCTTACATACCGGTGGTCGCCCCTCCCTTAATGATTGTGTATATCTTGGCATCAATCTCTATTCTGACATGTGGGAATTAATGTTACAATTCAAAATGCACCGTTTTGTATTGTTAGCTGATGTTCGGAAGGCATTCTTAATAATAAAATTAAAAAGAATAGTGATAAAAACCATTTATATCTTTAAGTATATCTTAAGGTTGAATGGTTTCCCTACGGAACATGTGCTGACCGCTAAGAATTATTTATGGAAGTCGGTACAGTCTTTGTGCCTAGCTAAAATGAAGTTATTGTTATTGGACCCTTCTACTTAGGAGGTGCCGCCTTTGGTGACTAATTTGGGTCTTTTCTTGGACGATGACGGTCTTATCTGATCCAGAGGGAGAATTGGAAAAACCGTTTATACCCTCTAGAGATTCTGTATCCGATCCTGTCGCCTCGGGATTGTCAGGTCACCGAGTTGATCATTATAGATTGCCATTTAAAGTGAAAATATTTGGGTATTGATGCTACCCTTAACAAGCTACGTTTGTTGAAGTTTTGCGTGAATAATTCTAGACAGTCTGTCAAGACTGTAATTTCATCTTACTCCATTTGTAATCGATACAAGGCCATAGTCTTCAAATATCCCTAGGTAACGAAATTTTCTAAGCATAGAGTGAATTTAGTCCGACATTTCCTCCAAATGAGGATTGATTTTATCGGTTACTTGTGGGTTTAAAGAGGTAACGATATGCGGAAAATGTATATTCTAATTTTCCTATATTTTACTGCCAGAGCTCTATATTTGGAGTTGATCGAGGATATGACTGTCCATTCTGTGGTGTTGCGATTTTTCGATGTACACGGTGTCCCATCCCATATTTACTCTTATTAAGCTCGTTTCTTTGTTTCGGACTGTTATCTGATCAAACAAGTATATGTGTTTGATAAGTTTGTTGGGAAGTTTAGCACATACAACATAAAGCATCTCACCATTCCCCTTTATTCAGCCTGGTTTGATAGTATATGGGAACGCCTCATCAAGACGGTCAAGGGTTGACTGTATTGATTGGTGGGTCGAGAGAAACTACAGCATTTCGACCTGCTTACAGACATTTGAAACGTTCAAATTGTCATAATTTTCCGTCTATTGATTTACAGATATACAGGAGATGCTGGGTTAGATATTTTATCAACTAATGTATTTATTTATCCTCATTACTATACCTCAGTTTGACTGGATGAAACGGCAATTTCTCTGGTATGGAGTCACCCTCTAGAAGTGTTTTGTTGAAGAGTCTAGATCAAAGAGATTTATACTTTGAGAGGTTTCGTAAGCTGCTAGGACTGAGAGAGCCGACGCAGGAGTTTTATCAGGCCAATTTTTTCAACATGAGGAGGACATAGTTTTAATTCAGAATCCAATTAAGGCTTGACCTTATTGCTCTTTGTTATGGATCTTGTAAGTTATTCTGCGGGATGATGTCTTCGTCAGTACAGCTAAGATTAAGAGGGTGGATAAAGGCATCCAGCAGCATTCTTTGAGGCATCTTTATCCAATGGAAGCGTCCATCACCCATTCTCATCATACTGCTGTATACTCCAGTGAAATATCCGATCTGGAGGTTGCAGTTTCTCACGTTATAGATAATATCCATATATATATTACCAGGGCGCTTTAAAGCCTGGTTATACCATCATTGTGTGATCCCACCAGCATTATGGCCACTCCAGATATATAGCATTCCAATCTCGACTGCGAAGACGTTGGAGAGGAGAGCTAGCAGTTTCCTCCGTAAATGGTTAGGATTTCCGCGGAGCTTAAGCAGCGCAGCATTACGTGGATCATCCAATGCCATCCAGCTGCCTTTCAGAGGTCTGGTCGAGGAGTTCATGCTTTCACGGACAAGAGAAGCTTACCAGTATAGAAACGCCAAAGATCCTAAAGTAGAAGGAGCGGGAAGTGACATCAAGACGGGCAGAAAATAGAGTGCAAGTAAGGAATTAGTTATCGCAGAAGGGAACCTGAAGTGAAAAGCTATATTGAGTTCAGTCGCACAAGGAAGAGCAAGCCTGGGACTAATTCCTTCATACAGATTCGAAAAAGTCACCGGTAAGGAGCGCCAACACCTGGTACAAAACGAAGTAAGGGAGGAGATGGAGGAAAGCGGATGACTCAAATGGCAGGTTATAGCCAGCAGGGTGCGTGGACCAGGTGGGATGGTGCAGATCGGCGAAAATGTCCTGGTCAGACCTTTACAACACTGACTTCAGCCGATCTAGATTCCTGCTTCAGATGGTGTACGACGTATTACCAAGCACGACTGACCTTCACGTATGTAGAAAAATAGATTCACCGAAGTGCCCGTTGTGCTTTTGGAGGGGACCACTGCAACACATATTGAGTGGGTGCAGAGCTGCTCTGATGGACGCGCGCTATCAGTGGCGTCTTAACGAGATTTTGGAGCGTACAGCGCTCATTATTGCTGAAGATTTGCAGAGCAATAAAATCTTTCCCAGAAAAAAAGAGCGATCCGCTTCGTTAAAGCAGGTGCAAAGCCGAGTAAGAAAGTTGCAGGATCTCATTCCCTGTTATCGTCCGCCTCAGATTGGCAGATACGAATCGATCTTGAGATACAATTAAAGTTCCCTACACATATATCATCCCCCACATTTCGTCCAGTCATAGCCGTTTATTCGGACGCCACGAAACAGTTAATTTTGCTGGAGTTAACGGTCCCATGGGAGGAGCATATGCAAGAGGCATTTGAGAGGAAGTACAGTAAATATCAATGACGCTTAGACGAGTGTAGAACTAAAGGATGGAGCACACATTGTTTCCCAGTCGAGATCGGCTGTAGGGGGTTCGCAGGGAAGTCAATGATACGAGCCCTTATTAGCCTAGGAATAACTGGACAAAAAAGAAGTCGGGCGATTTAAATTATCTTGGAATCCGTCGAGAAGGCCACCAGGTGGGTTTGGATAAATAGGGCTAATGAGTGGCCCAAAACTACTAATAATACGAGCGTTCCCAGTGAACATACGTCGTAAATATCACCATTAAAACTTAAAAGTGTACATAGATTTGTGTATATGTATAGTAAAAACTGCAGAGAAAGAATGTTTTTTGAGTCGCTTTCATTCATACGTTCCATTTTTTTTCGTTTTTTTTTCTTGTCTTACTGGACTTTCGAGTGGATTTATTTTCTTACAAAATTCGTACACGTAATCTTTCCTTAGCATTACTTGCAATGTATTTTTGTTTTGTTTTTTTATGAGTAATTTATTTTAACTAATTTACTAGTTATATATTCTCATTTAATTATAATATATTATGTAAATAATTATTTTGAGTAATTTATTTTAAGCAATTTTTAGGTGTATATATTATTTCTCTTAATTTTTAAACGAATTTATTCTGTTAAGGAATTGTGTATTTAATGATAAATCTTTAACTAAAATTACACGTGGGGTTTTTTTTAACTAGTATTTAACATGTAAATATTTTTCGATTAACATATTTTTAAGCATTTCTGTAAAATGTTTTGTCTTTTAGATTTTAAACAGAATTTTTATTAAAGTATTGGTCTGTATCTCGAATTATTTATGACACATCTAAAATGCGTTATAAATGATTCCAGATGGCGATTTCCTTTCCTAAACAGTCTGTCATGATAATCACGCTATTGTAAATATCTTGTAAAATATAGTTAGAAAATAAGAAAAAAAAAGTTATAAAAGAGAAAGACCGAACAAATAAGATATAATAAAGAAGTTAAAAATTGGAGGAAGAAAGTCGTAAGACGAGCCAATATGATAAAGCGGTTTATTTTATTTTATTTCATTTTTAATATATATATATATATATATATATATATATATATATATATATATATATATATATATTAGAACATGTACATAATTTATCTATATATATATCCACGACAAAGGTACTTTAGTTTCGACATTGAAACTTCAATGTCTCATCAGGCGGTGTGAAAAGTAATGGAAAGCCTCTTTCTTTTTATTTGTTTAGTTTTGTTAGAGGTGTTGGTGGAGGTTAGTGATAGGGGAATAAGTCTCTGACCGTTGGTATTTTTGGAGAGGGTATTTTTTTAAAGTGATTCATTAAGGAGAGTCTTTGATTCTAGACAGATTTAACCTTGTAAGTTTTTATTATCTAGTGACTAGACTATATAGTTTGGATTTCTTAGAGGAGCCGGTAGTTGGTGTCGCCGGATATGTTTATTTAAGCAGAATGTATGTTTGTATATTTAATCTTAACTTTGGATTTAGGGAATATATTTTTTCTATTAAATTTATATTTTTAATTTTTAATTATATTTTTAATTATTAATTAGATCATGATTATCTTGCACTCATTACGAGCAGACGTGAATAGGCGCCTATAGTGATCAGAGGAATGTCTTCGGAGTAGTCGGAATTAGTGGTTCCTGTGGGCTATGGCAGCTGAACAGACAGGAGAGAACCAAGAAGAGGAATGAGATTTTAGACAAGATTTTCTGTTTATACAAAATATGCAGTAACCAATAATTGACAAGTGTTGTTTATTTTCTATGCTTTTATGAAATTTAGTAGACTGAATAATTTTATTGTTTATACTATAGAAGTGTAAAAAGAGATTCAGCCGCCAAATTTGACCTTTGTGCCTGCAACATTCAAAGTGCCAAAAGGATTGTTTTTCCATTGACACAATTATTGTTTTCACTGCCTTCACTTTTCGGCAATGCAGGCTCTTTTAAATGTGGTGATCAGAATTGTAATAAAACCTAAATATGAAAGTGAATTTATATTTTTTTTCTCTTTGTAAATTTGCAACAAATATATTAGACACTTTATTTGTTAGATTGTTTAGTTTACAAATATAACTTCATATTTACAACATCTTAAAAATTAATACATTTCAAACTAATGCAAATCAACATTTCTCATTTTCGCAATTCATAATAGAATAAATTTGTAAACAATTTTTATTCATAAACATTTACAAATTTATTAATATATGTGAATAAATTATAAAAACCCTTACCATTTCAAGAAGTTGGAATAAATAAATTATCAATTAATCGTTGTTTGCAATTATAATCTTCCTAAAATCAGGTCTTTTTCTGATTCATTTTACACAAATTTTCACCACTGGTCAGATGTGAATACTCCGAAACCGAAGTCAGTCATAACTCACCATTCCTCTCTTATTATATGGCTCCACGGATGACTTTTATGACTCTACTCATCGTTCGTTTTTCTTAATGATAGACATTCAAACCGATTTACCACTTGTTTTATTTTTTGTTAATAGAATTATTTATTTCCTAAATTTCCGTTAGTTCTTCTTTGTTCTATCACTATATGTTTAATATAACATTACAAACGATTCCCCTCCCCCACAAAAAAAGAAACACAATGTAATAAATAAGGAGTATTCATTATTTTTCTTGCCAATTCTCAAAAGAAAAAGAAAAACACATTCAAGACTATAAGAAGCGTTTGCTTACTCCACAATGTTGCAAACTGTGCGTGAATATGAGATTGTGCATTGTGGTGTAGTGGATATCGACTCGGAACAAGGAATCGGAGAGCCGAGTTCGAATTCCAGTTAAATTCCTTGCATTCACTTACGCGCAAATACATTTGTGAAATGCATTGTTCCGTCCTTTCCCTGTAGTTATGGGTTAAATAACAGGACAGATAGGGTTCTATAGCCTTGGCTGGCAACAAGTCTACCGCAGAAAGTAATGGCAACCTACTGCAGGATAATCTTCTGCCCAATCAGTCATGTCTCTTTCGAGACATGATCGTTCAAGCGTGTATCACGTCTGGCACTTAACTGACTGACTGATTCTCATGTTAATTTTATGAGCTACACTTCCATGTTGGAAGAGAACATTTGAAAATTTTCCCGCAGTAGATTGCCATTACATTCTGCAGTAGATTGTTTACCAACCAGGGCTAGAGAACCCAGTCTCTCCTGCTATTTGCTTTGCTGGGAGAAGAGACTAATTAATACCAAATGTATTTACACATAAGTGAATATGATGAATTCAAACTCTTCATTCCCTCAATCCGAGCCACTATCCATTCCTCCACTTTACCTCTACTTAGATTTTATGACAATTCTAAATTATCTTCAGTGGTTATGACCATTTGGGATTTTGAAAAACAGAAATCATTCAGCCAACGAGTGTGAAAAATTAAAATATCTATGATTTTGCTTGAAAGATATAAATTTCATTCTTACTGTATATTCAGCCTTGTATTATTTTTTTACAGTAATCATGGTATCAGTCAGTTAAGTTCCCATTGTGATACACGCTTGGGCGATCATGTCTCTTTCAAGATATAACTAACTGGGCAGATTTATCCACAGTAGGTTGTCTTTACATTCTGTGATACAATGGTGACCAACAAAGGCTATAGAACCGAATTTGTCCTGTTATTTCACCTACAGCTGGAAGGAAGATACGCATTAATATTTTTCGCAAGGGTATTTGAACTTAAGTGAATGCAACGAATTCAACTAGAAATTGAACACTGCTCTCCGATGTCTCATTCCAAGGTGATATCCACAACACCACAACGCACATCAGTAAAAATGTAAAATTTACATGAAGCAACTACAGTAATGATTCTTGTATATTTAAATAAATAATTTGTTTCAACAAAATTTGCATTTGATATTAAATCTAAGAATAACGTTGTCATGTCAGGGTATTCGAAGTCCTTCGCCTCGACGGTTGCTTTTGCTAGTGAAGCGCAACACAATTTTGCTCTGTAATTGCCAAGAAACGTACTGATTTTGAAATCTTTAGAAACCAAATTTTGAATAACACAGTTTAACTGATTTTCCACTGAGTGCAGATTGCTTTCATATCCAAAAAAAGTAATTTAATTTTCTTTTTTCGACCTCCTATTTTCTCTCTGTGTAATGCGCTTTCATTCTGACTTTGTTGCACTGTTAAACAGAACAAAAAATACAAAATCTGAGTAAGTTGAAATAGAAATCCCAACAGAATTGTTTGAACACTAAGAAATCAGCTCGATTTTTTTCTCGTTGCCTATTCTGATTTGAAAGGTAAGTGGAAGAAATCAAATAATTTTCATTTTTTTTTATTCGTTTTTTTTTTTTTTTTTTTTTTTTTTTTTTTTTTTTACTGACTTCCCACGCCAATTTTCATTTATTCCTCATAAAAAAAAATGAAATTCAGATGTTTAAGGTAAACCAAAAAAAATATTTTTACATTTTTTAAAATTCAAGTTTATTTTAATTTTAATTTTTAAGTATAGGAGTCAATTGAAAGATATTCTTTTTGGTAGAAAAATATTTTTAAAAGATTTTCACGTAATTCATTTCACTTTTGTTTTGTTTGACAAATTTGTTTAGGAAGTCACTGATGACAAAAAGTATTTTTGCCACTTTTCAATATATAACTTCGAATAGAAAAATTGATCAATTTTTTTTCATGGGGTGGGGGTGATATATATAAAATTCATCTTGTAAAAGTCAGTGTTAATAAATTTATTTTCTTCAACATTGGGTTGGATTTGTTTCCCCCACACCTTGTGCTATTTCGGGCAACAACAAAAACTTTTAGGTTCAACGACAAATTCACTGAAAAAAACACCGAGCATAATAAAAAAAAATTATCGTCAAAGTGTTTATTATTAAGAGAAAAGACTAAAGTATTTTAAAATTATTTAATTTTTTAATAATCATTTCTAACACGTTCGAAATTGATAGAAAATCTCGTTTTGTTTAGTTCTTTTTTTTTTTTTCTTTTTCGTCAGCTATTCATTAAAAAGATATCTGTGGAATGGATTAGCACTGTTTTTTCCTGTGAAAAACTAAAACACTTTGATTCAGAAATTTTTGCAAATATGAAATCATTGCCTGATTTTATTAAAATTTAAGACTTATTAAAATGAATGAAGTTTGCAATATGATTATTTCAATAAAATCTTGGTCAACAAAAAATATTTTTTACATCTGTTAACCCCATTCCAATTAATGAAATTTCTAGAAATTCAATACTACCCAGAAACTTTGTTTCATTATTAGTCAAATGAAGAACTTAGTAAATATAAAGCTTTATCTCCACTACATTGCTGAAAAAAGAAAGAAACAAAACCCTGCATAATAAGAAAAAAAGTCGCAAAACTTAAAACGCACTTTTTTTTTTTTAATCAAAAGTTTATGAAAGGTCAAAATATTTTAATTACATTTTAAAACTTTTAATTCCTTCATACACGTTCGAAAATTTGGTACGAAATCTTTTTTTGAATGTTAGCGGGTAACCAAATCCGTATGAAACCTTAAAACGTAATATTACAATTCATTTTTTTTGTTTTTTCTATGGCCAAAATATTAATTTGGAAATTCTTGCAAAAATCAAATTGTCGTATTTTAGTAAAACGGCGAACCTGAAGTATACTGCGACCAAGTTTATTTTCGCCGCTTTTCATTTTTTTACCGCAGTCTTATTGATTGTTATTTATAGATTCCAATTATCAAAAAAAAAAAAATGGAAAAGATGCTAAATATAAACAAATAAATTTGTGGAGGTCTCACAACGTTAAAGTACATCGAACCTTCATTTTCAATCCAATCGCTTTGGGGTCGTTCATGTTAACTCTTTTGGGACGAGTTCTTGTCCTTTTGTTTTAGCCTTGGGGTCGATTTGTTTTTGGCTTTTTGGAACGAGATTTTTGCTATTGTTCTTGTCTTTCTTACGTTTTCTTAACTTACGATGCTATCTTCCTCTGAATCTCCGAGAATGGCTCTATTGAAAAGGTTTCAGTCATTGAATATGCTCATACCCAAAAGTTAATTGCACATAAGTTGTGTTCCTGTGGGCATGCTAAAAGGCATGTGCAAACTTCAAAGCGGATAAGGTTTGCTGGTGATTTTCCAAATGAAAAAAAGAATGTCCGTTAGGAATGGGACATTTTTTATGAGCCCAAATTACCAATACACGTGATATTCCGACTAATTTTTGATTTCGTCTGCCAAGTACCGGTGACCAGTTCAGCGACATTGAACGGAGTTTCATTAAATTCTGCCATTCAGTGGTATGAATATTGCTGAGACGTCTGTACAAGCAAGATGGAGAAAGACTAATGGGTGGCCCTGGACATGAAGTCCATTTGGAAATAGTTTCCTTGAAACTTAAAAAAGTAACCATTTGAAAATATATGCTATTGAAAAGAAAAGTATTTTGAAAACACATTAAAAAAATCTTGAAGAAATATGTTATTAAAACCCCACTCCTAAAAAGATTTTGGACATGTTATTGAAAACACCCCCCCACAAAAAAAAACATTGGACATAGTTTCCTTGTAAAGGCTATTGAACCCATCCCGCTATTTGGACATAATTTTCCTGAAACATGAAGTAAAAATAACAATTTGATCTTTGAAACAAAAGAAAAAGAAAATGGCATGTAAAACACTAAGAAAAAATTCCTCTGTTCTAATAAAATGATTTAACATATACATGTTTTATTTTATTACTTTCTTACAAGTTAAAAAAATCGAAGCCAGGGTTTCCGAATTGGATGATTGATTTACTATAATGTTCTACGAGAAATTAGGTCCCTACCACTCAATTTGTTTAAATATTGAAAATTTAGCAAATTTTTTACGTCGTTGTTAAAGTTTCAGGTGTAAGAAGCAACGTTTAACTGAAAAAAGTTTCCCAAAAATTTATAATGTACAAATTTACAGATGTTGACGGTAATGTCGTCCCGGCGACTGTTTTCAAAATGGAGGATCGGTTTGCTATAGCGTTGTATGAGAAACTGCATATATATTGTTAAAATGCATATACATAATAGTAAAATATAACATACACTTCATTATAGATGGGAAACTGTGTTTTAAAGTCATTTGGTAAATTCAAGTCTTAGTATAATTTTTGTAAAATTAATGTCTAATATCTTCCCCAAAATTATTTGAATATAACTTTTATTCATACACAATAGCTTGTGAGTTCAGAGGTTACAAACAAAAACTGCATTATGACACTCCTGATTTAAAATGCATGTAAAAACCATTTAGTAAATTTAAGGATAAAATGCAGAGATTTGAAAGAAGTATATCAGCTGGAGGAGGAAGTAAATTTAAAACCCCTCTTATATTGTCATCTGGTTTTTCTCTTTATCACTGTGTCTATTTGTTTGGATTTTATAAGAAAAACTGGGCACATCAGGGATTGATTTATTGCATGTTTTTCAATTATATATTCATAACCTTTCTGGAATATGTGTATTTCAAATTCACTAAAAATGCTTTTCTGCAAAATTTTGCAGTAAAAGTAATATTAGTTTCAATGCAGATTAATTTAACTTAGGTAACTTTTCTAAAATAATATTTGAGAAGAGTATATTTTATTTTCGAAAGATTATATTTTTAATGAAATTATTTGGTGTCAGTAGATCTGTCGATATACCTGAATTTATAACTTTTGTTTTATTACTATTGCTTTGCCTTGTTTTAATTAGCATGTGTATTTTTTGTTTGTTTAGCATTATTTTTCCTTGTTACTTTACTTCCGTTCTTTATTGTTTTTGAGAATTTGTCAATTCCATTTGTGGAGCATTTTTCTTTGTATTCACCATGGCCAATGACTCAACCATTTTAATCTATTAACTTCAAAATAAATTGCAATTAAAGCTACAAGAAAGATTTTATTTAATTTTCTAATATTTATTTTAAAATAAGATCTGTCCAGATAGCTTTCAGTCCCACCACATCTGACCAGAAAACCAAGCCAACAAACTGATCAACTCCAAAACATTAGTGACTCTTTATTTTTTTCAAAAGTTGCCATATTCTCACATTACCATCAATACTGTGAATTTTATACTGACAATTCTTCACTTGACTTTTCAACTCACCAGCTATTATTTTCTATGTTCTTTTATGTTGGCATGCACATTGTTTTAACAAAGTCTGAAGAGAAAGTATTCACAATTAAACAAATGTGTTGCGACTGCTGAACTAACTACTTGGATAACTCTTTAATAGCAAGAGATAGAAAGCGATAATACAGAAAAGATGAAAGGAAATACAGTAAAAATATGGGTTTTTTTTATAAGAGGATCAAAATAAAACAATTTTTTATAGATATTTAGACCTCTGAAGGAAAACTGAATGGTTTGATGAACCATGAAAAATCTTCTCATTAATAAATCTCAGTGCATAGTTAGTGGAATAAACAGAGTAGCTACATAGTTTTATTCATATGTAGGTAATACAGGGGCAATATCAAATCACTTGGCAGGAGCCAAAAACTATTCTCCAAATATTAGATAAACCCAAATAGATTAAAATTTTCCAAGATTGTGTGTAAAGAAAATCCAAGTTCTTCTCTGTCCTCCTTTATCCAGGGTATATAAAAAACTGTCACAAAAAACTGACACGAGTTCAAGGAGAAATATCCATATACAGCAACCAGGAAACTGCCAACCCGGTACCCTCAGAAGGGAGAGACATTGCCACCATAGTCAATAACTGCCAAGAGCTTCCAACTGAACTAACAGTAAAACGGAAGGAGGAGGTAGATGGACCGGGAACCCCTTCCTAAACAAGAAACAAGGTGATCACCTCTACTCCTGTTCAAAAGAAGGGGGTGGAGTGTGAAACCGGGTGATAGTAAGTACTATCTACTCCAATTAAAAGAATGAGATAAAAAAAATGAAATAAAAAAAAAAAGAATTTAAGTTTTACCTTAGTATAAGTCCAAACGGAACATACGTCAAAAAAGTTAGTAACAACAAAAAAATAAAATAAAGACAGAGAGTGAGAATATAAAAATCGATTTGACAACTTACCGAACAGGTAACCCTGAAATTTGAGTGATATATTACGGAAGACAGCTCTAATTTCGACTCTTTATTTGTTTCAAAATATCACGGGCAGTTAACTGCTAGTAACTTTGTCAAGACCTCTGGTCGGAAAGAAAAAGACAGGCCACTGGCCATGCGCGAAAGTTAAGCGTTAGGGAGTAGGGGATGGTTAGCTGCCCTGTATTCAAAGAACAACTACCTCTTAAGTTATGTAGAACAGCATCGCTAAGGAAATAAATAGATAAATAAGATCTCAAAACAATTTTTATCTAGGGAAAATATAAAACAGATTTGAAGGGGCGATATTAAATCACTTGACAGGAGCCAAAGACTATTTTCCAAACATTAGAATGACCCAAAATGATAAAAACTTGGCAAAATTGTGTGTAGAGAAGATCTGAGGTCTTAACTATCCTACCTTATCCAGTGTATATAAGAAATACTGTAACAAAGCACTGTCACCAGATCAAAGTATAATGCCCCTATAAATGTATGCCCAAAAGGCCATTGTAGTACCTCAACAGAAAATCATAACAAATGTTCTCCATTTGCTGCTTCACATGCATGCACCCATTGGATCATTGATTAGAGAAATCTTTGAAATACGTCACAACAGTGTTGAATGGTTTTGCACGTCCTCATGATGTGTTGAAGTGTTTCCACATTAAATAACATGCATAAATCAATTGTTTTTAATGATCCCTTATATGCACATTTGATCATATTCTTTATGATGAATCTGCCTCAAAATTTCCAAAAGTATTAGTATTTTGGTACATCGTGTATATATATATATATGTCTGTGTGAAAGAGAGAGAGAATACTAAACTGATAATCAGCTCATTTAAGTGACAAACTCTTTGTGCTTATGAATGCTCTACCTCCAACCCGATATCAACAAATTTACATTAAAAAATTTGCTTCCCAAAATACATTTTATCAGTTATATCACTGAAAAAATAATATTGACACAAAACATTATCACAATTAAACAGGATGCATATGTATGTATATATAAAAATAAACCATTTGCAGACAAGCCTCTTTTGCTGTATCACAGATCTTTAGTGACGCTAGATTAACAGTTTTGCCTCAAGCAGGGACTGAAACCGAACTGATTTGACAGCATTTGGATGTTCATCCACTAGTCTATAAGCGCAATGTCATAGAAAAGCTGATTTCGTAGTGTGTAATGTATTTCATGATATGTAGAAAATGCCATCAGTGAGAACATTCTACACGATAATCGTTGTAAATGGGTGTGCTACAAAGTAACACAAGAACATTGCGTAAAGAAATAAACAGCTGCTGTTTATGAAATTGTCTGCTCTCTGCACTGCTCAATTGCAAGTTAGTGTGTGTTTATTTATATATATATATATATATATATATAACGACTACCACCCAAAACAATGGAGAAAGTGAAGTGTGTTATAGTTATTTAATGTAATATGGAGAAATATAATTATTTTCTTTTTATCCTATGTATCAACTTCTTTTCAAATAACTGTGGGGTTGGACTAAGAAGTACTTGAAAGATATTCAGGTTGGTTGATTGGTTAATTTAGCAGCATATCAACTAATCTGAGTTATTTAATGCTGAAATTGAAATATTTGAAATGCCATTATATGTTTTAAACTACATATAAAATGTATTGTTGGTCATTTTGCTTAAATGTATTGCTGTTAATTCTACCATAAAATGTATTGTTTGTAATCTTGCTTTAAGTAGGTAATCTTGCTCATTTTTTAATTTAAAATATGTTGCTAGTATTTATTATATAAATGTATTTTTATACTTTAATAGTCTTTTTTATGTTTGGGGTTCACTATTAGCTCATAGCTGTGTCCCTAAAAGGTGCTACCACATTGTGTCAGGGCAGACCTGGGAACAACAGCACTTACGAGGTGGGTCCATGCTCTTCAAAACCTCCATCTTCACGGTTGTACATTCATGAAATTGCTATACACTACATTCTCTCTTTTGACATGTTTTGCCATTATAAACATAATCTAGAGAGATTTATTTAAACAGTATGTTTTAAAGATATTTTAAATATACAAATTAAATTTAAACAAATTGGTGGTCTCATTAAGTGGGAGCAAAAACCCATAAGTTGTTCTGCACTAGTGAAAACTTCAAAAAATAGTAATGGACTAAGAACAATCAATAAAAGATGATTTGAAATGGGTGATTTTTAAAAAATATAATATTTAAGTAGAACTTTGAAAGGGACTATTTTTTGTGGATTGTTACATTATTCAACATCTTATCAAGAAGAAAATCTCATGTTGACATTAATATTTACTTTTTATTAATCTGTTGAAAGAATGATCCACTATGGCATGTGGCTAATTTTTATTTATATATATTGTTCAATTTTTCTACTTCAATTGATCACATATGCAAGAACATATTTATTTAACTACCATATGAAACTTTCCTGCCTCTTATCAGAATCAATCTACTATTTGTCAGTGCATTAAATACTGTTGCCATATCTGGTCAGGTGCCCCTGTTCTTTTTCTTGAGGTTCTTGACAATAATCCTATAGAGGATTGGCAACATAATCAATCCTGACTTGGCATTCCACATTCACTCACTTTCTCACTGATGTCATGTGGCTTTCCCTTTTCTTTTGTTCAAGTATTTTCAAGGCAATTGATCTTACAAGCTTTCTTTTCCCTGTTGTCCCAACCCACATGTTTTTGCATATGCTATGAGATTGGCATTAAGGTACCATCCTTTTACCATTGAAATAGTTACATATAACTGCCTCTTCTACTCTAACAGTTTTTCTCACACTTTCCATTTGTGGAAATCCTTTTCATTTGCTTGATTCTCTGAAAGCTACAATTTCCAAATGGAATGTCAGTTGTCATGCCCTGTACCTTGTCTTTTCTCTAACTGTAACCCCCTGCACTCCAGTGGCAGTCCTGCCTTGTTTGAGGTGAAATAATTGTTAAATATTTAGTTGTTTGATAGGAAGCAACCTAGTGGATAATTGTAAAACTTAATTTACTATGAGTGTTATATACCAATTGTCGAATATTCGTTTACTAAATATTGTATAAGTTTAAATTTTTGCAAGTTCATGTAGAATATTTGTTGAAAAATGTTTTAAAATTGTAATGTAATTTATGATATTTAAAATTCATAATTTTTAAGTCCTTTCAATATTCTTCGATCCTATTGGAAATATTATTGAAATAAATGGTCTCCCTTTGTAGATGCTGTTAATTCCGGCCTTTGGCCTATCATGACCTCTTTTTTCCTGTGACACCAGATCAATACGGATTAATTCAGCTTGTAAAACTCAACCAACAGCCTCATAGGGTCCGAAATAGATCAGAATCGTAATAAAAACTAAACATGAAAATGAATTTACATATATTTTATTCTTGCAAATTTGCAACAAAAATATTAGACTCTTTATTTATTACATTGTTTGTATTAGAAATATAATTTCATATTTACAACAGCTTAAAATCAATACATTTGAAACTAATGCAATGCAATATTTATAATTTCCCAATTCATAAAAAAAAATAACTTTGTAAACAATTACTATTCATAAGGAAATATTTACCATTTTATAAAGTTGGAATCAATTGCCAATTAAGTGATGTTTGCTGCCATAATTTTCCAAAAACAGATCTTCTGATTCATCAACTGCTCATAGGCTCTGCACGGAGCTTCCATTTCATCTACACACTCAAAGAAAAATACAATCCACAATTTTCACCAGTAGAACCCCCTCCCACGAGAAGAAACAAAATAAAAATTGAAGTTGATCTGAGCCTAAGAAAAAGATATAAAAACTCATCAAAAATTCTTTGGCAGCGATGTTTCACAACACTCAACAAGATACAAACTCCCAACTCTAATGACACCATCCAAAGACCGTCGCCCCAGTCACTCATACCTCACCATTTCTATTTTACTATATGGCTACACGGGTGACTTTTATGACTCTACTCATCGTTTTGTTTTAATGACAGACATTCACACCGATTTACCACTTGTATGTTTTGTTAATACAAACATTTATTTCCTAAACCTCCGTCGTTTCTTCTTTATTCTATGACTACATGCTTAAAAAAAATTACCAACCATTACCCTCCCTAGCCAAAAAAAAAAAACACAATGTAATTAATAAGTAGTGTTTATTTTTTAACCAATCCTCAAGGAAAACAGAAACAAAAAAGGCATGTTCATGTACATAATAAGCATTTGTTTACTCTACAGTTTTGGAAATTGTGCATGAATATGAGATATGTGCATTGTGGTGTAGTGGATATTGACTTGAAACAAGAAACTGGAGTGCCGAGTTCGAATTTAAGTGGAATTCCTTGCATTCACTTAGGTGCAGATGTCTTTGGGAAAGGTATTAATCCGTCTTTTTCCTCCAATTACGGGTTCAGTAACAGGACAGATTGGGTTCTATAGCCTTGTCTAGCAACCAGTCTACCTCAAATAATGGCAACCTACCGTGAAATAATGTTCTGCCCAGTCATTTATGTCTCTTTTCAAGACATGATCTTTCGAGCACATATCGCGTATGGCACTTAAACTGACTAACTCCTTCTCATGTCAGTTTTATAATGTATTTTTCCATGCTGAAAGAGAGCACTTGAATCAGCCTGGAGGCGTTTCTTTGGAATTCAGATTGGATTTAAGCAGGATTTGATTGAACTGCTTTTTTTCATTGATTCCTTCAGGCATATTTTGTGATTATTAATCCATGTAATAAAGCTTGATCAGATCATTTCCTTGTGTTTTAGTGTAGATTACAAAGTGTTCCATTAATTTATTTAATCTTGTATTACTCTTTGCTTTGTAACTGAGTAAAGCCTCCTCTGAAATTGGGTGATCTGTATACTTAAAATAAAAACATTCTTTCTTGATTGACAAAACTTATCTTCTAGGTTCTATGGGACATGAATCATGTCACTTTTCTCTTTCCTTTCTTCTCTTTACTAAACTTTATAGAATGTTGGGCTATTATCAACCAATTATTTCAAATCAGCTAGTGATAAACTTGAGATAGTAGATTGACACTTTGAGAATTGATTCTCTTTTGCAGTAAATTTCTTTTTTTTTTTTTTTTTTTTTTTTTTTTTTTTTTCAGTGAAAAAAAAACCTGCTATGAACAAAGGAAAGGAGAAAAAAAGCTAAATTAAATATAAAACAAATGGTTTAAATTAGAGAAAAAATACCGCTTTATTAAGAACAGGGAGGAATTGTGTGCAGGCTGCAAAACTCATCCATTTGCATAGGTTAGTTTATAGCCTTGGTTCCACAAACAATAAAAAATTAAAGGTTCTTCACAATTACGTTGCTAGTCTTGAGGAGTCTCTTTTTTTTAAGAAATTTTCTCTATTCCTTTCTTTCCTGTAAAGAGAGAGAACTTAGGGAAGAATTCATTTAGCCACTGAATTAGCGACTCTGGTTTCGTTTTTTTATTTTTTCAATGTTCGATATTCAAAAGTTAGCAGAAAAATTCCATGCCTAAGACATGTAAATAATAATGATTTAAAATCATGGTATCAGTACTCTTTTATTTCTTCATACAGTGAAAGTGTGCATTGTTTTGGTCATACTACTTTTGGATTGATTTGGAAATACCAGTTTTGAAACCTTTTTAAATTCTAGAAGTCAACGTGTACATGACAGCTAAACAATCACATCTAATGCAATCAACGATAAAAAACTCACTACCAAAAGCTTCATATTTATTTGAGCAGTTGAACGTAAAGACAAAATAAACTGCTATTTTTATCATCATATTGGAGTCACCTGTAACATGTATAGGTTAAAAATTAAATCCTTTGCACTTGGATTTGTGGGGTATGAGCCCCAATAATAATATAAAAGATATTTATATAGATAAATGTAAAATTGATAGTGCAAACACTAAAGTGAAAATGAATGCCCATATAAGCATTTTTGTTAAAGGTCTCTTATATCAAGCTATTTGATTCTATATATTAAGCCCTATTAAAATATAATTTATTTTTTCATATTTGATTATTTGCTGTATTTTTATTCATAATACAAAAAAAATCAGTTTTTTTAATGTATTCAAATATTACTACTAAATTCATGCGGTAAAATCAGCACTTCAAATTTTCACTGATAATTACGATGGGGGGTGCAGATTTTCAATGTGAAGTTTAGTTATAATTTCTTTATTTTATTTTATCAAAATAAAATAAAACAACAACATTCCTTGATTTAAATACTGAAATTTTTTGGTTTTCTCATGAATATTTTGGCCAAATCTTGGAAAATCTAGAAGTTTTCAGTGCATTTTTGTTTCCGACCATTGATGACAAATGCTCAAAAAACAGTTTGAAGTGTCAGATTTAATTGTTTGTATCAGTACTTAATCGGTTTATACACAACTTTCGGTACATTATTCCTTTTGATTTTCTAAAAAAAGTAAAAAAAACTCAACCTACCCTAATATATATACATATATATATATATATATAAAAGGTACAAGCACTTTTTCACGAAAAACACTAGCGTGAAAAAAGGCTCCAAAACTTTATAAAAATAACGTTTTATCTTCAAAATGTTTACATTATTATTACAAAGAAAGATCAAAGGATTTTAAAATTATTTTAAATACTTTTCAATCTTTTCTAGCGTGTTTGAAATTTGGTTTAAAATTACGGTTTGTTTTTTTTTTTTGCCTCTGCAGGGGACCAAAGCTGACTATGGGAATTTTGGTCCCTTTGTTTTCAGTGAAAATCACATAATTCTGGAAATTCTTGCAGCACCCAAATTATTGCTGGACTTTAATGAAACATTTAGGATTTATTCACAAATGTACGAATTTATTTATAAATTATGATTTTCATAAAATCTTGAAAAATATATTTCTTTACATCTGTTGCTCCCCACACCAACTTACTTTCATAAAATTTCTAGAAAATACATTCTCTTCACAAACTTTATTTTATTAGTTAATTTTTTTTCACACAGTTATTCCTTTCCTGAAAATCTGCTCTAAATAGTAAAAGAAAAAATGTTATAAAACTATGAATAAAACCATGATATTATTTAATTAGATAAGCTTTTGTTTCATATATATATATATATATATAAGGACATTATAAGCTGAGAAAGAATTTTCAAAAATATGGAAAATTTTTGATTGGTTAAAAAGGAAGTCTCCTTGGATAATGTTAATCACCTTTTTTTTTTTCTTATAGTTGCTCTTTTGCAGAAATTCGCTCCGAAAAGTAAAAACAAAACTGCAATAAAACACTAGCATTTTATCATTTATGTAAACTTTGAATTGCTTTTATAATCAATATACATTAAGGATATCATAGTCTGAAGAGAAAATTTATTCAATGAATGATGAAGTTTTACAAGAATTCATTTCATTTTTATTTTCTTAATTATAATAATTTATAAACTTTTAAAACGTTCTTGAAAATTTATTCCAGTCATTGTACTAATTAGATTATTAAGTTAATAAGTGGAGACTATAAGTAGTATTTGAAAATTGAGAAGGTTAATACTTATCTTCACACACCAAGATTGTTTAAATAGTTTTAACTTTTTTAGTGCATGCAAGAATGCTTTTTTTCATGGTAGGCTATAAATACAATATCATTAAAGACAATTCTTTAATTTAATTTCCATGTTTTGTGTGTAAATTTCAACACTCAATAGGCTTTTCAAATAATATTATCAAGTGAGTTTTTTATTTCCATTCCTAATTTCCTCATTTTTTTAAAAAATAATCATGAATGTAGGTACCTCCACTCATTTGTGATAACTAAGTTTTAAAAAATCTTTCAATTGGAAAGTCATTCAGTTTTTTTTTTAACTCTTTATTTCAGAATTCAATAAACTCCTTGATGACTGCAAAAAATGTGTTAATTTTAAAAACTTACTAGGTATTTAAAACACAGAAAAAACATGTTCACTTCGGTTTCAAAAGTTTATGTCAGTTCTGGTCTACCATAATTAGCTAGACGTGTTAAGGGAAGCTCTCATCAATCAGTATGCAGATCACAAAGATAAGCCCTCCTTGATTTCAGATTATTAACAACTAGTAATTGTTTCAAATCAGAAAAATTTAACTATAAATTTGCTAATTTTCAAAAAATAATGTGTAAAAAATATGTTTTAGTTTTGCAATATTTTCAAAACCAAAAATAAACTTTTGTTTACAATTGTGCCAATCACTCAGAAATGGCAAAAAAATTGAAAATATTTTTAAAATTAAAAACTTTTAGATTTCAATGTATATACTTTCCGTTTGAAATATATTAGAGTATTTTTTATTGGGAGTAGTAAATTTAATCATTTAGCTGTCAGTTAAGCTAAAATTAATGCTTCAGAAAAACATTTGATTTTTAAAAATTCAGTTTCAAACCTTGGTATCAAAAATGAGTGGATTTACATATTTCAGTCAGTTATTAATTTGTTGCTATGAATGTAATATTAGAATATCAACACAATGAAAAAAGATCTTTGTACCATTAATAAAAATTCTGATTTTTAATTATTTTATATCAATTCTAAAGAATCAAAGATGCTTTTGAATGTATTATAATTTGAAGTTGTTTACATTCAAATATCTATTATAATATGTACCAGAAAATCTTCTCAGAAAATAAAAACACAACTTCTGTAAATTCATGCAAGTATCAAAAAAACATCTTTTTCTGCCATGTGGCACATTTATATAAATCTACCATTCATCTATGCATTGAATACTGTTGCCATATCTCCTCATGTGCTCCTGTTGTTCATCTCAGGGTTCTCGACAAAATGCAAAGGAGGATGTGGAGGGTAATTTGTTCTGATTTGACAGCTCATAATCAGCCATGTTCTCACCGGTGGAATGTTGCTTCCCTCTGTCTTTTCTATGAGTTCTTTCATGCCTTCTTCTCAGTCAGTGAGGGTAGGACAGTGTGTCTCTCAAACTTAAAGCAGAGTCTCTGCATGGTTATCTCTGGTATGTGAATGATTCGTGCAGGTTTTTATAACAGAATAATGGTTTGCATGAAATTGTTGGGTTTTTTTTTCTCAGTTTCTCTCGTTTCATTTGCCATCTCAGTCGGTAGCCAATTCCCTTTTCTTCTGGTCAATAAACATATTTTAACGCAGGCTCACTAAATGTGTAATATAATAATAATACTAATGAAGTAAGTCTTTTGTCAGTCAAGAATGAAAAAGCAAATCATCTATTAAAATACAAAGCATCCATTTAAAATGAAAATTAACCAAATTCTATGATAATTTAGTTTCTGAAGATAAGATGAGAGTCCCATATACCACAATGATTGTTCATTTCATAAAAATGCTGAAAGCCATCAAACTAAACAAGAATCTTTGAATGAAGACAGTTGATGAATACCATACAAGTGATGGATTCTGCAGATTCTATGGATGTTCCACCAAACATTTACACAAAGTTTCCACCAAATGTAATGTTTCAGGGAGTATTGAGAAACAAGGCAATTGCTATACGTCGTTTCTTCACTAGGTCCTTGAAGAGAATTTGGGGTGGTTTGTGAAGCCTTGAATAGAGTGTGAGCAAATGAAGACTGTACATTTCCCAACAAGACACTACAACATCTCATAAGATCAAAACCAAGGGAATAATTTCCAACCTCCATGTTCGTGTCACCTCAAAAATATTATTTCCTCCCTCTACAGACCTGAATCTATCGAATTATTACATATAAGGCAGAGTTGAACAGAAAGAGATGTAACAATGGTGAAGGCTGCCAAACTAGACAAGAACATCTGAATAAAAAACATTTGATAGGTAACATCAAGGTGATGGATAGACAAAACTTTCTAAGCATTTCAATGTTTCTAGATCAACAATTCTGAGAATTATAAAAAAAAAGACTCATTGTATTAAAGTGACAGAAAACCTTTAAATTCTGAAAGAATAGAAAGATTTCAGAGATGTCTTGAAGATTCATCACTTAACAATAAAAAACATTGACAATGTTATACAGATAGCTGTGTTGGAAATATATCAGCGAAAACAGTCATTTGGTGTATTCAATAAGCAAGACTTCAAGTTTATTGAAAGAACATTGGCATTTCAAGAGTTGGAATCATTTGGATTTGGTTGATGGCTAAAAACAGCACATCACAGATGATCCAGCGTAAATGTTTCTGGAGAAGTAATACATGATAATTATTTGGACTGCAGGCCTTGAGGGATATACATATATTTTTAGGTAATCAACATGAAGAGATTCATTAATGAAGAGATCAAATATTTAAGCCAATTCACTAACCCCGTGCCATATACAGACATTAATTCATTGGCTGAATTGATAGAAAACAAAATCAACAGATCACTACTAAATATGTTAATCCCCATACAAAAGGGCATGTGTAATAATTCTAGTTAAGGAAAATTGAGAATGCATTGAACAACTAAACATTTAATCTTTACAACTGAAAAAACAATTATGCTGTGAAGACTGCAAAAAAGGAAATGAACATCATTTGGTAACAAAAGCTTACAACTTTGAAAAGAAAGTAAACAAAATATAAAAAAGATAAGATATAGCTACAAAAAAATCGCAACGTCATAACACAAGAGGTAGAAAAATCAGGTGTAGCTGACTACATACGGATGGAGAAAGAGGATCACTACCCGACCATGGAACGAAGATGAAGTAACAGGCAGAGATCGCTATTGGAAACTACATAAAATCATGTAAGCAGTGTATATGCGATGCTACAAAAATCTTCTAAATCAACCAAGCATAAAGATGAATAAAATATGGGAACCACTTATATGGAGTGCCAGAGAAAATCGTTAGAGTGAAAAAATTGCAATATGAGCTCTGATAAAAAATACCTCAGAAGACCATCAACATCAAAAATTGCAATGCGAAGTCTGGTAAAATAGGTTACTGAAACATTAGTTTTATATGTCCTAGAAATTCAATCGCTGTTGTTCTCAAGGACACATGTCCCAGTGGATATAATTGTTGGTTACTTCCAGTGATTTGACCAAAAAAGAGTAGTAAGTTCAATACCAGGCTACAATGAGTCGAGTTAAAGGGAAATATCTCATGACTACCACAAGTGGGTTTGTACAAGCAATGAGAATGATATACCCCAGTGGCAGTAATAAAGCGTTCAGTTCAAAATTCCTCGCACCCGAAGAAGTCCGAAACAGACAACGACCGGAATGTCATGGAAATGGCAAGATGACAATAGTTTGAATAATACAAATAGTGAGAAATAAAAATGAGTGCAGTTTTTGCAAACATCTTTGTTTAGCTGGTTAGAAATAGATATTTTCTCTTTGGAATTGAATGTAATTCGCTTTTCTTGTTTGTTTGTTTTTTTGTTTTTTGTTTTCTTTGCGAAAATTCTTACTCGGCAATTCTGGTTTGCAAAATTCAAACTCCCGAGATTATGTCAATGAAGAGACCTTTTTGTCATTGAGGGCTGAGGTTGAGAGCCACCTCATTACAGTGGAAATGCTTAATGTGTAAATTAGAAATGTTCTTATGGAAGGCGAATATGGGGAAGAAATATTGATAGAACTTCAAAGAGTAGAAACCCAGTTCGTGTTGGATAATGACTATGAAAGACAAAAAGTGGGATAACGTATGACCGTTTCTCACCAAAATTAAGAGGCAACTCCATGAAATGAAGAGTTCCTTCTCCTTGGATTTCCTGGAGAATGGTTGTCCAGGAAGCAAGTTTTTGAGTCACGTAATGTTCAATAAACTGCCAGTGTTGTTTCAGCGTGAAGATGTTAACCGGTTGGGAAATAATTACCATGAATTGGAGGATTTATTTTCCGTATATTCAGATGCTATCCGAACATTAGAAATTTCTAAGCCCAAAACAGCTAGTTCCGATGAGAATGTTTATGAGCAGAGAGCCCTTGGTTCGAGCAAGTTTAGGGTACATCCAGTGGATAAGAAAACCCTCAACCCTGGAAAATCTCCCGAGAAGTTCAGGTGCAATTTTTGTCGTTCCAACACTCATAATGGAGATTCTTGTAGGAAATATCTTACGTTTAACGACCGCTTGACTGCAAGTCAGCTAATTTATGTACCAAATGCACTAGTCCTTCACATTCTGCTGAGCAGTGCCCTTACGTACAAAGCCAGTTTAAAACTTGTTGGGGTTGCAAGAGCCTGTTTGATTGCTGCGCTTTGTGTCCTTCTGTTGATAAGAAACATGTGAATGTAAGTCCTTGTTTTGAGAAGGACATATTTATTTAATGAGGACCTTGAATGATAAACCTGTTCAAACAGCTAAGGAAAATTTGTCATTAAAACCGTTTTGAGTTCGGCGCAGTAAATATTAAGTGAATTATTGTTAGATGTCAAGCTTCTTACTGGAATGAAATCGATTCCCTTTCTGGTGGATGAAAAATTAGACTTAGATTTTCATGTGGTTGGTTTATGTGCAGCGGTAGACAGTATGCAAGCTAGTGGTTTTAAATTGGCAGTGAACTTTTCAAATGTCCAGGATAATTCATTCTCTGTGCAATGGTTGTGAGGTATGGATTTGTTTAAAATTTTGGGTCCCATGCATTTGACTGCTTTTATGAATGGCTCTTTGTTTAGGTTCCCTCAGGGATTGGTGCCTTTTGAGAATATTGATGACTTTTTGGCACCAGAGACTGTTACTCAGGGAAATGGAGCTTGTGATACTCATTATAATCGGATTATAGCAAATTATTCAGAGTGTCCAGTGATCCACGTAGAACCCAAGTCCACGGATGTAGATCTTTTGAACTGTTTTGCTGAAACCGCAATGGAGAGGACCATAGAAAAATTGTTTAGTTTGGAGACTTTGGGTATTGGAGAGGATGCTATCAGTGTTTTCAATCATGATAAGATAACGTTATTTTGTGCATCCATCGCTCATGTGAATAACTGCTATTATGTAGAAGTTACCCTGGGATGAAAACAAATTACCTTTGCTTCATTCAAACCATCAGTTAGCGTTGAACATCCTTAAACGTATTGTTACTAAGCTGGATAAACAATGCATATACGATAAGTACTTCCAGGTTTTCCTTGAGCAAGAAGCGGAAGACATTATTGAAAATAACGTAGTTAAGCCTGAGTCGTTTAAGAATTATACTTGGATACCTCACAGGTCATTTTTTAAAATCGGACAGTCAAAGTTCAACTAAAATACGCCTTGTCGTCAATTGTTCCTTACATAACGCCCGTCGCCCCTCTCTTAATGATTGTGTATATCTTGGCATCAACCTCTATTCTGACATGTGGGAATTAATGTTACAATTCAAAATGCACCGTTTTGTATTGTTGGCTGATGTTCGGAAGGCATTCTTAATGATAAAATTAAAAAAAATAGATACAAAAGCCATTTATATCATTAAGTTTATCTTAAGGTTGAATGGCTTCCCTACGGAACATGTGCTGACCGCTAAGAATTATTTATGGAAGTCGGTACAGTCTTTGTGCCTAGCTAAAGTGAAGTTATTCTTATTGGACCCTTCCACTTAGGAGGTGCCGCCTTTGGTGACTAATTTGGGTCGTTTCTTGGACGATGACGGTCTTATCTGATCCAGAGGGAGAATTGGAAAAAACCGTTTATACCCTCTAGAGATTCTGTATCCGATCCTGTCGCCTCGGGATTGTCAGGTCACCGAGTTGATCATTATAGATTGCCATTTAAAGTGAAAATATTTGGGTATTGATGCTACCCTTAACAAGCTACGTTTGTTGAAGTTTTGCGTGAATAATTCTAGACAGTCTGTCAAGACTGTAATTTCATCTCATTCCATTTGTATTCGATACAACGCCATAGATTTCAAATAGCCCGAGGTAACGAAATTTCCTAAGCATAGAGTGAATTTATTCCGACATTTCCTCCAAACGAGGATTGATTTTATCGGTTACTTGTGGGTTTATAGAGGTGAAGATATGCGGAAAATGTATATTCTAATTTTCACTTGTTTTACTGACAGAGCTCTATATTTGGAGTTGATCGCGGATATGACTGTCCATTCTGTGGTCTTGCTTTCGTGCGATTTTTCAATTTACACGGTGTCCTATCCCATATTTACGCTTATTAAGCTCGTTTCTTTGTTTCGGACTGTGATGTGATCAAACAAGTATATGTGTTTGATAAGTTTGTTGGGGAGTTTAGCACATACAACATAAAGCATCTCACCATTCCCCTTTATTCAGGCTGGTTTGATAGTATATGGGAACGCCTCATAAAGACGGTCAATGGTTGACTGTATTGATTGGTGGGTCGAGAGAATCTACAGTATTTCAACCTGCTTACAGACATTTCAAATGTTCGAAATGTCATAAATTTCCGTCTCTTCATTTACAAATATTCAGGAGATGCTGCGTTAGATATTATATCACCCAATGCATTTATTTATCCTCATTATTATAAAGTCAATTTTACTGGATGAAACGGCAATTTCTCTGGGATGGAGTCAACCTCTAGAAGTGTTTTGTTGAAGAGTCTAGATCAAATAGATTTATACTTTGAGAGGTTTCGTAAGCTGTGGTATGAGGAATACCTGATAGGACTGAGAGAGCCGACGCAGGAGTTGTATCAAGCCAATTTTTTCAACATGAGGAGGATGTAGTTTTAATTCAGAATCCAATAAAGGCTTGACCTTATTGCTCTTTGTTATGGATCTTGTAAGTTATTCCGCGGGATGATGTCTTGGTCCGTACAGTCAAGATTAAGAGGGTGGATAAAGGCATCCAGCAGCATTCTTTGAGGCATTTTTATCCGATGGAAGTGTCTATCACCCATTCTCATCAGACTGCTGTATCCTCCAGTGAAATATCCGATCTGGAGGTAGCAGTTTCTCCCATTAGAGATAATATCCATATACATATATTACCAGGGCGCTTCAAAGCCTGGTTATACTATCCTTGTGTGATCCCACCAGCATTATGGCCACTCCAGATATATAGCATTCCAATCTCGACTGTGGAGACGTTGGAGAGGAGAGCTAGCAGTTTCCTCCTTAAATGGTTAAGAATTCCTCGGAGCTTAAGCAGCGCAGCTTTATATGGATCATCCAGTGCCATCCAGCTTCCTTTCAGAGGTCTGGTGGAGGAGTTCATGATTTCACGGACAAGAGAAGCTTACCAGTATAGAAACGCCAATGATCCTAAAGTAGCAGGTGCGGGAATTGATGTCAAGTCAGGCAGAAGATGGAGTGCAACTAAGGTAATAGCTATCGCAGAAGGGACTATCGCAGATAAAATCTGTATTGGGTTCAGTTGCACAAAGAAGAGCAGGCCTGGGACTAATTACTTCATACAGATTCGAAAAAGTCACCGGGAAGGAGCGACAACACCTGATACAAAACGAAGTAAGGGAGGAGATTGAGGAAAGCGGATGACTCATATGGCAGGTTATAGCCAGCAGGGTGCGTGGACCAGGTGGGATGGTGCAGATCGGCGAAAAGTGTCCTGGTCAGACCTTTGGAACACTGACTTCAGCCGATTCCTGCTTCAGATGGTGTACGACTTCATGTAAATACTTTTCGATTAACTTATTTAAAAATAAGTTTAAAAATTTCTGTAAAATGTTTTGTGTTTTAGTTTTTAAACAGAATTTTTATTAAAGTATTGGTCTGTATCTCGAATTATTTATGACGCATCTAAAATGCGTTATAAATGATTCGAGATGGAGATTTCCTTTCGTAAACAGTCTGTCATGATAATCACGTTATTTCAAATATCTTGTAAAATATAGTTAGAAAATGATCTTGAGTAACGATTAAAGTTCCTTACAAAATATCGTCCTCCAAAATTCGTACAGACATAACCGTTTATTCGGACGCCACGAAACAGTTAATTTTGTTGGAGTTAACGGTCCCATCGGAGGAGCATATGCAAGAGGCATTTGAGAGGAAGTACAGCAAATATCAAGGGCTCTTAGACGAGTGTAGAACTAAAGGATGGCGTAAACATTGTTTCCCAGTCGAGATCGGCTGTAGGGGGTTCGCAGGAAAGTCAATGATACGAGCCCTTATTAGCCTAGGGATAACTGGACATTAAATAAGGCGGGCTATTCAGATGATCTTGGAATCCGTCGAGAAGGCCACCAGGTGTGTGTGCATAAATAGGGCTAATGAGTGGCCCAAAACTACTAATAATAAGAGCGTTCCCCGTGAACATGCGTCGTAAATACCACCATTAAAACTTAAAAGTGTACATAGATTTGTGTATATGTATATTAAAAACTGCACAAAAAGAATGTTTTTTGAGTCGCTTTCATTGATACATTCCATTTTTTCGTTTTTTTTTTTTTTTTTGTCTTACTGGTCTTTCGAGTGGATTTATTTTCTTACAAAATATTCGTACAGGTAATCTTTCCTTAGCATTACTGGCAATGTATTTTTTTTTATGAGTAATTTATTTTAACTAATTTACTAGTTATATATTCTCATTTAATCATAATATATTATGGAAATAATTATTTTGAGTAATTTATTTTAAGCAATGTTTAGGTGTATATATTATTTCTTTAGTTTTTAAACGAATTTATTCTGTTAAGGAATTGTGTATTTAATGATAAATCTTTAACTAAATTTACACGTTGGGGTTTTTTTTAACTAGTATTTAACATGCAAATATTTTTCGATTAACATATTTTTAAGCATTTCTGTTCAATGTTTTGTCTTTTAGTTTATAAACAGAATTTTTATTAAAGTATTGGTCTGTATCTCGAATTATTTATGACACATCTAAAATGCGTTATAAATGATTCCAGATGGAGATTTCCTTTCCTAAACAGTCTGTCATGATAATCACGCTATAGTAAATATCTTGTAAAATATAGTTAGAAAATAAGAAAAAAAATAAAGTTATAAAAGAGAAAGACCGAACAAATAAGATATAATAAAGAAGTTAAAAATTGGAGGAAGAAAGTCGTAAGACGAGCCAATATGATAAAGCGGTTTATTTTATTTTGTTTCATTTTTAATACATACATATATATATATATATATATATATATATATATATTAGAACATGTACATAATTTTTCTATGTATATCCACGACAAAGGTACTTTTGTTTCGACATTGAAACTTCAATGTCTCATCAGGCGGTGTGAAAAGTAATGGAAAGCCTCTTTCTTTTTATTTGTTTAGTTTTGTTAGAGGTGTTGGTGGGGGAGGTTAGTGATAGGGGAATAAGTCTCTGACCGTTGGTATTTTTGGAGAGGGTATTTTTTAAAGTGATTCATTAAGGAGAGTCTTTGATTCTAGACAGATTTAACCTTGTAAGTTTTTATTATCTAGTGACTAGACTATATAGTTTGGATTTCTTAGAGGAGCCGGTAGTTGGTGTCGCCGGATATGTTTATTTAAGCAGAATGTATGTTTGTATATTTAATCTTAACTTTGGATTTAGGGAATATATTTTTTCTATTAAATTTATATTTTTAATTTTTAATTATATTTTTAATTATTAATTAGATCATGATTATCTTGCACTCATTAAGAGAAGACGTGAATAGGCGCCTATTGTGATCAAAGGAATGTCTTCGGAGTAGTCGGAATTAGTGGTTCCTGTGGGTTATGGCAGCTGAACAGACAGGAGAGAACCAAGAAGAGGAATGAGATTTTAGACAAAATTTTCTGTTTATACAAAATATGCAGTAACCAATAATTGACAAATGTTGTTTATTTTCTCTGCTTTTAAGTAATTTAGTAGACTATATAATTTTATTTTAAGTGTAAAAAGAAATTCAGCCGCCAACTTTGACCTTTGTGCCTGCAACATTCAAAGTGCCAAAAAGGATTGTTTTTCCATTGACACAATTATTGTTTTCACTGCCTTCACTTTTCGGCAATGCAGGCTCTTTTAAAAGTGGTGATCAGAATTGTAATAAAACCTAAATATAATAATGAATTTACATATTTTTTGTTTCTGCAAATTTGCAACAAAAATATTAGACACTTTATTTGTTAGATTGTTTAGTTTACAAATATAACTTCATATTTACAACATCTTAAAAATTAATACATTTCAAAATAATGCAAATCAACATTTTTCATTTCGCAATTCATAATAGAATAAATTTGTAAACAATTTTTTTTCATAAACATTTACAAACTTATTAATATATGTGAATCAACTATAAAAACCCTTACCATTTCAAGAAGTTGGAATAAATAAATTGTCAATTAATTGTTGTTTGCAATTATAATCTTCCTAAAATCAGATCTTTTTCTAATTCATTTTACACAAATTTTCACCACTGGTCAGATGTGAATACTCCGAAACCGAAGACTGAACTGAAAACTTAGTCAACTGCTCAAAGGCTCTGCACATAGGTTCCGTTTCACCTGCATACTCAAAGAAAAATATAATTCAGAATTTTCACTAATAGCACCCACTCATATCTAAAGAAACAAAATAAATTTGAAGCTGATCTGATCCTAAGAAAGGGATATAAAAACCATCAAACGGACTTCTTTGGTAGCTATGATTCACAACACACATCAACATGCAACGTCCCATCTCTAATGACACCCACCAAAGAACATCGCCCCAGTCAGTCATAACTCACCATTCCTCTCTTACTATATGGCTCCACGGATTACTTTTATGACTCTACTCATCGTTCTTTTTTCTTAATGATGGACATTCAAACCGATTACCACTTGTTTTATTTCTTGTTAATAGAATAATTATTTCCTAATTTTCCGTTTGTTCTTTGTTCTATCACTATATGTTTAATATAACATTACCAACGATTCCCCTCCCCCCAAAAAAAGAAACACAATGTAATAAATAAGGAGTATTCATTATTTTCTTGCCAATTCTCAAAAGAAAAAGAAAAAGACACATTCAAGTCTATAAGAAGCGTTTGCTTACTCCACAATGTTGCAAACTGTGCATGAATATGAGATTGTGCATTGTGGTGTAGTGGATATCGACTCGGAACAAGAATTTGGAGAGACGAGTTCGAATTCCAGTTAAATTCCTTGCATTCACTTACGCGCAAATACAGTTGAGAAATGCTGTAATCCGTCCCTTCCCTGTAGTTATGGGTTAAATAACAGGACAGATAGGGTTCTATAGCCTTGGCTGACAACAAGTCTACCGCAGAAAGTAATGACAACTTACTGCAGGATAATCTTCGGCCCACTCAGTCATGTCTCTTTCGAGACATGATCGTTCAAGCGTGTATCACGTATGGCATTTAACAGACTGACTGATTTCATGTTAATTTTATGAGCTACACTTCCATGTTGGACGAGAGCATCTGAAGGTTTTTCCACAATAGATTGAGATTACTTTCTGCAGTATATTGTTTGCCGATCAAGGATATAGAACCCAGTCTCTCCTGCTATTTGCTTTGCTGGGAGAAGAGACTAATTAATACCAAATGTATTCACACATAAGTGAATATAATGAATTCAAACTTGGTTCTCCATTCCGTTAATCCGAGCCACTATCCATTCCTCCACCTTGCCTCGACTTAGTTTTTATTCCAATTCTAAATTATCTTCAGTTATTATTTCCATTTGGGACTTTTGAAAGAAAGAATGTCATTCAGCCAGCGAATGTGTAAAATATGTATGATTATGCTTGAAAGATTTAAATTTCATTCTTACTGTATATTCAGACTTGTATTACTTTTTTACAGTATTCATGGTATCAGTCAGTTAAGTTCTTATTGTGATACACGCTTCGGCAATCATGTCTCTTTCACGACATAACTAACTGGGCAAATTTTCCCACAGTAGGTTACCAACCAAGGCTATAGAACCCAATTTGTCCTGTTATTTCACCCATAGTTGGAAGGAAGAGACGGATTAATATTTTTCGCAAGGGTATGATTTTCACGTAAGTGAATTCACCGAATTCAACTAGAAATTGATCTCGGCTCTCCGATTTCTCTTTCCAAGGTGATATCCACAACACCACAACGCAAATCAGTGAAAATGTAAAATTTACATTAGACAAATACACTGCTTAAACAAGTAATGATTCTTGGATATTTAAATAAATCATTTGTTTCAACAAAATTTGCATTTGATATTAAATATAAAAATAACTTTCTTATGTCGGGGTATTCAAAGTCCTTCGCGTCGACTGTTGCTTTTGCTAGTGAAAACGTAACACTATTTTGCTCTCTAACTGCCAAGAAACCTACTACTTTTAAAATCCTTAGGAACCAAATTTTGACTAACATTGCTGAAATGATATTCCACTGAGTGCAGATTGCTTTAAAACTTTATAAGTTATTACAATTTTAAAAAAGTAAAATAATTCTTTTAAAATTTCATTATTAATCTAAAATTTATTGTCTTCAGGCTATAATGTCCCTAATTTATTATAGTGGTTAAAAGCTTATCAAATTAAATGTCATAGTTTAATGCATTTTTTTATTTTACTATTAAAAGGAGATTTATGGAAAGAGAGGCCAAAATATTAGATGTTTTACATTCCCCAATGAGTCCTGTGTTTAACTAATGGAACCAATTTAGCCTATAAAATTTAATTTCTTGAAAAGATGGTAACAAATGTAAAAAAAATATTTATACGAATATTCTTTTAAAATAATGATTTTAAAAATAATTTCATTCATTTGTGAATTAGTCCTGAAAGTTTAATTAAAATCAGGCTATTATTTGATTTTCAGAAGAATTTCGAATTTAATGTGTTTGTCACCGGAAAAAAAGTGAGTTTTCCATTGTAAATTCTTGTAATGGTTTGACTCCCCGCTAACGGAAATAAAAACAAGAATTTTCAACAAAATTTCGAACGTGTTAGAAAGGATTAAAAAACTTTTAAAAATAACTAAAAATACTTTCATCTTTCTTCATAATAATAAAAACATTTTGATGGAAAAAAGTTCGTTTTTAATAATTTTGAAACCTTTTTCTTCATACTATGCTGTTTTTTCACTTGGTTTGATGAGATTGGTCACCACTTTCTTCACTAGACTACTCCCTGATTGCATGATTACAAATCAATTAGCTTGAAGTAAAGCTTTTATCATAGTGCTTCATCCTAATGAGACCATCTTCAAAGCATGTGTTGGGGAGTTGTCTCCTGAGGTGTCATCAGGCATATTCTGAACCTCTGCATGCGTGCAAGCATCAGATGCATTGAGCTCAATTATCTGATCACTTTCAGACGATAAATCGTTGTCAAAGTCACACATAGATGTACTAAAATTATTCATCCGTATCGTCTCTCCAGCTATGGGTTAAATAACATTACGGATTGGGTTCTATAGCTTAGTTTGGCAACAAATATACTGCAGAAAGTAATGGCAACCTACTGCAGGAAAATCTTCTGCCCAGTCAGTCATGTATCTTTCAAGACATGATCACACAAGCGTGTATCATATATGTCACTAAACTGACTTAGTTGCTGGTAAACAGCAAATGCCACTTTAGTCAATCTCAAGGCAAGTTCCACTTTTATATTCATTCAGTACCTGCTTGTCCGGTCACTGAACCATCAAATTCAGGTATCAACTTTATGTCACACATCATACCTGTCAGTGTCATGATACTGAAATCGTTTGTAGAATTTTGAAGGTACAAACTTTGATATAGAAACTGCTCATCTCAGGAAATTCTCCTTTACATCTTTACGTTAAGTAACAACTCAAAGCCAAGTTACCAGTCACATGCAGCACCTGTTTAGATTGAGTCTGTGATTGGTGGAGGTGCAACCTAAAATTTACATGATGTTTTCATGTACAGGTATAACTTATATCAATAATTTGTTCCAAGGGAGATGATTTAAGACACATTTACTTGTCTTTTTTTTTTTTTTCGAACTCCTATTTTTTCCTCTGTGTAATGCGCTTTCATTTCGACTGTTGCACTGTTAACTGAACAAATAATTCAAAATCTGAGTAAGTTGAAAAAGAAATCCCAACAGAATTCTTTGAACATTAAGAAACCAGCTCGATTTTTCTCGTTGCATATTCTGATTTGAAAGGTAAGTGGAAGAAATCAAATAATTCTCATTTTTTTTATTTGTTTTTTTTTTGTTTTTTGTTTTGTTTTTTGTTTTGTTTTTTGTTTTTGTTTTTTTTTTTTTGTTTTTTACTGATTTCCCACGCCAATTCTCATTTATTTATTCCTCACAAAAAAAAAATGAAGTTCAGATGTTTAAGATTAACCAAAAAACTATTTTTACATTTTTTTTAAAATTCAAGTTTATTTTAATTATGTTAAGTACAGGAGTCAATTGAAAGATATTCTTTTTGGTAGAAAAATATTAAGAAATCTTCACGTAATTCATTTCACTTTTGTTTTTGACAAATTTGTTTAGGAAGTCACTGATGATGCCACTTTTCTATCTATAACTTCGAATAGAAAAACTGATCAATTTTTTTTCATGGGGTGGGGGGGATATATATGTCATCTTGTAAAAGTCTTTGTTAATAAATTTATTCTCTTCAACATTGTGTTGGATTTAGTTCCCCTCCCCAACACCTCATGTGCTATTTCGGGCAACAGCAAAAACTTCTAGGTACAACGACAAATTCACTGAAAAAAACAACACCGAGCATAACAAAAAAATTATCGTCATAGTGTTTATTATTAAGAGGAAAGACTAAATTATTTTAAAATTATTTAAATTGTTAAAAAATCATTTCTAACACGTTCGAAATTGATAGAAAATCTCGTTTTGTTTAGTTTTTTTTTTTTTTTTTTTTCATTTTTTCGTCAGCTATTCATTAAAAAGATTACTATGGAATGTATTAGCACTGTTTTTTCCTGTGAAAAACTAAAACACTTTAATTCAGAAATTTTTGCAAATATGAAATCATTGCCTGATTTTATTAAAATTTTCAAGACTTATTAAAATGAATGATGTATGCAAGATGATTATTTTAATAAAATCTTGGTTAACAAAAAATATTTTTTACATCTGTTAACCCCACTCCAATTAATGAAATTTCTAGAAATTCAATACTACCCAAAAACTTTTTCGTTATTAGTTAAATGAAGAACTTAGTAAATATAAAGCTTTAAAAGGCATGTGCAAACTTCAAAGCGGATAAGGTTTGCTGGTGATTTTCCAAATGAAAAAAAAAGAACAATCCGTTAGGAATGGGACATTTTTGATGAGCCCAATTTATCGTTCCACGTGATATTCCGACTAATTTTTGATTTCGTCTGCCAAGTACCGGTGACCAGTTCAGCGACATTGAACGGAGTTTCATTAAATTCTGCCATTCAGTGGTATGAATATTGCTGAGACTTCTGTACAAGCAAGATGAAGAAAGACCGAAAACTGATGGGTGGCCCTGGACATGTAGTCCATTTGGAAATAGTTTCCTTGAAACTTAAAGTAACAATTTGGAAAAAAAATTAGCTATTGAAAAGGAAAGTATATTGAAAACACATTAAAAAAAAATCTTGGAAGAAATGTTATTAAAACCCCACTCCTAGAAAGATTTTGGACATGTTACTGAACCTCTCCCCGCAAAAAAAAACATTGGACATAGTTTCCTTGTACAGGCTATTGAACCCACCCCGCCATTTGGACATAATTTTCCTGAAACATGGAGTAAAAATAACAATTTGATATTTGAAACAAAAGAAAAAGAAAATGGCATGTAAAACACTAAGAAAAAATTCCTCTGTTCTAATAAAATTATTGAACATATACATGTTTTATTTCATTACTTTCTTACAAGTTGAAGAAAAAAATTGAAGCCAGTGTTTCCGAATTAGATGATTGATTTAAAGTGGTATGAGAAATTGCCCCCCCCCCCCCAATTTGTTTAAATATTGAAATTTTTGCAAATATTTTACGTCATTGTTAAAGTTTCTGGTGTAAAAAGTAATGTTTAACTGAAAAAAGTTCCAAAAAAATTTATAATGTACAAATTTACCGTTGTTGACGGTAATGTCGTCCCGGCGATTGTTTTCAAAATGGAGGATCAATTTACTATAGCGTTTTATGAGAAACTGACCCCGTCTCCAATTTGTTTAAATATTGGGCTTTTCCAACTCTTTTCCTGATAATTGTAAAGTTTATTGGGTAATCGGTAGAACTGCGGTGAAAAGATTGAAAAAGAGCGAAAATAAACCTGGTGGTAGAATATACTTCAGGTCCGCCAGTTAAACATGCAAGACTTATTCAGAATTGAATGAAATTATTTTTAAAATTATTTTTATAAATCTTTATATAATTCTGTTACCCACCTCCATGTATTGTAAATCCATATAATTTTAAGAAATTAAAAATTTTCTTGTGGAAATTGATTTTATTAGTTAAACACAGGACTCCTTGTGGAATGCAAATCATCTAATTTTTCTTTTGAAAAATGTTGACTTTATTTCTGATAATCTGCTCCTAATAATGAAATAAAAAATGCACTATAACTGACATTTAATTTGATCAGCTTCTAATTGCTTTAATAAATAATATAAATTAGAGAAATTAGTCAGAAGAAAAAGAAAATTTCAGTTAATAATGAAATTGTTTTCATTTTTTTTAAATTTTAATAATTTATATAGTTTCAAAAGTATTTAAAATACTTCAAAGATTTGTTGTTAGTTTATGAACTTGGTAAAGAAAGATTAGATTTATTATTTGAAAGTTTAATACAACTCGTTGTGCCTTCCTATTAACATATTTTTTTTTCTTTTGTGTATTTGAAGTTTTATTTTATTTTATTTTATTTTTTTTATGGTAATCTGTGTAAATTAAATGTCATGTGCTTCAGGGTTTCTTCCTCTTAGCGGAAAACATTTGTATTCTTGCGATCGCCAAACACTTCCATCTCACACCTAAACTGTCAACGCATTCGGTAGAATGGTTAGACAGTTGAACTCTGTGTTTAAGAATTACTTTTCTTCTAAATTTCCTGCTCTAAATAATTTTACATACGCGCCTAAAAAACACATAACATTTGCGTCTAACTTTTAAAAATATGAGGATATTTATGATACAAGATTTTATGTTGTTCTGATGGACTATCACTACCTTTTTGTTTTAGTCCAAAAGACCATTCCGCTAAGCTTAATGGATGGCGGGGATTTTTTATCGAAAATTGAGCTTGTAAATGCTTATTTACAAATAAATTCCTGTTGAAGAGTTGAGTTCGAAATTATTTATGTATAAATACGAATCGTGGATTAGATAAATTAAATTCGAACCTGTACCATTTGGTGTCAAGGTAGCGTCAATAATATTTCAACAAGTCATAGAGACCATGCTGTGTGAACTTGATTTTGCAGTTGCTGAAATTGACGATATTCTAATGAAAAACCAAAGCATAGTCTAACATAAGGATCATGTACAGTTTTTCCTAACATCCGAAAGTGCTATTTCAAAATTAAAAAGACCGAATATAATTTTTTTGCATGGAAAAAGTCAAATACATAGTAAACATAATTGACAAGGATGGTAGAAGACTGAATCCTGAATGGGCATATCATGATTAATGATATGCCGGCGCCCAATAACATCGGTTCATTACAGAGCTTCCGATGACTAGCAAATTATTACCAGGCATTCACCAAATTGTGCACGATTTGTTTGTTCCCTTAATGAATTATTTAAAAAAAAGATAGGCCCTGGATTTTGAAAGCAAGAAAATGAAATTTTAAAAATACAACTCTTTCTTGAAGCTTTAAATTTAGTTCCAATTTCAATGGATTAAATTGAATGTTTACAGTAAAAAAAATCCTTTGACGTATTTCAAACATTAGGTTAAAAAATTAAGACGTTTTTATTTAAATTTTTCCTAAAATTAAACATTTTGCTGGAACACCATTGGAAAAAAAAATTATCTCTCTTCACATTTATAATTTCCTGGAAATTTGATTAAGTATTGAAGAGCATGCAAAAAAATATATATTCTAACAAGATTTTTGTAATAATAAAAAGTTTCTAGAATAGGTATGTTCTGAAATGTGTATTGTAAATTGGAGATCTGCGTTAGAATTCCAGTTGAATTTGTTGCATTCAGTTATGCGCAAATAACCTTCAGGAAAGGTATTAATCCATCTCTTTCCTCCAGCTATGGGTTAATTAGCAGGACAGATTTGGTTCTACAGTCTTGGTTGGCAATCAGTCTATTTCAGATAGTAAATTTATCCTACTGCAAGAAAATCTTCTGCCCAGTCAGTCATGTCTCTTTTTCATATCACCCCAAGCGAAGGCATTTTACTGCCACTGATTTGCAGGGGGTTACATAGGAGGAAAGTTATGAGGAAGACTGACAGGTTATAGGGGGTGTCAGGAAATGGGCAAGAGAAGGATGAGAATACTGATGAGTGGAGTGGATGGAGAAGGGAGCATGAGAGAGAGGATGCAGGTTAGTAAGATAGTAGATGACTATTAACTTTACATTTAAATTCTTGGAGAGTCCATAGGCGGGAAGTGCGAGAAAAGAAGCTGTTGAGTAGAATGTGCGTTTACAATTTATTGGTTTCACAGTAAAAGGGGCGGGACCTAGTTGCTAATCTTGTGGCTCGAGTAAATTTATATATAGAAGGCACCCATAAGCTAAGTTCATCAGAGTAGAAGACGTGAAAGTATTTGTAAAAGATACACAAGGAAGCCACATTGCGCCAGTGAGAAAGCAGACTTTATCCGAGCTGCTAAGTTGGGATCTATTATATTACAGATTTTCCGTTAGTTTTTCTCAAGGATATTTAGGTGGATAGCAGGAGCACCTGACCAGATATGGCAGCAGTATTCAAGGCCGATGGTAGTTTTATATATGTGCAGGATTGTTTCAAGCGGGATAAACTTCCTGACCTTATACAGCGAACCGACTTCCTTAGCAGCATATTTAGCTATGGATTCTATATAGTCATTCCACTTAAGGTCCGTTGTGAGAGTTAAGGCAAGTAGACGCAGTGTTTTACTTTCAGGGAGACTAACCTGATTCATGCTAATGTGGGGTAGGAGGGGTTGTCGGTGATGTTTAATAGATAGCAACCTTGTTTTGGAAGCATTAAAAATCATGAGCCATTTCTTACCTCAGTCCACCATGGACCGGAGGTCCTTTTCAAGCTCGGCAACAAGGTTTGCTTTGTCAACCTCAGCAGATTTGTGATCAATGCGAATGTGAACTGTAGTGTCGTCAGCGTATATGCCTCTTTGGGATCTTATTATATCTGGGAGATCGTTAATGTAGATAAGGAAGAACATAGGGCCTAGAATAGAGCCTTGAGGGAAACTCGAGGTCATATGATAGTATCCGAAGGCATGTCCGTTCAATACTACCTTCATTGTGCGATTTGAAAGGAACGACTGGATAAGGTCAAACAACTGTCAAGTTATACCATAACCTCGCAGCTTGCATAGAAGGCCAATATGCCAGACTCTGTCAACTGCTTCGGAAATATCTAGAGCAACAGTTCGGGCTTCGCCGTTCTTGTCGAGATGGAAACCATACTGTTTGTCAGAGAATAGTCTGTGGGCTGTGAGATGTTGAACCACCTCGGCGTTGATGATTGCTTTTTAGTTTCATCGCATTTCTAATTTTATGATTTCAAGAATATATTTTGTCAGTGATTTTTTAAAAAAGAAAATGATTAAAATTTAAGTTCTGCTTTTTACTAGTATGAACATGAGACAAAATTTAATTATCGAAAGTAAAAATATATGGTGTAACTGATGTAAGGAAAAATATGAAGATTTTGTGAAAACAAAAAAGACATTTCTGAAATAACTTCATTCTTTTGTGAATAAAACGTGAAAGATTCATTAAAATACAATAATTTGAATTTTTGCAGAAATTTCGAAATCAATGTGATTTGTCATGCAAAAGAAGCACTACAATTTCTTGTACTATTCATTGGTGTTTACACTGATGCACAAAAACCAAGATTTTGAACCAAAGTTCTATAAACGAACACCAAAATAATTTAATTATCAAAATATATGTTGTTCTTTCCTCTTAAGAACATCAAGATTTTGACAATTAAACAAATTTTTTCTTACGTTTAGGACATTTTTTTTCATCTTGGTATGCTAATTTTCTTTACAGAATCAGGGTACCTTGTCAAATATTAGCTTATTTTATTGCCATGGTTTTCCATTCACATTTAATTTTAAAACACCTTTGTGAAAGTATAGACAGTTTTTAGAAAAGTGTTATATTTATGTGGACATTTCTCTCCTATATTATGTGAATCACTATTTATGTAAATTCATACAAGCATAAGAATTTCTCCAGTGATCTTAGACATTTAAAAAACACAAATAGGTTAGGCTTTTATTAATTATTCCACTGAGTTAATCAATGAAGCATCATTACTTGCAACATTCCAAATGGATACTTCTGGAAAATAAATTTTTTCAGTTATTAATTAATGATACTTTTATACATAATCAATACTTAGTTAATTTTTATCAGATTTTGAAAGCCTCATTTTTATTTTTGTATGACTTTATTTCTCAAGAAGATTTCATGATGCATATAATAACTATTTGAAAGTAAGACCTTTTCATAATATAATTTTCAAAACCATCTTTTGGTTCTATAGTTCTCTTAATAACGAAAAGATTTTTTCCATGGTGTTGACATTGTTACATCACCATGTATACACTATTAACCCCCCACCCCAGCATTAAAAGTACATACGGTCAATAGACTATCACTCTTTATTTTTCTAATTGTGAGAGTCAGTATCTCTCTCTATATAACCTTTTGAAATAAGCAGTTAAGCTAATATATCTAAAGTTAAATAATATCCCTTGGAAACCACATTTCTTGATGTCTAAAGTAGCACATCACACTTGCGGAATCACATAACTTTAAAGAATATATATAAAGAAATGTACATGAGAAATACAGTCAATCACTTTGACAGCAAATCTTAAGATATGAAGTTTACTCATGTTATCATCAAATTAAGAGATTGATTAATGAAGTGACCAAAACGTGTATCCAGCTCCCATATATTAAGAGCTGGTTTGCAGACCTGACATATTTGGAGGTTGCAAATTGAAGAGGTGGAATATTTTAACTACCGCATTTACCTTAATACCATGCCACAAACAAAATAGCAACTGTGAATCGCCAATTATGTTAATCACTAAATATAAAGTCATGTATGATGTTTTTCCAGTTAAGAAAAACTGAGAGCAAGTTAGTCTACTTGATGTTGAATTTTCACATAAGATAACTTAGATGACAGTGAAAACTGCAAAAACGAAATGAACTTCACTTGAGAACAGAAGATAGTGAAGTTTGCTAAATGACACTCTCATGGTTGTAACAAAGTAAAAACCTGAAGTAAAAAAAAAAAATGAACGGAAAAGACAATTGTAAAATATTAAAGAGAGAGAGAGAAAAGAAACAAATAATTTGATTTCAGAAAACCAACGAAACTTTTTCAATTCTCTTTTCTTCATTTCACAAAACTTTCTACACAGACATGTTTCTTTAAATTATTTTCGTTCTCTATTAAATTTTAAATTTTTATAATGGTGTTTGTTGTTCATCTCTATTGATTATTTGTCTTAGGCATATTCTGACCCTGCAAAAGGAACCATCCACTCCCAGACGAGTAAGCCTTGGCCATAATTTTTGGCAAAGAGCTAAACCGTCTCTTTTAATTTTAAGTTTTATATTTGCTTCAACATGGTTGTAACAATATTCACTTGTAATTTTGATTTATATCAGCAGATAACTAATTGCCAGATTACAATCATTTATACAAAGTGTATATAAAGCAAAGTACTTCATTACATATTTGAAATTGATTCTTCATTCTTAAACAGTTTCCCTTGGTGTCAAATTTAATGTTTTTTTTTTCTCATTTCAAGATTCATAACTAAGTGTTCTTTTCTTGATTGTTCTTTAACTTATTTAAAGATTGCTCTGTTGTTGTCTGCTTCAGTTTAGTGAAAATTGAGTTGTAGAAGTAATAGTTTATGAAAAATTTCATATTTTAGACATTTTAAAATTTTTCAGAAAAATCACCGTACTCACATATTTTCTTAAAAGTAAATTAAGATAATCTGATTTTCTGTTAATTTTTTGTTTGTTTTTTTTTTTTTTGGTTTTGATTGCTGCATTTTTGTGTCTGTTTTGGATAAAACTTTTTATGTTGATACATTTTTGTTAAAATATAAACTCATTTCATTTATTATACATTGTCTCTTTTTACAATACATTTTATTTTTCTTCACAGGTGTTTTGATTGTACAAAAAATCATTTTAATACGACCTGATATAATTAGAAATTGAATTGAAAGAAAACAAGATTTTGGACTTTCTATTAATAACGGTGAAATATATGCTGCTATCATGTAAAAGTTGTGTATCTGTTTTACGAAATCAATTTAACTGCCAAAGAATCACATACTACAAACTGTGCAGTTTTTCTTTTTTGTAGACACTTAGTATAATTGTATGAGAAGAAAGAAATCATGTTCGTGTAATGTTTGCAAACATTTGGAATCATTTAGATTTAGTGAGCCATATTGAAAAACATATTCTCGTGCATTTGGAGGATCAGCATTTCAAGGAATTCATAATGTTACATGGTAACAGACTGGAGAGAAACCACATTATTGTGTAGTTTGACGTTATTTTTTTACGTATTTATCTTATTTGAAGTGCCATATGCAGACATACACTGGAGAGATACGATGTTCTTAAAGTTTTTGGGTGTGTATCTTTACAGGAGTCACATTTGAAGCACTATTTGCAAACTGAGAAAGAAGAGAATCTACCTGAAGATTAATATATCTGCTCTTATACGTCAAATTTGAAGTGTGATATGAAAATAAACACTGCAGAGAAAATATATTCTTGTAAAGATTGGATCTGCATACTCTAACAAATAATCTTTGCTATGTCATATGAAAACACACACTGGAGAAAGATCATATTCTTGAGAAATTTGCGGATCTGCATTTTCGCAAATATCATTTGTGGTGCGCCACAGGCAAACAAACACTGTAGAGAAACCATACTCTTCTGAAGTTTGTGGATCAGCATTTTCATGGAAATCACCTTTAAAAAACCATACGAACATGCACAAAGAAAAGAAATCACATTCTTGTGAAATTTGTGGATCAGCATTTTTACAGAAGTCGCATTTGGAGAAGCATATGCAAACACATACTGGAGAGAAACCATTTTCTAGTAAATCTTGTGGATCTGCATTTCCAGATAAGTCATCTTCGGTGCGCCATATGCGAAAACATACCAGAGAGAAAGGATATTCTTGTGAAATTTGTGGATCTGCGTTTTCACAGAAGTCACATTTTGGGATTCATATGAAAACACATACTGGAGAGAAACCACATACTTGTGAAAGTTGTGGATCTGCATTTAAGGTAAAGTCAGCTTTGGTGGAGCATGTGCGAAAGCATACCGGCGAGAGACCATTTTCTTGTAAAATTTGTGGATCTGCATTTTCAAAGAAGTCATCTTTGATGAATCATATGCGAAAACATACTGGAGAAAAACCATATTGTTGTGAAATCTGTGGTACTGCATTTTCACAGAAGACATCTCTGATTAATCATATGCGAACACATACCGGAGAGAAACCATATTCTTGTGAAATTTGTGGATCAGCATTTTCACAAAAGTCACATTTAGGGATTCATATGCAAACACATACTGGAGAGAAACCGCATACTTGTGAAACTTGTGAATCTGCCTTTTCACATAGATCATCGTTAGTTTGCCATATGCGAACTCATACCGGAGAGAAACCATATAATTGTGAAATTTGTGGAGCTGCATTTTCACATAGGTCAAATTTGTTGCGCCATAAGCAAACACATACCGGAGAGAAACCACATACTTGTGAAACTTGTGAATCTGCCTTTTCACAGAGATCATCTTTAGTCCGCCATATGCGAACTCATACCGGAGAGAAACCACATAATTGTGAAATTTGTGGAGCTGCATTTTCACATTGGTCAAATTTGTTGCGCCATAAGCAAACACATACCAGAGAGAAACCACATACTTGTGTAACTTGTGGATCTGCATTTTATGATCAGTCATCTTTGGTGCGCCATATGCGAACACATACCGGAGAGAAAGCATATTCTTGCGAAATTTGTGGATCTGCATTTTCACAGAAGTCACATTTGGGTATTCATATGCAAACACATATTGGAGAGAAACCACATAGTTGTGGATCAGCATTTTCAGATAGGTCAAAGTTGGTGTGACATGTGCGTATATATATTGGAGAGAAGTCATATTATTGTAAAATTTATGGGCTTGCATTTTCAAGGAAGTCGAAATTGTCATGCCATATGCAAATACACACTAGAGAAACCATATTCTTGTGAAATGTGTGGATCTGTATTTTTACAAAGGTCTGATTTTTAACCACCATATGCAAACACACTTAGGCTAGAATTCATGTGATTTTTATGAATTTTTAATTTTAGCAATATCCGACATTATATTCAGTGTTTTTTGTTTTTATCAGCGGTGACATTGTTTTTGTAAAATATGCAAATCTGCCTCCTCAGAGAAACCAGTATGCTCAATGTCCAATTTTGAGTTGATATTTCAATAAATATCATGTCTTATCTGACATATACAACACAAACTTGTTCGAACTGCATGTATGATGGTTTGAAAATTTTATTAATGTAAAATAATTAATTTCAAATTTGCACAAGTAAAATAAAACAAGTAAAATAAAAATATTTTTCTCATGGTGATCAGATTTATTTGATTTGTACTAATAAACAGAAACATTCTTTCTCAGTGTCTTTTAATATATATTTTTTATTTTTACAAGTTAATCGCTTTGGCTACACGTCACACTGGATGGAGCAGATCAGCCATTTTTGTATTGAGCAAAAACATAGGGAATGTAGTAATCTGAATAAAGCATTTACTTTCCATAATGTGTCTGTATTTATTTTTGTTTTTCTTTTTAATTTACATATATTAAACCACTGCCAGTATTTTTACACTGGTCTCTGATTCTGTTTTGTGTATTTTTACAGGTCAGCCTTGAATAATTCCTTCATTTTACATAATGAACCCTGTACAAAGTTTAATTTTCATCTGATTGCTTCAAACCTCTTTATTTTGGATGTTATTTTCAGAAGTTTAATATATTTTGATTATTTTTAATTACATACTCCTATTTAACGACTAGCAATAGTCTACTGAAAAGCATCCAGAACAACACTAAACAAACATATTTGCATATATATTGTTAAAAATGCATATACATCATAGTAAAATTTAACATACACTTTATTATAGATGAGAAACTAATGTGTTTTAAAGTCGTTTGGTAAATTCAAGTGTTAATAGAATTTTGTAAAATTAATGTCTAATATCTACCCCAAAATTATTTGAATATAACTTTTATTCATACACAATAGCTTGTGAGTTCAGAGGTTAAAAACAAAAACTGCATTATGACACTCCTGACTTAAAATGCATGCAAAAATTATTTAATAAATTTAAGGATAAAATGCAGAGATTTGAAAGAAGTATATCAGCTGGACGAGGAATAAATTTAAAACCCCCTCTTATATTATCATCTGGATTTTCTCTTTATCTCTGTCTATCTGTTGTTTGGATTGTATGAGAAAATCTGAGCACATCTGAGATTGATTTATTGCATGATTTTCAATTATATATTCATAACCTTTCTGGAATATGTGTATTCCAAAGTCACTAAAAATGCTTTTCTGCAAAATTTTGCAGTAAAAGTAATATTTTTTTCAATGCAGATTAATTTAACTTAGGTAACTTTGCTAAAATGAGAAAAGAGTATATTTTATTTTCGAAAGATTATAATTTTAATAAAATTATTTGGTAGTAGATCTGTCGATAAACCTGAATTTATAACTTTTGTTTTATTACTATTGCTTTACCTAGTTTTAATTAGCATGTATATTGTTTGTTTGCTTGGCATTATTTTTCCTTGTTACTTTACTTCCTTTGTTTATTGTTTTTGAGAACTTTGTCAATTCCATTTGTGGAGCATTTTTCTTTGTATTCACCATGGCCAATGACTCAACCATTTTAATCTATTAACTTCAAAATAAATTGCAATTAAAGCTACAAGAAAGATTTTATTTAATTTTCTAATATTTATTTTAAAATAAGATCTGTCCAGATAGCTTTCAGTCCCACCACATCGGACCAGAAAACCAAGCCAACAAACTGATCAACTCCAAAACATTACTGACTCTTTTTTTTCAAAAGTTGCCTATATTCTCACATTACCATCAATACAATGAATTTTATACTGACAATTCTTCTTTCCTTTTCAACTCACCAGCTATTGTTTTCTAGGTTCTTTTATGTTGGCATGCACATTGTTTTAACAAATTCTGAAGAGAAAATATTCACAATTAAACAAATGTGTTGCGACTGCTGAACTAACTACTTGGATAACTCTTTAATAGCAAGAGATAGAAAGCGATAATATAGAAAAGATCAAAGGAAATACAGTAAAGAAAATGAGCCTTTTGATAAGAGGATCAAAATAAAACATTCTTCATTTTATATTGATCTCAGAAGGATAAACTGAGCAAGAAGGGAAACTGAATGAGTTTGATGAACCATGAAAAATGCTTCTTGTTAATAAATCTCAGTGCAGAGTTTGCGGAATAAACAAAGAAGCAACATAGATTTATTCATATGTAGGTAACGAGTATGAATTATGTATAATTATAATATAATATAATTATAATATATATTACTAAGTAATACAGGGGCAATATTAAATCACTTGGCAGGAGCCAAAAACTATTTTCCAAATATTAGATCAACCGAAAAGATGTGTTGAAGTGTTTCCACATTAAATAACCTGCATAAATCAATTGTTTTTAATGATCCCTTGTTTATATGCACATTTGATCATGTTCTTTATGAGGAATCTGCCTCAAAGTTTCCAAAAGTATTTTGGTACATTGTGTATGTATGTATATATATATATATATATATATATATATATATATGAAAGAGAGAGAGAGAATACTAAACTAACAATCTGCTCATTTAAAGTGACAAACTCTTTGTGCTCTACCTCCAACCCGATATCAACAAATTTACATTAAAAAATTTGCTTCCCAAAATACATTTTATCAGTTATATCACTGAAAAAATAATATTGACACAAAACATTATCACAATTAAACAGGATGCATATGTATGTATGTATAAAAATAAACCATTTGCAGACAAGCCTGTTTTGCTGTATCACAGATGTTTAGTGCAGCTCGATTAACAGATTTGCATCAAGCCGGGACTGAAACCGAACTGATTTGACAGCATTTGGATGTTCATCCACTAGGCTATAAGCGCAATGTCATAGAAAAGCTGATTTCGTAGTGTGTAATGTATTTCATGATATGTAGAAAATGCCATCAGTGAGAACATTCTACACGATAATCGCTGTAAATGGGTATGCTACAAACTAACACAAGAACATTGCGTAAAGACATAAACAGCTGCTGTTTATGAAACTGTCTGCTCTCTGCAGTGCTCAATTGCAAGTGAGTGTGTGTTTATGTATATATATATATATACATATATATATATGTAATGACTACCACCCAAAACAATGGAGAACGTGAAGTGTGTTATAGTTATTTAATGTAATATGGAGAAATATAATTATTTCCTTTTTATCCTATGTATCAACTTCTTTTCAAATAACTGTGGCTTTGGACTACAAAGTACTTGAAAGATATTCAGGTTGGTTGATTGGTTAATTTAGCAGCATATCAACTAATCTGAGTTATTTAATGCTGAAATTGAAATATTTGAAATGCCATTATATGTTTTAAACTACATATAAAATGTATTGTTGGTCATTTTGCTTAAATGTATTGCTGTTAATTCTACCATAAAATGTATTGTTTGTAATCTTGCTTTAAGTAGGTATCCTTGCTCATTTTTTAATTTAAAATATGTTGCTAGTATTTATTATAAAAATGTATTTTTATACTTTAATAGTCTTTTTTATGTTTGGGGTTCACTATTAGCTCATAGCTGTGTCCCTAACAGGTGCTACCACATTGTGTCAGGACAGACCTGGGAACAACAGCACTTACGAGGTGGTTCCATGCTCTTCAAAACCTCCATTTTCACTGTTGTACATTCATGAAATTGTTATACACTACATTCTATCTTTTGACATGTTTTGCCATTATAAACATAATCTAGAGAGATTTATTTAAACAGTATGTTTTAAAGATATTTTAAATATACAAATTAAATTTAAACAAATTGGAGGTCTCATTAAGTGGGAGCCAAACCCCATGAGTTGTTCTGCGGGAGTGAAAACTTCAAAAAATAGCAATGGGCCAAGACCAATCAATAAAAGATGATTTCAAATGGGTGATTTTTAAAAAATACAATATTTAAGTAGAACTTTGAAAGGGACTATTTTTTGTGGATTGTTACATTATTCAACATCTTATCAAGAAGAAAATCTCATATTGACATTAATATTTACTTTTTATTAATCTGTTGAAAGAATGATCCACTATGGCATGTGGCTAATTTTTCTTTATATATATTGTTCAATTTTTCTACTTCAATTCATCACATATGCAAGAACATATTTATTTAACTACCATATGAAACTTTCCTGCCTCTTATCAGAATCAATCTACTATTTGTCAGTGCATTAAATACTGTTGCCATATCTGGTCAGGTGCCCCTGTTCTTTTTCTTGAGGTTCTTGACAAAATCCAATAGAGGATTGGCAACATAATCAATCCTGACTTGGCATTCCACATTCACTCACTTTCTCACTGATTTCATGTGGCTTTCCCTTTTCTTTTGTTCAAGTATTTTCAAGGCAATTGATCTTACAAGTTTTAGTTTACCTGTTGTTCCAACCCACATGTATTTTGCATATGCTATAAGATTGGCATTAAGGTACTATCCTTTTACCATTGAAATAGTTAAATGTAACTACCTCTTCTACTATACCAGTTTTTCTTACACTTCCCATTTGTGCAACTCCTTATCATTTGCTTGATTCCCTGAAAGCTACAATTTCCAAATGGAATGTCAGTTGTCATGCCCTGTACCTTGTCTTTTCTCTAACTGTAACCCCCTGCACTCCAGTGGCAGTCCTGCCTTGCTTCGGGTGAAATAATTGTAAAATATTTAGTTGTTTGATAGGAAGCAACCTAGTGGATAATTGTAAAACTTATTTTTACTATGAGTTTTATATACCAATTGTCGAATATTCGTTTACTAAATATTGTATAAGTTTAAATTTTTGCAAGTTCATGTAGAATATTTGTTGAAAAATGTTTTAAAATTGTAATGTAATTTATGATATTTAAAATTCATAATTTTTAAGTCCTTTCAATATTCTTCGATCCTATTGGAAATATTATTGAAATAAATGGTCTCCCTTTGTAGATGCTGTTAATTCCGGCCCCTGGCCTCTCATGACCTCTTTTTTCCTGTGACACCAGATCAATACGGATTAATTTAGCTTATAAAACTCAACCAACAGCCTCATAGTGTCCGAAATAGATCAGAATCGTAATAAAAACTAAATATGTAAATGAATTTACATATATTTTATTCTTGCAAATTTGCAACAAAAATATTAGACTCTTTATTTATTACATTGTTTATATTAAAAATATAATTTCATATTTACAACAGCTTAAAAATCAATACATTTGAAACTAATGCAATGCAATATTTATCATTTACCAATTTATATAAAAAATGACTTTGTAAACAAATACTATTCATAAGGAAATGTTTACCATTTTATAAAGTTGGAATCAATTGCCAATTAAGTGATGTCTACTGCCATAATTTTCCAAAAACAGATCTTCTGATTCATGTTCCACCACTGGCCTGATGTGAATACTCCAAAACCAAAGACAGAACTAAAGACTTTCTCAACTGCTCATAGGCTCTGCACGTAGCTTCCATTTCATCTACACACTCAAAGAAAAATACAATCCACAATTTTCACCAGTAGAACCCCCTCCCACGAGAAGAAACAAAATAAAATTGAAGTTGATCTGAGCCTAAGAAAAAGATATAAAAACTCATCAAAAATTTCTTTGGCAGCTATGATTCACAACACTCATCAAGATGCAAACTCCCAACTCTAATGACACCATCCAAAGACCGTCGCCCCAGTCACTCATACCTCACCATTTCTCTCTTAATATATGGCTACACGGGTGACTTTTATGACTCTACTCATCGTTTTGTTTTTATGACAGACATTCACACCGATTTACCACTTGTATGTTTTGTTAATACAAACATTTATTTCCTAAACCTCCGTCGTTACTTCTTTATTCTATGACTACATGTTTAATATAAAATTACCAACCATTACCCTCCCCAGCCCCCAAAAAAACACAATGTAATTAATAAGTACTGTTTATTTTTTTTACCAATCCTCAAGAAAAACAGAAACAAAAAAAGGCATGTTCATGTACATAATAAGCATTTGTTTACTCTACAGTGTTGGAAATTGTGCATAAATATGAGATATGTGCATTGTGGTGTAGTGGATATTGACTTGAAACAAGAAACTGGAGTGCCGAGTTCGAATTTAAGTGGAATTCCTTGCATTCACTTAGGTGCAGAAGTCTTTGGGAAAGGTATTAATCCGTCTTTTCCCTCCAGTTACGGGTTAAATAACAGGACAGATTGGGTTCTATAGCCATGTCTAGCAACCAGTCTACCTCAAAGTAATGGCAACCTTCTGTGGGATAATGTTCTGCCCAGTCATTTATGTCTCTTTCAAGACATGATCTTTCAAGCACATATCGCGTATGGCACTTAACTGACTAACTCCTTCTCATGTCAGTTTTATAATGTATTTTTCCATGCTGAAAGAGAGCACTTGAATCAGCCTGGAGGCGTTTCTTTGGAATTCAGATTGGATTTAAGCAGGATTTGATTGAACTGCTTTATTTTCATTGATTCCTTCAGGCATATTTTGTGATTATTAATCCATGTAATAAAGCTTGATCAGATCATTTCCTTGTGTTTTTAGTGTAGATTACAAAGTGTTCCATTAATTTATTTAATCTTGTATTACTCTTTGCTTTGTAACTGAGTAAAGCCTCCTCTGAAATTGGGTGATCTGTATACATAAAATAAAAACTTTATTTCTTGTTTGACAAAACTTATCTTCTAGGTTCTATGGGACATGAATCAAGCCACTTTTCTCTGTCCTTTCTTCTCTTTACTAACCTTTATGGAATGTTGGGCTATTATCAACCAATTATTTCAAATTACCTAGAGACAAACTTGAGGTAGTAGATTGACACTTTGAGAATTGATTCTCTTTCGCAGGAATTTTCTTTTTCTTTTTCTTTTTTTTTTTTTTTTTTTCAGTGAAAAAAAAAACTGCTATGAACAAAGGAAAGGAGAAAAAAACTAAATTAAATATAAAACAAATGGTTTAAATTAGAGAAAAATACCGCTTTATTAAGAACAGGTAGGAATTGTGTGCAGGCTTCAAAACTCATCCGTTTGCATAGGTTAGTTTATAGAATTGGTACCACAAACAATAGAAAATTAAAAGTTCTTCACAATTACATTGCTAGTCTCGAGGAGTCTCTTTTTTTTAAAGAAATTTTCTCTCTTCCTTTCTTTCCTGTAAAGAGAGAGAACTTAGGGAAGAATTCATTTAGCCACTGAATTAGCGACACTGTTTTCATTTTTTATTTTTTCAATGTTCGATGTTCAAAAGTTAGCAGAAAAATTCCATGACTAAGACATGGAAATAAGAATGATTTAAAATCTTGGTATCAGTACTCTTTTATTTCTTCATACAATGAAAGTGTGCATTGTTTTTTGTCATACTACTTTTGGTTTGACTTGGAAATACCAGTTTTGAAACCTTTTTAAATTTTAGAAGTCATCGTATACATGACAGCTAAACAATCACATCTAATGCAATCAACGATAAAAAACTCACTACCAAAAGCTTCATATTTATTTGAGCAGTTGAACGTAAAGACAAAATAAACTGCTATTTTTATCATCATATTGGAGTCACCTGAAACATGTATAGGTTAAAAGTTAAATGCCTTGCACTTGGATTTGTGGTGTATGAGCCTTCTTATCCCCAATATTAATATAAAAGATATTTATATAGATAAATGTAAAATTGATCGTGCAAACACTAAAGTGAAAATGAATGCCCATTAAAATAATTTTTGTTTAAGGTCTCTTATATCAAACTATTTGATTCTATATATTAAGCCCTATTAAAATATAATTTATTTTTCCATATTTGATTATTTGTTGTATTTTTATTCATAAAAAAAAACATCATTTTTTTTAATGTATTCAAATATTACTACTAAATTCATGAGGTAAAATCAGCATTTCACATTTTCACTGATAATGACGATGGAGGCTACAGATTTTCAATGTGAAGTTTAGTTATAATTTCTTCATTTTATTTTATCAAAATAAAATAAAATAACAACATTCCTTGATTTAAATACTGAAATTCTTTGGTTTTCTCATGAATGTTTTGGCCAAATCTTGCAAAATCTAGAAGTTTTCAGTGCATTTTTGTTTACGATCATTGATGACAAATGCTCAAAAAACAGTTGAAGTGTCAGATTTAATTGTTTGTGTCAGTACTTAATCGGTTTATACACAACTTTCGGTACATTATTCTTTTTGATTTTCTAAAAAAAGTAACAAAATCAACCTACCCTAATATATATATATATATATATATATATATATATATAAGGTACATGCACTTTTTCACTAAAAACACTAGCGTGAAAAAAGGCTCCAAAACTTTATAAAAATGTTTATATTATTATTACAAATAAAGATCAAAGTATTTTAAAATTATTTTAAATATTTTTCAATCTTTTCTAGCATGTTTGAAATTTGGTTTAAAATTTCGTTTTTGTTTTTTTTTTTGCCTCAGCAGAGGAGTAAAGCTGACTATGGGAATTTTTGTGCCTTTGTTTTCAGTGAAAATCGCATAAATTTGGAAATTCTTGCAGCACCCAAATTATTGCTGGACTTTAATGAAACATTCAGGATTTATTCACAAAGGCACGAATTTATTTAGAAATTATGATTTTCATAAAATCTTGATAAAAATATTTCTTTACATCTGTTGCTCCCCACACCAACTTACTTTCATAAAATTTCTAGAAAATACATTCTCTTCACAAACATTATTTTATTAGTTAATTTTTTTCAAACAGTTATTCTTTCCTGCTCTAAATAGTAAAAGAAAAAATGTAATAAAACTATGAATAAAACTATGATATTATTTAATTAGATAAGCTTTTGTTTCATATATATATATATATTAAGGACATTATAGGCTGAGAAAGAATTTTGACAAATATGGAAATTTTTTGATTGGTTAAAAAGGAAGTCTCCTTGGATAATGTTAACCACCTATTTTTTTTCTTATTGTTGCTCTTTTTCAGAAATTCGAAAAGTAAAAACAATAAAAGTAAAAACAATAAAACACTAGCATTTTATCATTTATATAAAATTTTAATTGCTTTTATAATCAATATACATTAAGGATATCATAGTCTGAAGAGAAAATTTAATCAATGAATGATGGAGTTTTCCAAGAATTAATTTCATTTTTATTTTCTTAATTATAATAATTTATAAACTTTTAAAACTTTTTTAAAAATTTATTCCAATCATTGTACTAATTAGATTATTAAGTTAATAAGTGGAGACTATAAGTACTATTTGAAAATTGAGAAGGTTAATACTTATCTTCACACACCAAGATTGTTTAAATAGTTTTAACTTTTTTAGTGCATGCAAGAATGCTTTTTTCATGGTAGGCTATAAATACAATATCATTAAAGACAATTCTTTAATTTAATTTCCATGTTTTGTGTGTAAATTTCAACACTCAATAGGCTTTTCAAATAATATTATCAAGTGAGTTTTTTATTTCCATTTCTAATTTCGTCATTTTTTTAAAAAATAATCATGAATGTAGGTACCTCCACTAATTTGTGATAACTAAGGTTAAAAAATATTTCAATTGGAAAGTCATTCAGTTTTTTAGCTTTATTGTTTAGGGTATGGGATTATAACTAAATTAAATAATAGCATAAAAATTTACATTTTATTATTAATAACAGAACGTATTATAAAAACTTGATAAATAAGATAACTTTACCCTGTCATAAATGTCATAACAATTATTTATAAAGAATAATATGAAACATAAATTTTATAACATTTTTTGTATTGAATTAACTCTGTCATCTTATATATTTTAAATCTCTTATTAAATTTTAAAATTAATTTTTAAAAAATATTATATTAACTTTTTTTCAGAAAGGATCTTCAAACATAAGACTATAAAGCTAAAGTATCTGAAATTCAAAAAACTAATTGATGACTGCAAAATATATGTTAATTTAAAAAACTTACTAGGTATTTAAAACACAGAAACAAAATTTTCACTTAGGTTTCAAAAGATTATGTCAGTTCTGGTCTACCATAATTAGCTAGACGTGTTAACGGAAGCTCTCATCAATCAGTATGCAGATCAGAAAGATAAGCCCTCCTTGATTTCAGATTATAAACAACTAATAATTGTTTCAAATCAGAAAAATTTAACTATAAATTTGCTAATTTTCAAAAAATAATGTGTAACAAATGTATGTTTTAGTTTTGCAATATTTTCAAAACGAAAAATTAACTTTTTATTAATGTGGCAATCACTTAGAATGGCAAGAAAATTGAAAATATTTTTAGAATTAAAAACTTTTAGATTTCAATCAATATAATTTCTGTTTGAAGTGTATTAGAGTATTTTTTATTGGAAGTTAGTAAATTTAATCATTTAGCCGTCAGTTAAGCTAAAGTTAATGCTTCAGAAAAACATTTGATTTTTAAAAATTCAGTTTCAAACCTTGGTGTCAAGAATGGGTGGATTTACATATTTCAGTCAGTTATTAATTTGTTGCTATGAATGAAATATTAGAACTGATTATCAACACAATGAAAAAAGATCTTTGTACCATTAATAAAAAATTCTGATTTAATTATTTTATATCAACTCTTAAAAATCAAAGATGTTTTAGAAAGAATGCAAGTATCAAAAAACAGCTTTTTCTGCCATGTGGCACATTGATATTAATCTACCATTCATCTATGCATTGAATACTGTTGCCATATCTCATCATGTGCTCCTGTTGTTCATCTCAGGGTTCTCGACAAAATCCAAAGGAGGATGTGGAGGGTAATTTGTCCTGATTTGACAGCTCATAATCAGCCATGTTCTCACCGGTGGAATGTTGCTTCCCTCTGTCTTTTCTATGAGTTCTTTCATGCCTTCTTCTCAGTCAGTGAGGGTAGGACAGTGTGTCTCTCTAACTTAAAGCAGGGTCTCTGCAAGGTTGTCTCTGGTATGTGAATGATTCATGCAGGTTTTTATAACAGAACAAAGGTTTGCATAAACTTGTTTGTTTTTTCTCAGTTTCTCTCCTTTCATTTGCCATCTAAGTCGGTAGCCAATTCCCTTTTCTTCTGGTCAATATACATATTTTAACGCAGGCTCACTAAATGTATAATGAATAATAATACTAATGAATAAGTCTTTTGACAGTCAAGAATGAAAAAGCAAATCATCTATTAAAATACAAAGCATCCATTTAAAATGAAAATTAACCAAATTCTATGATAATTTAGAAGTTTCTGAAGATAAGATGTGAGTGCCATATACCACAATGATTGTTCATTTCATAAAAATGCTGAAAGCCATCAAACTAAACAAGAATCCTTGAATGAAGACAGTTGATGAATACCATACAAGTGATGGATTCTGCAGATTCTATGGATGTTCCACCAGACATTTACACAAAGTTTCCACCAAATGTAATGTTTCAGGGAGTATTGAGAAACAAGGCAATTGCTATACGTCGTTTCTTCACTAGGTCCTTGAAGAGAATTTGGGGTGGTTTGTGAAGCCTTGAATAGAGTGTGAGAAAATGAAGACTGTACATTTCCCAACAAGACACTACAACATCTCATGAGATCAAAACCAAGGAATAATTTCCAACCTCCATATTCGTATCACCTCAAAAATATTATTTCCTACCTCTACAGACTTGAATCTATAGAATTATTACATAAAAGGCAGAGTTGAGCAGAAAGAGATGTAACAATGGTGAAGGCTGCCAAACTAGACAAGAACATCTGAATAAAAAACATTTGATAGGTAACATCAAGATGATGGATATACAAAACCTTCTAAGCATTTCAATTTTCCTAGATCAACAATTCTGAGAATTATACAAAAAAAGGGTCTCATTGAACTTAATTGGCAGAAAACGTTTAATTTCTGAAAGAATAGAAAGATTTCAGAGATGTCTTGAAGATTCGTCACTTAACAGTAAAAAACATTGACAATGTTATACAGATAGCTGCGTTGGAAATATATCAATGAAAACAGTCATTTGGTGTATTCAATAAGCAAGACTTCAAGTTTATTGAAAGAACATTGGCATTTCAAGAGTTGGAATCATATGGATTTGGTTGATGGCTAAAAGCAGCACATCACAGATGATCCAGCGTAAATGTTTCTGGAGAAGTAATACTTGATAACTATTGATCAAGTAATACTTGATAACTTCAGGCCTTGAGGGATATACATATATTTTTAGGTAATCAACATGAAGAGAGTTATTAATGAAGAGATCAAATATTTAAGCCAATTCACTAACCCCATGCCATATACAGACATTTAGTTCATTGGCTGAATTGATAGAAAACAAAATCAACAGATCACTACTAAATATGTTAATCCCCATATACAAGGGCATGTGTAATAATTCTAGTTAAGGAAAATTCAGAATGCATTGGACAATTAAACATTTAATCTTTACAACTGAAAAAACAATTATGCTGTGAAGACTGCAAAAAAGGAAATGAACATCATTTGGCAACAAAAGCTTACAACTTTGAAAAGAAAGTAAGCAAAATATAAAAAAGACAAGATAGCTACAAGAAACTCGCAAAGTCATAACACAAGATGACGTAGAAAAATCAGGTGTAGCTGACCACATACGGAGGGAGAAAGAGGATCACTACCCGACCATGGAACGAAGATGAAGTAACAGGCAGAGATCTCCATTGGAAACTACATGAAATCATGTAAGCAGTGCATATGCGAGGCTACAAAAACCTTCTAAATCAACCAAGCATAAAGATGAATAAAATATGGGAACCACTTATATGGAGTGCCAGAGAAAATCATTGGAGTGAAAAAATTGCAATATGAGCTCTGATAAAAAATACCTCAGAAGACCATCAACATCAAAAATTGCAATGTGAAGTCTGGTAAAAAAGGTTACTGAAGCATCAGTTTTATATGTCCTAGAAATTCAATCGCTGTTGTTCTCAAGGACACATGTCCCAGTGGATATAATTGTTGGTTACTTCCAGTGATTTGACCAAAAAAGTGTAGTAATTCAATAACAGCCTACAATGAGTCGAGTTAAAGGGAAATAACTCATGACTACCACAAGTGGGTTTGTACAAGCAATGAGAATGATATACCCCAGTGACAGTAATAAAGCGTTCAGTTCAAAATTCCTCGCACCTGAAGAAGTCCGAAACAGACAACGACCGGAATGTCATGGAAATGGCAAGATGACAATAGTTTGAATAATACAAATAGTGAGAAATAAAAATGAGTGCAGTTTTTGCAAACATCTTTGTTTAGCTGGTTAGAAATCGATATTTTCTCTTTGGAATTGAATGTAATTCGCTTTTCTTGTTTTTTGTTTTTTTGTTTTTTGTGTTTTTTTCTTTGCGAAAATTCTTACTCGGCAATTCTAGTTTGCAAAATTCGAACGGTGGTTTTTAGTTTAATTTTAAGTTATTTCGATTAAGGTTTTAAATTTCAAGGGAGTTACAGATTTGTCTCCCTCACTCTGTCTGTATATATATATATTTTTATTATCTTTCCCTTTTTCTTTTTGCTTTCTGCCTTTTATTTTTCTTTCTCTCCAGGTCAGGTGTTTTTAACCATGTGGCAACTGACTCATTTATTCTGAGCATGAACTCCCGAGATTATGTAAATGAAGAGACCTTTTTGTCATTGAGGGTTGAGGTTGAGAGCCACCTCAGTACAGTATAAGTACTTAATGTGTAAATTAGAAATGTTCTTATGGAAGGCGAACATAGGGAAGAAATATTGATATAACTTCAAAGAGTAGAAACCTAGTTCGTGTTGGATAATGACTATGAAAGACAAAAAGTGGGATAACGTATGATCGTTTCTCACCAACATTAAGACACAACTCCATGAGATGAAGAGTTCCTTCTCCTTGGATTTCCTGGAGAATGGTTCTCTAGGTAGCAAGTTCTCGATTCGCGTATTGTTTAATAAACTGCCAGTGTTGTTTCAGCATGAAGTTATCAACCGGTTGGGAAATAATTACCATGAATTGGAGGATTTATTTTCCGTATATTCAGATGCTATCCGAACATTAGAAATTTCTAAGCCCAAAATAGCTAGTCCTGATGAGAATGTTTATGAGCAGAGAGCCCTTGCTTCGAGCGAGTTTAGGGTACATCCAGTGGATAAGAAAACCCTAAACCCTGGAAAATCTCCCGAGAAGTTCAGGTGCAATTTTTGTCGTTCCAACACTTATAATGGATATTCTTGTAGGAAATATCTTACGTTAAAGGACCGCTTGACTGCAAGTCAGCTAATTTATGTACCAAATGCACTAGTCCTTCACATTCTGCTGAGCAGTGGCCTTACGTACAAGTCCAGTTTAAAACTTGTTGTGGTTGCAAGCGCCTGTTTGAATGATGCGCTTTGTGTCCTTCTGTTGATAAGAAGCAAGTGAATGTAATTCCTTGTTTTGAGAAGGACATATATTTATTGCTACCGATGGTCGAGTTCGTAATCGGGCAGGTCGAGAATAAGAAAAGGGTTAATTGTTTGGTAGACACTGGCATTCAACTGTCTTACCTTTAATGAGGACCTTGAATGATAAACCTGTTCAAATAGTTAAAGGAAAATTTGTCATTGAAACCGTTTTGAGTTCGGCGCAGAAAATATTAAGTGAAGTATTGTTAGATGTCAAGTTTCTTAATGGAATGAAATCGATTCCCTTTCTGGTGGATGAAAAATTAGACCTAGATTTTTATGTGGTTGGTTTATGTGCAGCGGTAGACAGTATGCAAGCTAGTGGTTTTAAATTGGCAGTGAACTTTTCAAGTCTCCAGGATAATTCGTTCTCTGTGCAAGGGTTGTGAGGTGTGGATTTGCTCAAATGTTTTGGTCCCATGCAGTTGACTAGTTTTATGAATGGCTCTTTGTTTAGGTTCCCTCAGGGATTGGTACCTTTGGGAATATTGCTGACTTTTTGGCACCAGAGACTGTTACTCAGGGGAATAGAGCTTTTGAAACTCATTATAATCAGATTATAGCCAATTATTCAGAGTGTCCAGTGATCCACGTAGAACCCAAGTCCACGGATGTAGATCATTTGGACTGTTTTGCTGAAATGTGGGAATTAATGTTACAATTCAAAATTCACCGTTTTGTATTGTTGGCTGATGTTCGGAAGGCATTCTTAATGATAAAATTAAAAAGAATAGAGACAAAAGCCATTTATATCTTTAATGACATCTTAAGGTTGAATGGTTTCTCTACGGAACATGTGCTGACCGCTAAGAATTATTTATGGAAGTCGGTACAGTCTTTGTGCCTAGATAAAGTGAAGTTATTCATATTGGACCCTTCCACTTAGGAGGTGCCGCCTTTGGTGACTAATTTGGGTCTTTTCTTGGACGATGACGGTCTTATCTAATCCAGAGGGAGAATTGGAAAAAACCGTTTTTCCCCTCTAGAGATTCTGTATCCCATCCTCTTGCCTCGGGATTGTAAGGTCACCGAGTTGACCATTATAGGCTGCCATTTAAAGTGAAAACATTTGGGCATTGCTGCTACCCTTAACAAGCTACGTTTGTTGGGGGTTTGGGTGAATAATTCTAGACAGACTGTCAAGTCTGTAATTTCATCTTATTCCATTTGTAATCGATACAACGCCATAGTCTTCAAATAGCCCAAGGTAACGAAATTTTCTAAGCATAGAATGAATTTAGTGCGACATTTCCTCCAAACGAGGATTGATTTTATCGGTTACTTGTGGGTTTATAAAGGTGAAGATATGCGGAAAATGTATATTCTAATTTTCCTATATTTTACTGCCAGAGCTCTATATTTGGAGTTGATCGAGGATATGACTGTCCATTCTGTGGTCTTGCTTTTCGTGCGATTTTTCAATGTACACGGTGTCTTATCCCATATTTACTCTTATTAAGCTCGTTTCTTTGTTTCGGACTGTGATGTGATCAAACAAGTATATGTGTTTGATAAGTTTGTTGGGGAGTTTAGCACATACAACGTAAAGCATCTCACCATTCCCCTTTATTCAGCCTGGTTTGATAGTATATGGGAACGCCTCATCAAGACGGTCATGGGTTGACTGTATTGATTGGTTGGTCGAGAGGAACTACAGTATTTCATCCTGCTTGCAGACATTTCAAACGTTGAAAATGTCATAAATTTCTGTCTCTTCATTTACAGATATACAGGAACTGCTGCGTTAGATATTTAACAACGAATGTATTTATTTATCTTCATTATTATAGCTCAGTTTGACTGGATGAAACGGCAATTTTTCTGGTATGGAGTCACCCTCTAGAAGTGTTTTGTTGAAGAGTCTAGATAAAAGAGATTTATACTTTAAGAGGTTTCGTAAGCTGCTAGGACAGAGAGAACCGACGCAGGAGTTTTATCAGGCCATTTTTTCCAACATGAGGAGGATGTTATGGATCTTGTAAGTTTTTCCGCGGGATGATCTCTTCGTCAGTACAGCTAGGATTAAGAGTGTGGATAAAGGCATCCAGCAGCATTGTTTGAGGCATCTTTATCCAATGGAAGTGTCTATCACCCATTCTCATCAGACTGCTGTATCCTCCAGTGAAATATCCGATCTGGATGTAGCAGTTTCTCACGTTATAGATAATATCCATATACATATTTTACCAGGGGGCTTCAAAGACTGGTTATACCATCATTGTGTGATCCCACCAGCATTATGGCCACTCCAGATATATAGCATTCCAATCTCGACTGTGAAGATGTTGAAGAGAAGAGCTAGCAGTTTCCACCGTAAATGGTTAGGATTTCCTCGGAGCTTAAGTAGCGCAGCTTTATATGGATCATCCAATGCCATCCAGCTGCCTTTCAGAGTTCTGCTCGAGGAGTACATGATTTCATGGACAAGAGAAGCTTACCAGTATAGAAACGCCAAAGATCCTAAAGTAGCAGGAGCGGGAAGTGACATCAAGACGGGCAGAAGATAGAGTGCAAGTAAGGAATTAGCTATCGCAGAAGGGAACCTGAAGTGAAAAGCTATATTGGGTTCAGTCGCACAAGGAAGAGCAGACCTGGGACTAATTCCTTCATACAGATTCGAAAAAGTCAACGGGAAGGAGCGCCAACACCTGATACAAAACGAAGTAAGAGAGGTGATGGAGGAAAAGCGGATGAATAAAATGGCTGGTTATAGCCAGCAGGGTGCGTGGACCAAGTGGGGTGGTGCAGATCGGCGAAAATTGTCGTGGTCAGATCTTTGGAACACTGACTTCAGTCGATCTAGATTCCTGCTTCAGATGGTGTACGACGTATTACCAAGCACGACTGACCTTCATCTATGTGGAAAAATAGATTCACCGAAATGCCCGTTGTGCTCTTGGTGGGGACCACTGCAACACATATTGAGTGGGTGCAGAGCTGCTCTGATGGACGGGCGCTATCAGTGGCGTCTTAACAAGGCTTTGGAGGCTACAGCGCTCATTATTGCTGAAGAGTTGCAGAGCAATAAAATCTTTCCCAGAAAAAAGAGCGATCCGCTTCGTTAAAGCAGATGCAAAGCCGAGTAAGGAGGTTGCAGAATCACATTCGCTGTTATCGTCCGCCTCAGATTAGCAGATGCGAGTCGATCTTGAGAAACAATTAAAGTTCCCTACACATATATCGTCCCCCACAATTCGTCCAGACATAACCTTTTATTCGGACGCCACGAAACAGTTAATTTTGCTGGAGTTAACGGTCCCATGGGAGGAGCATATGCAAGAGGCATTTGAGAGGAAGTACAGTAAATATCAAGGACCCTTAGACGAGTGTAGAACTAATGGATGGCGTACACATTGTTTCCCAGTCGAGATCGGCTGTAGGGGGTTCGCAGGAAAGTCAATGATACGAGCCCTTATTAGCCTAGGGATAACTGGACAAAAAAGAAGGCGGGCGATTAAAATTATCTTGGAATCCGTCGAGAAGGCCACCAGGTGGGTATGTATAAATAGGGCTAATGAGTGGCCCAAAACTACTAATAATACGAGCGTTCCCAGTGAACATCCGTCATAAATATCACAATTAAAACTTAAAAGTGTACATAGATTTGTGTATATGTATATTAAAAACTGCAGAGAAATAATGTTTTTTTGAGTCGCTTTCATCCATTTTTTTTTCGTTTTTTCTTTTTTCTTGTCTTACTGGTCTTTCGAGTGGATTTATTTTCTTACAAAATATTCGTACACGTAATCTTTCCTTAGCATTATTGGCAATGTATTTTTTGTTTTTTTTATGAGTAATTTATTTTAACTAATTTACTAGTTATATATTCTCATTTAATTATAATATATTATGTAAATAATTATTTTGAGTAATTTATTTTAAGCAATTTTTAGGTGTATATATTATTTCTCTTAGTTTTTAAACGAATTTATTCTGTTCAGGAATTGTGTATTTCATGATAAATCTTTAACTAAATTTACACGTTGGGTTTTTTTTAACTAGTATTTAACATGTAAATATTTTTCGATTAACATATTTTTAAGCATTTCTGTTCAATGTTTTGTCTTTTAGTTTATAAACAGAATTTTTATTAAAGTATTGGTCTGTATCTCGAATTATTTATGACACATCTAAAATGCGTTATAAATGATTCCAGATGGAGATTTCCTTTCCTAAACAGTCTGTCATGATAATCACGCTATTGTAAATATCTTGTAAAATATAGTTAGAAAATAAGAAAAAAAATAAAGTTATAAAAGAGAAAGACCGAACAAATAAGATATAATAAAGAAGTTAAAAATTGGAGGAAGAAAGTCGTAAGACGAGCCAATATGATCAAGCAGTTTATTTTATTTTATTTCATTTTTAATATATATATATATATATATATATATATTAGAACATGTACATAATTTATCTATATATATCCACGACAAAGGTACTTTTGTTTCGACATTGAAACTTCAATGTCTCATCAGGCTTTTGTGAAAAGTAATGGAAAGCCTCTTTCTTTTTATTTGTTTAGTTTTGTTAGAGGTGTTGGCGGGGGTTAGTGATAGGGGAATAAGTCTCTGACCGTTAGTATTTTTGGAGAGGGTGTTTTTTAAAGTGATTTATTAATGAGAGTCTTTGATTCTAGACAGATTGAACCTTGTAAGTTTTTATTATCTAATGACTAGACTATATCGTTTGGATTTCTTAGAGGAGTCGGTAGTTGGTGTCGCCGGATATTTTTATTTAAGCAGAGTCTTTATAATTAATGTATGTTTGTATATTTAATCTTAACTTTGGATTTAGGGAATATATTTTTTCTATTAAATTTATATTTCTAATTTTTAATTATATTTTTAATTATTATTTAGATCATGATTATCTTGCACTCATTACGAGCAGACGTGAATAGGCGCCTATTGTGATCAGAGGAATATCTTCGGAGTAGTCGGAATTAGTGGTTCCTGTGGGCTATGGCAGCTCAATCGGCTTTAGAGAACCAAGAAGAGGAATGAGATTTTAGACAAGATTTTCTGTTTATACAAAATATGCAGTAACCAATAATTGACAAATGTTGTTTATTTTCTATGCTTTTATGAAATTTAGTAGACTGAATAATTTTATTGTTTATACTATAGAAGTGTAAAAAGAAATTCAACCGCCAACTTTGACCTTTGTGCCTGCAACATTCAAAGTGCCAAAAGGATTGTTTTTCCATTGACACAATTATTGTTTTCACTGCCTTCACTTTTCGGCAATGCAGGCTCTTTTAAATGTGGTGATCAGAATTGTAATAAAACCTAAATATGAAAGTGAATTTACATATTTTTTGTTTTTGCAAATTTGCAACAAAAATATTAGACACTTTATTTGTTAGATTGTTTAGTTTACAAATATAACTTCATATTTACAACATCTTAAAAATTAATACCTTTCAAACTAATGCAAAGCAATATTTCTCATTTCGCAATTCATAATAGAATAAATTTGTAAACAATTTTTTTTCATAAACATTTACAAATTTATTAATATATGTGAATCAACTATAAAAATCCTTACCATTTCAAGAAGGTGGAATAAATAAATTGCCAATTAATCGTTGTTTGCAATTATAATCTTCCTAAAATCAGATTTTTTCTGATTCATTTTACACAAATTTTCACCACTGGTCAGATGTGAATACTCCGAAACCGAAGACTGAACTGAAAACTTAGTCAACTGCTCAAAGTCTCTGCACATAGGTTCCGTTTCACCTACACACTCAAAGAAATATATAATTCAGAATTTTCACTAATAGCACCCACTCACATCTAAAGAAACAAAATAAAAATTGAAGCTGATCTGATCCTAAGAAAGGGATATAAAAACCATCAAACGGACTTCTTTGGTAGCTATGATTCACAACACTCATCAAGATGCAACGTCCCATCTCTAATCACACCCACCAAAGAACATCCCCCCAGTCAGTCATAACTCACCATTCCTCTCTTACTATATGGCTCCACGGATGACTTTTATGACTGTACTCATCGTTCTTTTTTCTTAATGATAGATATTCAAACCGATTTACCACTTGTTTTATTTTTTGTTAATAGAATTATTTATTTCCTAAATTTCCGTTAGTTCTTCTTTGTTCTATCACTCTATGTTTAATATAACATTACCAACGATTCCCCTCCCCCACAAAAAAAGAAACACAATGTAATAAATAAGGAGTATTCATTATTTTTCTGGCCAATTCTCAAAAGAAAAAGAAAAACACATTCAAATCTATAAATAATTTGTTTCAACAAAATTTGCATTTGATATTAAATCTAAGAATAACGTTGTCATGTCGGATTATTCGAACTCTTTCGAGTCGACTGTTGCTTTTGCTAGTGAAGCGTAATACCATGTTCCTCTGTAATTGCCAAGAAACCTACTGATCTTAAAATCCTCAGGAACCAAATTTTGACTAACACAGCTTAACTGATTTTCCACTGAGTGCAGATTGCTTTCATATCCAAAAAAAGTAATTTAATTTTCTTTTTTCGACCTCCTATTTTCTCTCTGTGTAATGCGCTTTCATTCTGACTTTGTTGCACTGTTAAACTGAACAAAAAATACAAAATCTGAGTAAGTTGAAATCGAAATCCCAACACAATTGTTTGAACACTAAGAAATCAGCTCGATTTTTTCTCGTTGCCTATTCTGATTTAAAAGGTATGTGAAAGAAATCAAATAATTTTCATTTTTTTTTGTTTTTGTTTTTACTGACTTCCCACGCCAATTTTCATTTATTCCTCATAAAAAAATGAAATTCAGATGTTTAAGATAAACCAAAAAACATATGTTTACATTTTTTAAAATTCAAGTTTATTTTAATTTTGATTTTTAAGTATAGGAGTCAATTGAAAGATTTTCTTTTTGGGAGAAAAATATTTTTAAAAAATTTTCACGTAATTCATTTCACTTTTGTTTTGTTTGACAAATTTGTTTAGGAAGTCACTGATGGCAAAAAATATTTTTGCCATTTTTCAATATATAACTTCGAATAGAAAAATTGATCAATTTTTTTCATGGGGTAGGGGGAGATATATATAAAAGTCATCTTGTAAAAGTCCGTGTTAATAAATTTATTCTCTTCAACATTGGGTTGGATTTGTTTCCCCACCCCTTGTGCTATTTCGGGCAACAACAAAAACTTTTAGGTACAACGACAAATTCACTGAAAGAAACACCGAGCATAATAAAAAAAAAATTATCGTCAAAGTGTTTATTATTAAGAGAAAAGACTAAAGTATTTTAAAATTATTTAATTTTTTAAAAATCATTTCTAACACGTTCGAAATTGATAGAAAATCTTGTTTTGTTTAGTTTTTTTTTTTTTCTTTTTTCTTTTTCGTCAGCTATTCATTAAAAAGATATCTGTGGAATGGATTAGCACTGTTTTTTCCTGTAAAAAACTAAAACACTTTGATTCAGAATTTTTTGCAAATATGAAATCATTGCCTGATGTTATTAAAATTTAAGACTTATTAAAATGAATGAAGTTTGCAAGATGATTATTTCAATAAAATCTTGGTCAACAAGAAATATTTTTTTACATCTGTTAACCCCATTCCAATTAATGAAATTTCTAGAAATTCAATACTACCCAGAAAATTTGTTTCATTATTAGTTAAATGAAGAACTTAGTAAATATAAAGCTTTATCTCCACTACATTGCTGAAAAAAGAAAGAAACAAAACCCTGCATAATATTAAGAAAAAATCGCAAAACATAAAACGTACTTTTTTTTTTCATCAAAAAGTTTATGAAAGATCAAAATATTTTTAATTACATTTTAAAACTTTTAATTCCTTCATACACGTTCGAAAATGTGGTAAGAAATCTTGTTTTGAATATTAGCGGGTAACCAAATCCGTATGAAACTTTAAAACGGAATATTACAATTCATTTTTTTGTTTTTTCTTTGGCCAAAATATTAATTTGGAAATTCTTGCAAAAATCAAATTGTCGTATTTTAGTAAAACGGCGAACCTGAAGTATACTGCGACCAAGTTTATTTTCGCCGCTTTTCATTTTTTTACCGCATTCCTATTGATTGTTATTTATAGATTCCAATTATCCAAAAAAAAATGGAAAAATTGCTAAATATAAACAAATAAATTTGTGGGGGTCTCACAACGTTAAAGTACATCGAACCTTCATTTTCAATCCAATCGCTTTGGGGTCGTTCATGTTAACTCTTTTGGGACGAGTTCTTGTCATTTTGTTTTAGCCTTGGGGTTGATTTGTTTTTGGCTTTTTGGAACGAGTTTTTTGCTATTGTTCTTGTCTTTCTTACGTTTTCTTAACTTACGATGCTATCTTCCTCTGAATCTCCAAGTATGGCTCTATTGAAAAGGTTTCAGTCATTGAATATGCTCATACCCAAAAGTTAATTGCACATAAGTTGTGTTCCTGTGGGCATGCTAAAAGGCATGTACCGGTGACCCGTTCAGCGGCATTAAACGAAGTTTCATTAAATTCTGCCATTCAGTGGTATGAATATTGCTGAGACGTCTGTACAAGCAAGATGGAGAAAGACTGATGGGTGGCCCTGGACATGAAGTCCATTTGGAAAGTTTCCTTGAAACTTAAAAAAGTAACAATTTGGAAAAAATATGCTATTGAAAAGAAAAGTATCTTGAAAACACATTAAAAAAATCTTGAAGAAATATGTTATTAAAACACCACTCCTAAAAAGATTTTGGACATGTTATTGAAAACACCCCACCCAAAAAACCATTGGACATAGTTTCCTTGTACAGTCTATTGAACCCACCCCGCCATTTGGACATAATTTTTCTGAAACATGAAGTAAAAATAACAATTTGATATTTGAAAAAAAAGAAAAAGAAAATGGCATGTAAAACAATAAGAAAAAATTCCTCTGTTCTAATAAAATTGTTGAACATATACATGTTTAATTTCATTACTTTCTTACAAGTTAAAAAAATCAAAGCCAGTGTTTCCGAATTGGATGATTGATTTACTATAAAGTTCTACGAGAAATTAGGCCCCTACCACCCAATTTGTTTAAATATTGAAAATTTAGCAAATTTTTTACGCCGTTGTTAAAGTTTCAGGTGTAAGAAGTAACGTTTAACTGAAAAAAGGTCCCCAAAAATTTATGTACAAATTTACAGTTGTTGACGCTGATGTCGTCCCGGCGATTGTTTTCAAAATGGAGGATCGATTTACCATAGCGTTGTATGAGAAACTGACCTTCCCCTCCCAATTTTTTTATAAATCTTTATGTACTTCTGTTACCCACCTCCATGTATTGTAAATCCATAAAATTTTAAGAAATTAAAAATTTTCTTGCGAAAATTGGTTTTATGAGTTAAACGCAAGAATCTTTGTGGAATGCAAATCATCTAATATTTCTTTTGAAATATTTTGACTTTATTTCTGAAAATCTGCTCCTAATAGTGAAATTTTAAAAATTGTTTTCATTTTTTTTAATTTTAATAATTTATAGTTTCAAAAGTATTTACAAATACTTCAAAGATTTGTTGTTAGTTTATAAACTTGGTAAAGAAAGATTAGATTTATTATTTGAAAGTTTAATACAACTCGTTGTGCCTTCCTATTTTTAACATAATTTTTTTATTCTTTTGTGTATTTGAAGTTTTTTTTTGTATGGTAATCTGGGTAAATTAAAGGTCATGTGTTTCAGGGTTTCTTCCACTTACAAGAAAACATTTGTACACTTGCGATCGCCAAGCACTTATCTTGCATCTCACACCTAATCTGTCAACGCATTCGGTAGAATGGTTAGACAGTTGAACTGTGTTTAAGAATTACTTTTCTTCTAAATTTCCTGCTATAAATAATTTTACATACGCGCCTGAGAAACACGTAACATTTGCGTCTAACTTTAAAAAATATGAGGATATTTATGATACAAGATTTTATGTTGTTCTGAAGGACTATCACTACCTTTTTGTTTTAGTCCAAAAGACCATTCCGCTAAGCTTAATGGATGGCGGGGATTTTTTATCGAAAATTGTGCTTGTAAATGCTTATTTACAAATAAATTCCTGTTGAAGAGTTGATTTCGAAATTATGTATAAATACGAATCGGGGATTAGATAAATTAAATTCGAACGTTTACCATTTGGTGTCAAGGTAGCGTCAACAATATTTCAACAAATCATAGATACCATGCTGGGTAGACTTGATTTTGCAATTGCTTAATTAGACGATATTCTAGTGAAAAACCAAAGCATAGTCTAACATAAGGATCATGTACACAGTTTTTCCTAAAATCCGAAAGTACTATTTCAAAATTAAAAAGACCAAATGTAATTTTTTGCATGGAAAAAAAATCAAATACGTAGTAAACATAATTGACAAGGATGGTAGAAGACTGAATCCTGAACGGGCTGTCATTATTAATGACCTGCCGGCACCCAATAACATCGGTTCATTACAAAGCTTCCGAGGACTAGCAAATTATTGTCAGGCATTACTACCAATTATGCACAATTTGTTTGTTCCCTTTAATTAATTATTTAAAAAAAAAGATAGGCCCTGGATTTTGACAGCAGAATCCCAGAAGGTATATTTGAAAAAATAAAAAATTCTAACGTCAGACTTGTTTCTTACTTATTACGACCCGGACTTGGAAATCATTGGTGCTAGCGATGGTAGTTCGTATGGCGTAGGAACATACATTCTCAAATGAATAGAACTATAAAAAATTGATAACACATGCTTTGATGGCTTTGCTTCCTGGAGAAAAAAAAATTTTCAGATTGAAAAAAAGTACCTGAGATTATATTCACTGTCGCAAAATTCCACCGCTATATTTCTTGTCGGCAATTCTCTCTACACACAGACGATAAGCCATTACTCACCATTTTTGGCCCGGCCCAAAGAAAGGTTTGTCTATGCACACAGCCAACAGACTTAAGCGATGATGTACAATGTTGAATTACAATTTTAAAATTGATTACGTGTCAACGGCAAACATTCGGCCATGCAGATGGAGTGTCAAGATTGATTCCCAAGTACAAAAAAAACACTGGAAGATACAGTGCTTGCCTCCCTTCAGTCTGAAGGAGAATTAAATCTACTCTTTGTTATACTGTAAGGGGATTTCCAGTGACTCTGAAACAAATAAGACAAATGTCATGCCATGATGAATATATTATTTTATTAAGGAAATAAAATCTACGGACGTTTTTTCCTAAATGTGATGGGATGTTACTATGAAGGGGACATGTGATTCCATATTGCCATTAACACTACAGAAACACATTTTGAAAGATTTTCAGGCTGGCCATACAGGGAGTACTAATATGGAAAGTTTGATGGATAGCTATGTCTGTTGTATTTTAAAATAATTAAAAACAACCCATCTTTTTTTGAGATGGGTATGAGAAAAAAAAAACGCCCCAAATATAATGAACATGAAGTTTTTCCATCACAAGGTTGTTATTAAGAGGAAAGATGAAAGTATTTTGAATTATTTTTAGAATGGTGTAATCAATACCAACACGTTCAGAATTTTGGTAAAAACTTCTTGTTTTGATTTTCATCAAATGGAGACCAGACCGTTACCTGAGCTTTTCATGGATAAATATAAATGTAACTCAGGTTTTCCGGTGAAAAACACATTAATTTAGAAATTCTTGCAAAAATGAAATAATTGTCGGATTGTCATGAAAATTTCAGGAATTATTCAGAAATGAATTAGTGTTTTGGAAATTATAATTTTTAGGAAATTATGGAAAAAATAGTTTTTGTGTGTGTGTGTGTGTGTTTTTGTTACATTTGTTATACCCACTTCCACGTAAATTCATGGAATTACACGAAATAAAATTTTGTAGCGAAAATTTCATTTATTAGGTGAACGCAGTACTCACTGGAGTATATAAATCATCTGTTATTTTTATTTAAATGGTTGCTTTTCTTTTTTACAAAACTCTGCTCCAAATAGTAAAATAAAAATGCATTTTTTTGGAGATGGATATGATAAACAAAATTTGGTATATGACTTATATAGCCAAGTGTCTACAATTCATACATAAGACACAAATCAACTTCAGCAACTCCTAAATGATGGGGCTGGGAATGGGTTTCCTGAGAAAACAGCGATGGTTGTAATAGATGAAACTTTTAATATTCTAGCGCTCTAAAGGCCCAAGGAATACGCCGTTCAGAAAGAAAAGAAAAAACAATTTAAAAGTGGTTTATCCAATGCGGAAAAGAATGATAGCAGATTGGAAGCATAATTAATGATTTGAAATATCTATTATTTACTAAGTTTAAAAAATAAAATTTTTAACCCAACAGTAGCTGTTAGACTGGTAGATATCTCTACTAATTCGCTAAAAATGCAATAAAATTATATCATTTAATGAGATGAGCTTTTAATTGCTTTTATATATAATATATATTAAGGACATTATCAATCAGCCAGTTAAGTGCCATACGTGATATATAATTGTGTGATCATGTCTCGAAAGAGAAATGACTGAGTGGGCAGAAGATTATCCCGCAATAGGTTGCTATTACTTTCTGTGGTAGACTGTTTGCCAGCCAAGGTTATAGCACCCAATCTGTCCTGTTATTTCACCCATAACTGGAACGAAGACAATGGTAAATACCTTTCCTAAGGATATTTGCACGTAGTCCAAAGAAAATGTCTTCATTAATACTGAAATTTTAAAAGAATAGTGCAGAATTTTAAGATTTCTAAATTCTTCTAATTAAACTTTCAAAATAAAAGAAAACAATTCTTGGAAAAATTCATTAGTCATTGAAAAGATATTTTTCTGAAGAAAATGATGTCCATATATCTTTTTTAAAAAGAAAGATGGTTTTCTACTCAAAACATATCTTAATTTGATTGCATTTTTTATCATGTTTTAGAACAGAATTCTGGTAAATATGTAACTGCTTGAGATAAAGAAAAAATCTTTAGTTCCTCTGAAGTGTCATACCATTTTTTCCAACTAAATATGAAATTGCACAAAATTTAATTTGAAAAATTCCATTTAGTGAGGATAACACATGTTAAAAAAAAATACAGATAATTTAATTCATTTGTGAATAAATCCTGAAAGTTTCAATAAAATCCAACACGTATTTGAATTTTGCAAGAATTATCAAATCACATTTTTTGTTTTTCCATTGTTTGATTTGTTTCCCTCATTTTTCTTGCCATGTTTATGATGTTTTGTCCGTCGGATGCTTTGGCGTTCTTCTTTCTCAATGACACATGGCACAGAAGATATAGGCAGTTGTTAGTTCCAGTGGGTTCAATAGCAGGCTACTGCAGTTGTGAACAAATAACTTAAAAATTTAATTTAAGGGAGATAACTACATGGCATGTGGAAGTAGCATCGCACATGGAATGAGAATGATATATTCCAGTGATTGAAATAAAGGGTTTTGTTCGAAATTTCTAGCACCTGAAAAAGGCTGGGGGTATATAACATTGTAAACATGGCATTAAAGATGAGGAGAACACTCTGAATGATGTAAATATTACCTCATCTGAGAAATAGACAAGTACATCAGTTTTTTACCAGTTAATTTAATGAATATTATTCATTTTATTAATCTGATGTCGAAGATAATAATAATAACTAATATACTTTTTTTATCAACGTATGCGTGTTTTTTTTAATAAAAATGTTGAGGCATCTAATTAAAAGTAAAAAAATGAAATTTTAAAAATACAATTCTTTCTTGATCCTTTAAATTTAGTTCCAATTTCAATAGATTAAATTGAATGTTTACAATAAATAACATCCTTTGACGTATTTCAAATATTAGTTTAAAACATTAAGACTTTCTTATTTAAATTTTTCCTAAAATAAAACATTTTACTGGAACACCATTGGAAAAAAAAATTATCTCTCTTCGAATTTATAATTTCCTGGAAATTTCATTAAGTATTGAAGAACATGCAAAATATATATATTCTAAGAAGATTTTTCTAAAAATAAAGTTTCTAGAATAGGTATGTTCTGAAATGTGTATTGTAAATTGGAGATCTGCGTTAGAATTCCAGTTGAATTTGTTGCATTCAGTTATGCACAAATAACCTTCAGGAAAGGTATTAATCCATCTCTTTCCTCCACTGATGGGTTAATTAGCAGGACAGATTTGGTTCTACAGTCTTGGTTGGCAATCAGTCTATTTCAGATAGTAAAGTTATGCTACTGCAAGAAAATCTTCTGCCCAGTCAGTCATATCTCTTTTGATATATGATCACCCAAGCATGTATCACATATGGCACAACTTTTTTTTTCATAATCATATCACCTCAAGCAAGGCATTTTACTGCCACTGTTTTGCAGGAAATTACATAGGAGGAGTAAGACTGACAGGTTATAGGGGGTGTCAGGAAATGGGCAAGAGAAGGATGAGAATACTGATGAGAGTGGAGTGGATGGAAAAGGGAGCATGAGACAGAGGATGCAGGTTAGTTAGATAGTAGATGACTATTAACATTACATTTAAATTCTTGGAGCTTCCATAGGCGGGAAGTGCAAGAGAAGCTGTTGAGTAGAATGTGCGTTTACAATTTATTGGTTTCACAGTAAAAGGGGCGGGACCTAGTTGCTAATCTTGTGGCTCGAGTAAATTTTATATATAGAAGACACCCATAAGCTAAATTCATCAGAGTAGAAGACGTGAAAGTATTTGTAAAAGAGACACAAGGAAGCCACATTGCGCCAGTGAGAAAGTGACTTTATCTGAGCTGCTAAGTTGGGACCTATTACATTACAGATTTTCCGTTAGATTTTCTCAAGGATCTAGGTGGATAGCAGGAGCACCTGACCAGATATGGCAGCAGTATTCAAGGCCGATGGTAGTTTTATATATGTGCAGGATTTTCAAGCGGGATAAACTTTTTGACCTTATACAGGGAACCGACTTCCTTAGCAGCATATTTAGCTATAGATTCTATATAGTCATTCCACTTGAGGTCTGTTAGAGTTCAGGCAAGTAGACGCAGTGTTTTGCTTTCAGGGAGACTAACCTGATTCATGCTAATGTGGGGTAGGAGGGATTGTCTGTGATGTTTAATAGATAGCAACCTTGTTTTGGAAGCATTAAAAATCATGAGCCATTTTTTTACCTCGGTCCACCATAGACCGGAGGTCCTTTTCAAGCTCGGCAACAAGGTTTGCTTTGTCAGCTTCAGCAGATTTGTGATCAATGCGAATGTGAACTGTAGTGTCGTCAGCGTATATGCCTCTTTGGGATCTTATTATATATGGGAAATCGTTAATGTAGATAAGGAAAAACATAGGGCCTAGAATAGAGCCTTGACGGAGACTCGAGCTCATATGATAGTATCCGAAGGCATGTCCGTTCAATACTACCTTCATTGTGCGATTTGAAAGGAATGACTGGATAAGGCCAAACAACTGTCAAGTTATACCATAACCTCGCAGCTTGCATAGAAGGCCAACATGCCAGACTCTGTCAACTGCTTCGGAAATATCTAGAGCAACAGTTCGGGCTTCGCCGTTCTTGTCGAGATGGAAACCATACTGTTTGTCAGAGAATAGTCTGTGGGCTGTGAGATGTTGAACCACCTCGGCGTTGATGATTGCTTTTTAGTTTCATCGCATTTCTAATTTTATGATTTAAAGAATATATTTTGTCTGTGTTTTTTAAAAAAGAAAATGGGTAAAATTTAACCGTTCTGCTTTTTACTAGTATGAATATGAGAAAAAATTTAATTATCGAAACTAAAAATATATGGTGTAACTGATGTAAGGAAAAATATTTATGAAGATTTTGTGAAAACAAAAAAGACATTTCTGAAATAACTTCATTCTTTTGTGAATAAAACGTGAAAGATTCATTAAAATACAATAATTTGAATTTTTGCAGAAATTTCGAAATCAATGTGATTTGTCATGCAAAAGAAGTACTACAATTTCTTGTAATATTCATTGGTGTTTACACTGATGCACAAAAACCAAGATTTTGAACCAAAGTTCTATAAACGAACACCAAAATAATTTAATTATCAAAATATACGTTGTTCTTTCCTCTTAAGAACAACATCAAGATTTTGACAATAAAACAAATTTTTTCTTACGTTTAGGACATTTTTTCATCTTGGTATGCTAATTTTCTTTACTGAATCAGGGTACCTTGTCAAATATTAGCTTATTTTATTGGCATGGTTTTCCATTCACATTTAATTTTAAAACACCTTCGTGAAAATATAAACAGTTATTAGAAAAGTGTTATATTTATGTGGACATTTCTCTCCTATATCATATGAATCACTCTTAATATAAATTTATATAAGCATTAAACAGAATTTCTCCACTGATCTTACACATTTAAAAACACAAATAGGTTAGGCTTTTATTAATTATTCCACTGAGTTAATCAATGAAGCATCATTACTTGCAACATTCCAAATAGATAATTCTGGAAATAATTTTGTCAGTCATTAATTAATGATACTTTTATACATAATCAATACTTAGTTAATTTTTATCAGATTTTGAAAGCCTCATTTTTATTTTTTTGTATTACTTTATTTCTCAAGAAGATTTCATGATGCATATAATAATTATTTGAAAGTAACACCATTTCATAATATAATTTTCAAAACCATATTTTGGTTCTATAGTTTTCTTAAAAACCAAAAGATTTTTCCATGGTGTTGACATTGTTACATCACCATGTATACACTCTTAACCACCCCCCAGCATTAAAATACATACGGTCAATAAACTATCACTCCTTATTTTTCTAATTATGAGAGTCAGTATCTCTCTATATATAACATTTTGAAATCAACAGTTAAGCTAATATATCTAAAGTTAAATAATATCCCTTGGAAACCACATTTCTTGATGTCTGACGTAGCACATCACTCTTGTGGAATCACATAACTTTAAAGAATATATATAAAGAATTGTACATGAGAAATACAGTCAATCAGTTTGACAGCAAATCTTAAGATATGAAGTTTACTCATGTTATCATCAAATTAAGACATTGATTAATGAACTGACCAAAACGTGTATCCAACTCCCATATATTAAGAGCTGGTTTGCAGACCTGACATATTTGGAGGTTGCAAATTGAAGGGGTGGAATATGTTAACTACCTCATTTACATTAATACCATGCCACATATAAACATTTATTCAATTGACTACTCACAAACAAAATAGCAACTGTGAATTGCCAATTATGTTAATCACTAAATATAGAAAAAAAATGAATGGAATTTTTTTAATGGTGCTTGTTGTTCATCTCTATTGATTATTTGTCTTAGGCATATTTTGACCCGGCAAAAGGAACCATCCACTCCCAGACTAGAAAACCTTGGCCATAATTTTTGGCAAAGAGCTAAACCGTCTCTTTTAATTTTAAGTTTTATATTTGCTTCAACTTGGTTGTAACAATATTCACTTGTAATTTTGATTTATATCAGCAGATAACTAATTGCCAGATTACAATCATTTATACAAAGTGTATATAAAGCAAAGTACTTCATTACATATTTGAAATTGATTCTTCATTCTTAAACAGTTTCCCATGGTGTCAAATTTAATGTTTTTTTTTCTCATTTCAAGATTCATAACTAAGTGTTCTTTTCTTGATTGTTCTTTAACTTATTTAATAATTGCTCTGTTGTTGTCTGCTTCAGTTTAGTGAAAGTTGAGTTGTAGAAGTAATAGTTTATGAAAAATTTCATATTTTAGACATTTTAAAATTTTTCAGAAAAATCAACCTACTCACATATTTTCTTAAAAGTAAATTAAGATAATCTGATTTTTCTGTTAATTTTTTGTTTGTTATTTTTTTTTTGATTGCTGCATTTTTGTGTCTCTGTTTTGGACTAAACTTTTTATGCTGATACATTTTTGTTAAAATATAAACTCATTTCATTTTTTATACATTGTCTCTTTTTACAATACATTTTATTTTTCTTCACAGGTGTTTTGATTGTACAAAAAATCATTTTAATACGACCTGATATAATTAGAAATTGAAATAAAAGAAAACAAGATTTTGGACATTCTATTAATAACGGTGAAATATATGCTGTTATCATGTAAATGTTGTGTATCTATTTTACGAAATCAATTTAACTGCCAAAGAATCACATACTACAAACTGTGCAGTTTTTCTTTTTTGTAGACACTTAGTGTAATTGTATGAGAAGAAAGAAATCATGTTCGTGTAATGTTTGCAAACATTTGGAATCATTTAGATTTAGTGAGCCATATTGAAAAACATATTCTCGTGCATTTGGAGGATCAGCATTTCAAGGAATTCATAATGTTACATGGTAACAGACTGGAGAGAAACCACATTATTATGAAGTTTGACGTTATTTTTTTACGAATTTATCTTATTTGAAGTGCCATATGCAGACATACACTGGAGAGATACGATGTTCTTAAAGTTTTTTGGTGTGTATCTTTACAGGAGTCACATTTGAAGCAATATTTGCAAACTGAGAAAGAAGAGAATCTACCTGAAGATTATTAATACATCTGCTCTTATACGTCAAATTTGAAGTGTGATATGAAAATAAACACTGCAGAGAAAATATATTCTTGTAAAGTTTGGATCTGCATACTCTAACAAATAATCTTTGCTATGTCATATGAAAACATACACTGGAGAAAGATCATATTCTTGAGAAATTTGCGGATCTGCATTTTCGCAAATATCATTTGTGGTGCGCCACAGGCAAACAAACACTGTAGAGAAACCATACTCTTCTGAAGGTTGTGGATCAGCATTTTCATGTAAATCACCTTTCAAAAAACCATACGAACATGCACACTGAAAAGAAATCACATTCTTGTGAAATTTGTGGATCAGCATTTTTACAGAAGTCGCATTTGGAGAAGCATATGCAAACACATACTGGAGAGAAACCATTTTCAAGTAAATCTTGTGGATCTGCATTTCCAGATAGGTCATCTTCGGTGCGCCATATGCGAAAACATCCCAGAGAGAAAGGATATTCTTGTGAAATTTGTGGATCAGCGTTTTCACAGAAGGCACATTTTGGGATTCATATGCAAACACATACTGGAGAGAAACCACATACTTGTGAAACTTGTGAATCTGCCTTTTCACATAGATCATCTTTAGTTCGCCATATGCTAACTCATACCGGAGAGAAACCACATTCTTGTGAAATTTGTGGAGCTGCATTTTCACGTAGGTTAAATTTTCTGCGCCATAAACAAACACATACCGGAGAGAAACCACATTCTTGTGTAACTTGTGGATCTGCATTTTATGATCGGTCATCTTTGGTGCGCCATATGCGAACACATACCGGAGAGAAACCACATTCTTGTGAAATTTGTGGAGCTGCATTTTCACGTAGGTCAAATTTTCTGCGCCATAAACAAACACATACCGGAGAGAAACCACATTCTTGTGTAACTTGTGGATCTGCATTTTATGATCGGTCTTCTTTGGTGCGCCATATGCGAACACATACCGGAGAGAAACCATATTCTTGTGTAACTTGTGGATCAGCATTTTCACAAAAGTCAAATTTAGGGATTCATATGCAAACACATACTGGAGAGAAACCACATACTTCTGAAACTTGTGAATCTGCCTTTTCACGTAGATCATCTTTAGTTCACCATATGCGAACTCATACCGGAGAGAAAGCATAATTGCGAAATTTGTGGATCTACTTTTTCACAGAAGCCACATTTGGGTATTCATATGCAAACACATATTGGAGAGAAAACACATAGTTGTGGATCAGCAATTTCAAATAGGCCATAGTTGGTGTGCCATGTGCGTATATATATTGGAGAGAAGCCATATTCTTATAAAATTTATGGGCTTGCATTTTCAAGGAAGTCGAAATTGTCATGCCATATGCAAATACACACTAGAGAAAACATATTCTTGTGAAATGTGTGGATCTGTATTTTTACAGAGGTCTGATTTTTCACCACCAAATGCAAACACACTCAGGCTAGAATTCATATCTGTGATTTTTATGAATTTCTAATTTTAGCAATATCCTACATTATATTCATTTTTTTTTTTATCAGCGGTGACATTGTTTTTGTAAAATATGCAAATCTGCCTTCTCAGAGAAACCAGTATGCTCAATGTCCATTTTTTGAGTTGGTATTTCCATAAATATCATGTCTTATCTGACATATACAACACAAACTTGTTCGAACTGCATGTATGATGGTTTGCAAATTTTATTAATGTAAAAGAATTAATTTCAAATTTGAACAAGTAACATAAAACAAGTAAAATAAAAATATTTTTCTCATGGTGATCAGATTTATTTGATTTGTACTAATAAACAGAAACATTCTTTCTCAGTGTCTTTTAATATATATTTTTAATTTTTACAAGTTAATCGCTTTGGCTACACGTCACACTGGATGGAGCAGATCAGCCATTTTTGTATTGAGCAAAAACATAGGGAATGTAGTAATCTGAATAAAGCATTTACTTTCCATAATGTGTCTGTATTTATTTTTATTTTTATTTTTAATTTACATATATTAAACCTCTGCCAGTTCTTTTACACTGGTCTCTGATTCTGTTTTGTGTATTTTTACAGGTCAGCCTTGAATAATTCCTTCATTTTACATAATGAACCCTGTACAATGTTTCATTTTCATCTGATTGATTCAAACCTCTTTATTTTGGATGTTGTTTTCAGTTTAATATATTTTGATTATTTTTAATTACATACTCCTATTTAACGACTAGCAATAGTCTACTGAAAAGCATCCAGAACAACACTAAACAAACATATTTGCATATATATTGTTAAAACTGCATATACATCATAGTAAAATTTAACATACACTTTATTATAGATGAGAAACTAATGTGTTTTAAAATCATTTGGTAAATTCAAGTGTTAATAGAATTTTGTAAAATTAATGTCTAATGTCTTCCCCAAAATTATTTGAATATAACTTTTATTCATACACAATAGCTTGTGAGTTCAGAGGTTATAAACAAAAACTGCATTATGACAATCCTGACTTAAAATGCATGCAAAAATCATTTAGTAAATTTAAGGATAAAATGAAGAGATTTGAAAGAAGTATATCAGCTGTACGAGGAATAAATTTAAAATCCCCTCTTATATTATCATCTGGATTTTCTCTTTATCTCTGTCTTTCTGTTGTTTGGATTGTATGAGAAAATCTGAGCACATCTGAGATTGATTTATTGCTTGTTTTTTCAATTATATATTCATAACCTTTCTGGAATATGTGTATTCCAAAGTCACTAAAAATGCTTTTCTGCAAAGTTTTGCAGTAAAAGTAATATTTTTTTCAATGCAGATTAATTTAACTTAGGTAAATTTTCTAAAATATTATTTGAGAAGAGTATATTTTATTTTCGAAAGATTATAATTTTATTAAAATTATTTGGTAGTAGATCTGTCGATATACCTGAATTTATAACTTTTGTTTTATTACTATTGCTTTGCCTAGTTTTAATTAGCATGTATATTGTTTGTTTGCTTGGCATTATTTTTCCTTGTTACTTTACTTCCTTTCTTTATTGTTTTTGAGAACTTTGTCAATTCCATTTGTGGAGCATTTTTCTTTGTATTCACCATGGCCAATGACTCAACCATTTTAATCTATTAACTTCAAAATAAATTGCAATTAAAGCTACAAGAAAGATTTTATTTAATTTTCTAATATTTATTTTAAAATAAGATCTGTCCAGATAGCTTTCAGTCCCACCACATCTGACCAGAAAACCAAGCCAACAAACTGATCAACTCCAAAGCATTACTGATTTTTTTTTTTCAAACGTTGCCTCTATTCTCACATTACCATCAATACAGTGAATTTTATACTGACAATTCTTCTCTCCTTTTCAACTCACCAGCTATTGTTTTCTATGTTCTTTTATGTTGGTATGCACATTGTTTTAACAAATTCTGAAGAGAAAGTATTCACAATTAAACAAATGTGTTGCGACTGCTGAACTAACTTCTTGGATAACTCTTTAATAGCAAGAGATAGAAAGCGATAATATAGAAAAGATGAAAGGAAATACGGTAAAGAAAATGAGCCTTTTGTTAAGAAGATCAAAATAAAACATTCTTCATTTTATATTGATCTCAGAAGGATAAACTGAGCAAGAAGGGAAACTGAATGAGTTTGATGAACCATGAAAAATGCTTCTTGTTAATAAATCTTAGTTTGTGGAATAAACAAAGAAGCAACATAGATTTATTCATATGTAGGTAACGATTATGAATTATGTATAATTATAACATAATATAATTATAATGTATATTATGAAGTAATACAGGGGCAATATGAAATCACTTGGCAGGAGCCAAAAACTATTGTCCAAATATTAGATAAACCGAAATAGATTAAAATTTTCCAAGATTGTGTGCAGAGAAGATCTGAGGTCTTAACTATCCTACCTTATCCAGAGTATATAAAAAATACTGTAACAAAAAACTGTCACCAGATCAAAGTAAAATTCCCCTATAAATGTATGCCCAAAAGGCCATTGTCGTACCTCAACAGCAAATCATAACAAATGTTCTCCACTTGCTTCTGCACATGCATGCATCCATTGGATCATTGATTAGAGAAATCTTTGAAATACTTCAAGACAGTGTTGAATGGTTTTGCACGTCCCCATGTTGTGTTGAAGTGTTTCCACATTAAATAACCTGCATAAATCAATTGTTTTTAATGATCCCTTGTTTACATGCACATTTGATCATGTTCTTTATGAGGAATCTTCCTCAAAGTTTCCAAAAGTATTTTGGTACATCGTGTATGTATATATATATATATATATATATATATATATATATACATATATATATATGTATATATATATGAAAGAGAGAGAGAATACTAAACTGATAATCTGCTCATTTAAAGCGACAGTCTTTGCGCTTATGAATGCTCTACCTCCAACCCGATATCAACAAATTTACATTAAAAAAATTTGCTTCCCAAAAAACATTTTATCAGTTATATCACTGAAAAAATAATATTGACACAAAACATTATCAAAATTAAACAGGATGCATATGTATGTATATATAAAAATAAACCATTTTCAGACAAGCCTGTTTTGCTGTATCACAGATCTTTAGTGCAGCTCGATTAACAGATTTGCCTCAAGCCGGGAGTGAAACCGAACTGATTTGACAGCATTTGGATGTTCGTCCACTAGGCTATAAGCGCAATGTCATAGAAAAGCTGATTTCGTAGTGTGTAATGTATTTCATGATATGTAGAAAATGCCATCAGTGAGAACATTCTACACGATAATCGCTGTAAATGGGTATGCTACAAAGTAACACAAGAACATTGCGTAAAGACATAAACAGCTGCTGTTTATGAAACTGTCTGCTCTCTGTAGTGCTCAATTGCAAGTTAGTGTGTGTTTATATATATATATAATGACTTCCACCCAAAACAATGGAGAACGTGAAGTGTGTTATAGTTATTTAATGTAATATGGAGAAATATAATGATTTTCTTTTTATCCTATGTATCAACTTCTTTTCAAATAAATGTGGCGTTGGACTAAAAAGTACTTGAAAGATATTCAGGCTGGTTGATTGGTTAATTTAGCAGCATATCAACTAATCTGAGTTATTTAATGCTGAAATTGAAATATTTGAAATACCATTATATGTTTTAAACTACATATAAAATGTATTGTTGGTCATTTTGCTTAAATGTATTGCTGTTAATTCTACCATAAAATGTATTGTTTGTAATCTTGCTTTAAGTAGGTATCCTTGCTCATTTTTTAATTTAAAATATGTTGCTAGTATTTATTATAAAAATGTATTTTTATACTTTAATAGTCTTTTTTATGTTTGGGGTTCACTATTAGCTCATAGCTGTGTCCCTCACAGGTGCTACCACTTTGTGTCAGGACAGAACTGGGAACAACAGCACTTACGAGGTGGTTCCATGCTCTTCATACCTCCATCTTCAGTGTTGTACATTCATGAAATTGTTATACACTACATTCTATCTTTTGACATGTTTTGCCATTATAAACATAATCTAGAGAGATTTATTTAAACAGTATGTTTTAAAGATATTTTAAATATACAAATTAAATTTAAACAAATTAAACAAATTCTTGAACACTATTAAGAGACGTGGGTGAAATTAAGAAACTACTGTTGATAGTCCACGTTCTTGATGAGAGTTCACAGGCTACTCTGTTGTAAATTCCGCTAATTCTCAATGGAGACTGGTCAAGCTGTATTTTCAAAAACTAAGATGAATAAAATGAAGAAGTAACAATAGTAGAGTTGCGAAAAGATGCTTTTCACAATGAACCAGAACATATGAGTGGTCAACAACTGTAGCCACTTCCTCTATTAACATGACTTCCTTATAAGCTCAAAGCACAATCACATTTTAACCAGGTGGGAGAAAACAAGAAGCTACAGTTAACTCTCCCAAGCAAACAACAGCAGTGTTTCCACCCCTATGTGGAGAGTTCATTGTATTTTGTAATGGACAGCATGTGATAAATTGCGGAGCATATTTATATGAGGTTCTTTTAAAAATAAAAAAAAAAAGTAAAGTAGAAAAAAAGAAATTTTAGTAACACTAGAAATGTGAACTCACTGGTCATCCAGTTGCCAAACAACAGACTTTATTCTGTGAAAAGCCTTTCAAAGACAAACTATCAGTGAGAAAGGTCAGCATGTCTGGCAGGAACATGCCAGGCTTTCACGGGTGAATGCGATCAACCAGAATTAGGTATAATTAGGCCAGGAATCTGATTCTCTAAATAAAAATAAATGAATAAAGGACTTTATTTGGAATAGTTCGTGAGAAATGTTTGGAAATTTTATTTGCTTTTATGAAATAAAACCTGCTTCATGAGCATTTTCACTATTGCCCGAAGTAATAATGAAAAAGAAAAAAAATGCAAATCAGATTCAGTTCCAAAGAAAAAATATTTATTTGTAAGCAGCTAAAAAAGGGTGCTTGCAAAAGTTCATCCCTTATGCTAAGAATAGGATAACCTCTTCGCGGACTACAATATAAAACATATATCAAAGACAAAAAATTGAAAACTGGGGAGGGCCTAAGCTCTACAGTACACTTTCAGTCAATTCAAGGTTCAAAATTTTTATCTTTTTTTCTTTCTTTCTTTTGCTTTTAAAGGTGAAAATTTACTAAACACGCGGTAAAAATTTTTTTTCAAAACACAAGTGATTTCTACTCCTTCTACTCAAATGGCCTTAGCGCAAAACTCCACTCATGGACTTCTTCTCAAACTTTCTCTAAAGGTTAAAATTGCAACTTTGTTGCACATGCAAACTTTACTGAGGGGCAAACGAAGCAAGCAGAGAGAAACAGACTTCTTATTTCTAAGCGGTGTCGCTTCCAAATGCTGCTAAGGTTCCGTCAGTTCTCCCTTCTCCTTCAAAGGGATCGGTTGACCGTTGAACTGTCCAATCACAGTCCATAAAAAATTCAGCAAGATCTTAGAGCCAGTAACACAGTGAGTGTTTATTGTTCTCCCTTCAACTTTAAAATTTTCAAACTCTCTCGACAAAAAGAAAAAAAAAACTTTCCTTGGCATGATCGACATAAATTCAAAAAAACATCTAAATATATGTATATGGATATTATCTCTGACAGGAGAAACTGCTACCTCCAGATTGGATATTTCCCTGGACGATACAGCAGTCTCATGAGAATGGGTGATAGACAATTCCATTGGATAAAGATTCATCAAAGAATGGTCCTGGATGCCTTTATCTACCCTCTTAATATTAGCTGTACGGACCAAGACATCATCCCCCGGAATAACTTACAAGATCCTTCACAAAGACCAATAAGTTCAAGACTTTAGTGGATGCTGAATTAAAATTACATCATCTTTAATTATGTTGGAAAATTAGCCTGATACAACTCCTGCGTCGGCTCTCTCAGTCCTAGCAGGTATTCCTCATACCACAGCTTACGAAACCTCTCAAAGTATAAATCTCTTCGTTCTAGACTCTTCAACAAAACACTTCTAGAGGGTGACTCCTTGCCAGAGAAATTGCCGTTTCATCCAGGAAAACTGAGCTATAATAATGAGGATAAATAAATGCATCGGTTGCTATAATATCTAACCCAGCATCTCCTGAAAATGAAGAGACGGAAATTAATGACATTCTGAACGTTTAAAATGTCTATAAGCAGGTCGAAATACTGTAGTTTCTCTCGACCCACCAATCTATACAGTGAACTCTTGACCGTCTTGATGAGGCGTTCCCATATACTATCAAACGAGGCTGAATAAAGGGGAATGGTGAGATACTTTCTGTTGTATGTGCTAAACTTCTCAACAAACTTATCAAACACATATACTTGTTTGATCACATCACAGTCCGAAACAAAGGAACGGGCGATATAAGAGTAAATATGGGATGGGACACCGTGTAGATTACAAATTCGCGCGAAAGCAAAACCACAGAATGGACAATTATATCCTCAATCAACTCCAAATGTAGAGCTCTGAAATTAAATCAAGTGAAAATTAGAAGATACATTGTCCGCATATCCTCACCTCTCCAAACCCACTTATTCACCCAAAACCCCAACAAACATAGCTTCTTAAGGGTAGCAGCAATACCCAAATGTTTTCACTTTAAATGGCAGTCTATAATGATCAACTCGATGACCTTACAATCCCGAGGTGACAGGATGGGATAGAGAATCTCTAGAGAGTATAAACGGTTTTTTCCAATTCTCCCTCTGGATCTGATCAAACCGTCATTGTCCAAAAAAATCCCATATTAGTCACCAAAGGCGACACCTCATAAGTAGAAGGGTCCAATAAGAATAACTTCACTTTAGCTAGGCACAAAGACTGTACCGACTTCAATAAATAATTCTTAGCAGTCAGCACATGTTCCGTATGGAAACCATTCAACCTTAAGATAAACTTAAAAGTATAAGCCAAAGCTCTCATTAATTCTAGAAATAATGAAAACCTGTTGAAATCAATTACCAGGGCAACATCCTGAACCACTGAATCATCAGTAACAACGTTAGCCAACACCATCTTTGACTGTTGTGACTGAAAAAATTCAGTTCACTATGCGGCTAATACACGGTGTCACCCGACAACCACTCAGGCCCAAATATCCAAAACTGAAACTGCGATTCAAACTTGTCCAGTGAAATACCTCTAGTGATCATATCAGCGCGATTGTCAGCCGATGGGACATATCCGAAGTTAGAACAACCCTGGTTTCTTAGCCTTTCCACTGCTCCCCGAATGTCTTTCAACACGTTTTTGATAAACACATTTTTCGTTTTCGAATTATCCGATAACACCCACGACAGCACAATTTGAGGGTCTACAATCACGGTAACGCTCTTCTCGACGTTTACTGGGAAGACCTTCAAAATGTTAGGCGTCGTTCTGATGGCAAGAAAACGGCTAATAATTCCAGAGATGACAAAGATCTTTTCTCTAAAGTAACTACCTTTGCCTTAGCAAACATCAACCTGGCAGACTCATTCTGCCTCGTATAGGCTGCAAATTCATATGCCTTCTGAGAAGAATCACAAAACACCAGAAACTGGTAGGACCAGCACTATTCAAAACAAATCAGGTAACTCTCAAACGTGCTAATTAAACCAGATCCTCAAACAATTTACTTCACACCACCTGAAGTTCATTAGAAATCCTCTTATCTTAGGTCAGCTGTAGCCTCCATAACTCACTGATAAATATTCTCCCTTTGATAGTGATAGGCAGACATTAGAATAACGGGTCAAAAACGCTGGACTTTTGTGATAGGACACCTCTCTTAGTTACGGCAGCAATTTCAGGTGAATTACTCGCTATATATAATTCATATATGTCCGGGTTATAATAATAACGTAAAACTTTCTCAAATGGAGAATCATGAGTAAAAATACTGTCATCAGATTTCATTTTAACCCTCAAGATATCACAGTTTGAGTTGCAGGACCCGAGGAAGAAGTTACCCTCTTTCACGTTGCCGACAGCATCCTGATACAAACTCAGTAAAACAGCCGGAGAATAATGGGTTTTTATAAGGTTATCCAAATAAAAATGGTCCAGCATCATATCTCTGCCTAAACGACCTGTATCATGGTTAGCAATAAATATATGTCCTTCTCAAAACAAGGATTTACATTCACGTGCTTCTTATCAACAGAAGGTCACAAAGCGCAGCAATGAAACAGGCTCTTGCAACTCTAACAAGGTTTAAAATGGCCTTGTACGTAAGGGTACTGCTAGGCAGAATGTGAAGGACTAGTGCATTTGGTAAATAAATTAGGTGACTTGTACTCGAGCGGTTTTTAACGTAGGATATATCCTACAGGAATAGACAGTATGAGTGTTTGAATGACAAAAATTGCACCTAAACTTCTCGGGAGATCTTCCAGGGTCGAGGGTTTTCTTATCAGCTGCATGTACCCTAAACTTGCTCGAATCAAGGGTTCTCTGCTTATAAAGATTTTTATCAGGACTAGCTATTTTGGGCTTCGTTATTTCTCATGTTTGAATAGCATCTGAATATACGGAAAATAACCCCTTCTATTCATGGTAATTATTTCCCAACCGGTTGATAACTTCACGCCGAAACAACACTGGCAGTTTCTCCAAGAAATACAAAAAGAAGGAATTCTTCAGCTCATTGAGTTGTGTCATAATGTTGGTTAGAAACCAACTGACATTATCCCACTCTTGGACTTTCATCCCTCTGGAGTCACTGTCAGTCAGGAAGTGGGTTTCTACTCTTTGAAGTTCTTTCAACATTTCTACCCCATGTTCGTCTTCCATAAGAGCATTGCTAATTTACACATTAAGCATTTCTTCTGTACTGACCTGGCTTTCAATCTTAACCCTCAATGACAAAAAAGTCTCTTCATTTACATTGTCTCGGGAGTCGATGCTCAGAATAAATGAGTGAATATTATTCTTAATTATGTCTCTTGCGAATGAGCAACTTAGTAGTGTGGGTGATAGATATGTTCGTAGATTTAAAGAAGAAACTTACTGGTAAAATAGAACTTAAACATTAAATAAATTTTTCCTACATGAGAAACAATTTCAACCTCACAATAATGGCGGCTAAAATTTCTAAACGTACAAGATGAAAAAATTCAAGAGAAACAAACACCTGAAGTAGTTGCCACATGGTTAAAAACAAATATGAGCCGGAGAGAAAGAAAAATAAAAAGCAGGAAGCAAAAAGAAAGAGGGAAAGAAAAAATATATATATACAATGTAAGGAAGACAAATCTGCAAGACCCTTGAAAATTAAAAATCTTAATCGAAATAGTTTTATACATGTTTCAGGTGACACCAATATGATGATAATAATAGCAATGTATTCTGTCTAAGTTCAACAGTTCAAATAAATACCACATTTTTTAACTTTTGGTAGTGAGAGTTTTATCTTTGATCGCATTAGATGCGATTGTTTACCTGTCATGTATACGTTGACTTCTAAAATTTAAAAAGGATACAAAACTGGTATTGCCAAATAAAACCAAAAGTAGTATTACCAAACCATGCACACTTTCACTGTATGAAGAAATAAAAGAATACAGATACTATGATTTTAAATCATGATTATTTACATATCTTAGTCATGGAATTTTCCTGCTAACTTTTGAAAATTGAAAAAATAAAAAAAATAAAAACAGAGTCGCTAATTCAGTAGCTAGATAAAAGCAATTCTCCCCTAAATTCTCTCTCTTCACAGGCAGGAAAGAAAGGAAGAGAAAAATTTTTAAAAAAAGTCTTCTCAGGACTAGCTAGGTAATTGTGAAGAACTTTTAATTTTTTTGTTTGTGGTCTCAAGGCTATAAATTAAGCAATGCAAATGGACGAATTTTGCAGTTTCCCTGTTCTTAATAAAGTGGTATTTTTTTCTTTAACTTAAAACATTGTTTTATATTTAATTTTGTATTTTTCTCCTTTCCTTTGTTCATAGCAGGATTTTTTCATGAAAAGAAGAAAAAATTCCTGCAAAAGAGAGTCAATTCCCAAGTGTCAATCTATCTCAAGTTTATCTCTAGCTAATTTGAAATAATTGGTTGATAATAGCCCCACATTACGAAAAGTTTAGTGAAGAGAAGAAAGGACAGAGAAAAGTGGCTCGATTCATATCTCGTATAACGTAGAAGATAAATTTTGCCAATCAAGAAAGAAAGTTTTTTTATTTTATGTATACAGATCACCCAATTTCAGAGGAGACTTTACTCAGTTACAAAGCAAACAGTAAAACAAGATTAAATAAATTAATAGAACACTCTGTAATCTACACTAAAACACAAGAAAATGATCTGATCAAGCATTATTACATGGATTAATAATCACAAAATCAGCAAATATGTGCCTGAAGGAATCAATGAAAAAAACAAAAACAAAAAAAAAAAAACAAAACAAAACAGTTCAATCAAATCTTGCTTAAATCCAATCTGAATCCCAAAGAAACCCCTCCAGGATGATTCACATGTTCCCTTTTAGCATGGAAAATACATTATAAAATTGACATCAGAATGAGTCAGTCAGTTAAGTGCTGTACGAGATATTTGCTTGAACGATCATGTCTTCAAAGAGACATAAATGACTGGGCAGAACATTATCCCACAGTACGTTGCCATTACTTTGTTGTAGACTGGTTGCTAGCCAAGGCTATAGAAACCATTCTGTCCTGTTATTTAACCCATAAGAGCAGAGTAAAGACAGATTAATACATTTCACAAAGACATCTGCATGTAAGAGAATGCGAGGAATTCAACTGGAATTCGAACTCGGCTCTTCAGTTTTTTGTTCCAAGTCAATATCCACTGCAGCACAATGCACATATCTCATATTCATACACAGTTTGCAACACTGTAGAGTAAGGAAATGCTTATTATGTACATGAACATGCCTTTTTTTCTTTTTGTTTTTCTTGAGAATTGGTAAAAAAAAAAATAATACTTATTTATTACATTGTGTTATTTTGGTTGGGGAGGGGAATTGTTGGTAATTTTATATTAAGCATGTAGTGATAGAATAAAAAAGAAACGACAGAGGTTTAGGAAATAAATATTGGTATTAACAAAACATACAACAAGTGGTAAATTAGTGTGAATGTCTATCATTAAACCAAAACGATGAATAGAGACATAAAAGTCATCCGTGGAGCCATATAGTAAGAGAGGAATGGTGAGTTATGACTGACTGAGGCAACGGTCTTTGGTGGGTGTCATTAGAGATGGGAGTTTACATCTTGATGAGTGTTGTGAATCATGGCTGCCAAAGAATTGTTTGATGGGTTTTTATGTCTTTTTCTGAGGCTCAGATCAGCTTCAATTTTTATTTTGTTTCTTCAGGTGGGAGGGGCTGCTACTGGTGAAAATTGTGGATTGTATTTTTCTTTGAGTGTGTAGGTGAAATGGAAGCTACGTGCAGAGCCTATGAGCAGTTGAGAAAGTTTTTAGATCAGTTTTGGTTTTGGAGTATTCACATGCGGCCAGTGGTAGAACATAAATCAGAAGATCTAGTTTTAGGAAAATTATGACAGCAAATATCACTTAATTGGCAACTGATTCCAAATTTATGAAATGGTAAAGATTTCTTTATGAATAGTAATTGTTTACAAACTCATTTTTTTTATAAAATGGTAAACGATAATTATTGCTTTGCATTAGTTTCAAATGTATTAGTTTTTAAGATGTTGTCAGTATGAAATTATATTTGTAATATAAACAATGTAATAAATAAAGAGTCTAATAATTTTGTTGCAAATTTCCAAGAATGAAAAATATGTAAATTCATTTTCATATATAGTTTTTATTAAAATGTTGATCAATTTCGGACACTATGTGCCTGCTGGTTGGATTTTACAAAGCTGAATTTATCCGTATTGATCTGGTGTCACAGAAAAAAGAGTTCATGATAGGCTGCTTTCCATCCAAGCCCAAGGGCCGGAAATAAAAAACCAACAAAGGGAGACCATTTATTTATATAACATTTCCAATAGTATAGAAGAATATTGAAAGGACTTAAAGATTATAAATATCATAAATTACATTACAATTTTAAAATAGTTTTCGACAAATATTCTACATGAACTTGCAAAAATTTAAACTTATACAATATTTATTAGACTAATATTTGACAATTGGTATATAAAACTCATACTATAAAAATAAGTTTTACAATTATCCACTAGATTACATCCTATCAAACAACTAAATATTTTACAATTATTTCATCCCAAGCCAGGCAAGACTGCCACTTGTGTGCAGACGTTTACAGTTAGAGAAAAAACAAGGGACAGGCATGTAGAAGACAAGACAAGAGATGGATAGGTATCAAATAGATGACAACTGACATTCCATTTGGAAATTGTATCTTTCAGGAAATCAAGCAAATCAAACGGTGTTCCACAAATGAGAAGTGTGAGAAAAACTGTTAGAGTAGAAGAGGCAGTTACATTTAACTATTTCAATGGTAAATGGATGGTACCTTCATGCCAATTTCATAGCATATGCAACAACATGTGGGTTGGGACAACAGGGAAAATAAAAACTTTTAAGATCAATTGCGTGAAAATACTTGTACAAAAGAAAAGGGGAAGCCACATCACATCAGTGAGAAAGTGAGTGAAGGTGGAATGCTAAGTCAGGATTGATTATGTTGTGAATCCTCTATTGGATTTTGTCAAGAACCTCAAGGAAAATAGCAGGAGCACCTGACCAGATATGGTAATAGTATTTAATGCACGGACAAATAAGAATTGAAATGTGTTGATCTCTCGGAGATTAGCGTGATTTATTCTGATGCAGGTCAGGAAAGTTTCTCTATGATAGTTAAATAAATATGTTCTTACATTTGTGATCAATTCAATTAGAAAAATTGAACAATATATATCAATAAAAATTAGCCACATGACATAGTGGATCATTCCATCAACAGATTAACAAAAAGTAAATATATATGTCAACATGAGATTTTCTTCTTGATAAGATGTTGAATAATGTAACAATCCACAAATAAATATTTCTTTTAAAATTTCTACATAAAATGTGCATTGTAAAAAAAAATCACCCATTACAAATATTCTTTTATTGATTGTTCTTGGTTCAGTACCATTCTTTGATGTCTTCACTAGTGTATAACAATTCATGGGTTTTTGCTCCCACTTACCCGTTACATCTGCATCTTCAGTGACTACTAATGACACTCAAAATTAATTTCTATATTTAAAATATCGACAGATCAATTGACACCAAATAATTTTATTAAAAATATAACCTTTCAAAAAGAAAATATACTATTCTCAAATATTATTTTAGAAAGATTAACTAAGTTAAAGTTAAATTAATCTGCATGAAAAAAAGTTACTCTTACTGCAGAATTTTGTAGAAAAACGTTTTTAATGCCTTTGGAATACACATATTCCTTAAAGGTTATTAATATAGAATTAAAAAACATGCAATAAATCAATCTCAGATGTGCTCAGATTCTCATGAAAGTTTATATTCAAATAATTTTGAGGAGATATTAGACATTAATTTTAGAAAATTCTAATAAAACTTGAATTGAAAAAAATTTTTCTGTAAAAATGCTGATCCACATATTTCACAAAAACCTGGTTTCTTTCCAGTGTTTGTTTGCACATGAATCTTCAAATCTGAATTCTTTGAAACTGTAGATCCACAAATGTTACAAGAGTATGGTTTCTCTCCAGTGTGCATTTTCGTATGGTTTTATAAAGGTGATTTCCATGAAAATGCTGATCCACAAACCTTAGAAGAATATGGTTTCTTTACAGTTTTTGTTTGCCTGTGGCACACCACAAATGACATCTGCGAAAATGCAAATCTGCAAAAGTTCTTAATAGGATCTTTCTCCAGTGTGTATGACGTAGCAAAGATTATTTGCGAGAATATGTAGATCCACAAACTTTGGTGGTTAAAAATCAGACCTCTGTAAAAATAAAGATCCACACATTTCACAAGAATATGGTTTTTCTCTAGTGTGTATTTGCATATAGGATGACAAAGTCGACTTACTTGAAAATGCATACCCAAAACTTTCACAAGAATATGGTCACTCTCCAGTATGTATATGCACATGGAACACCATAGATGACCTATCTGAAAATGTAGATCCACAAAATTTACAAAAAAATGGTTACTCTCTACTATGTATTCGTATATGGCGCACAAAATATGACTTCTGTGAAAATGCTGATCCACAAATCCCACAAAGAAATTGTTTCTCTTCTGTATGCTTTCGCATATGCTGCACCAAAGACGACCTAATCTTGAATGTAGATCCAAAATTTTCACAAGAATATGGTTTCTCTCCGGTATGTGTTCGCATATGAACCACTAAATTTCCCCTCGGTGAAAATGCTGATCCACAAATTTCACAAGAATGTGGTTTCTCTTTGGTATGTATTCGCGTATGGAACTGCAAAATTGACTTACTTGTAAATGCAGATCTACAAACTTCACCAGAATATGATCTCTCTCCAGTATGTATTAGTTTATGGCGTGCCAAAGAATACATCTTTGAAAATGCAGATCCACAACATTCACAAGAAAATGGTTTCTCTCCAGTATGCTTTCGCATATGCTTCAGCATATATGACCTAACCTTAAATGCAGATCCACAATTAATGTATAAAAATACATTTTTATAATAAAAAAACTAGCAAAATAATTTAGTTTAAAAATTACCTAGAATAGCTAGCTAAAGCAAAATGAGCAACAATACATTTTATGGTAGAATTACCAGTAATAAAATTTTAGCAAAATGTTCAATAATACATTTTATATGTAGTTAAGGACATAAATATTTGAAATGTAATTGTATTTCAGCATTAAATAATTCAGGACGTTGATATACTGCTAAATTAATCAATCAACCAACCTGAATACCTTCTTTGTCCAACACCACATTTATTTGAAAATAAGTTGATACATAGAACAAAAAGAAAATAATTATATTTCTTCATATTACATTAGATAACAATAACTCTTCACATTCTCCATTGTTTTGGGTGGTAGTCATATATATATATATATATATATATATATATATATATATAAACACTCTTGCTTGCAAATGAGCACTGCAGAGAGCATACAAGTCCAGCTATAGTAGCAACTCCTTTTCATGCATATGCACTAGCTGCTGCTGCTGTTGATCTGACAGCTCCTGTTTACCCTGTTGATGTTGCTGTTTCTCTTGCTGTTCTGGCAGCTACCTTTGGAGTTGTTACTATATTTTCTTGTGCTCCATAGTACGACAAGACCACAATGGGATTAACAACCCTTCACAACAATGAAAACAGTCCAGCTGCAGCAGGTCAAGATATCAAGAATATCTGAAAATTCAATTGTAGAACATTGTCTCCTGCAAGATTATATCCTTGGTGGCAATAACGACTTGACTCTTCACTGACAAGTCATCTTTGACTTGTGGATCCTCCACATTGCGTTTGACTTTCTCACAAAGACTTTTACTACAATGTTGAAATATTTGAGTGTCTCCTCCATTCGTTCTCTACAGACACACCCACCATCTTTGCGGTTTGATATCTATTGGAAGCAGGGGAATTGGAGGCAATTACTTAAAGGACAAAGTTGAGGGAATGGCCAGGAGCTCATGTCTCGTAATGAAGTTATGATACTTTTCCTGTTCTTTCTTGTAATATTCCGTTTTCTATTTTAGGGCTTGTCTGCTACCCAGCTGTGGTATAGTTGAGCATTGGCTAACTGGTTGTTCCAGCTCGCGAGGAGACATTTTGGTTAATAGCTACAAGCAGCAAAAAAATCAGTTCACAATCCATGATAGATTGATGGACAGATGAATGAAATAATGAAGTAGGAAAAGACACAGAGAAAGCAAGAACCATGTGAGAAAGGAAAAGAAAACAAATTGTTTTTTCTTCTGAGACTACAAAATCAAACATTAAACTTAATTCATGACACTTACCTACATATGAATAAATCTATGTTGCTCTTCTGTTTATTCCACTAACTCTGTACTGAGATTAATTCATGAGAAACCTTTTTCATTGTTCAAACTAATTCAATTTACCTTCTTGCTCAGTTGATACTTCAGACGTCAATTTCTCTATAAAAATGATCATTGTTTCATTTTGATCCTCTTATCAAAAATCCCATTTTCTGTACTGTATTTCCTTTGATATTTTCTATATTATAGTTTTCTATCTGGTGCTGTTAAAGCGTTATCCAAGTAGTTATTTCCTTACAGCACATTCGTTTTATCAAGGATATTTTCTCTTTAGACTTTGTTAAAACAGGTGCACACTAAAGTAAAAGAACATACAAAACAAATATTACTGCAGGTGAGTTGAAAAGGAAAGAGAAGAATTGTCAGTATAACAAACTGTGTTGATGGTAATGTGAGAATGGAAGTAAATTTTGAAAAAAAGGTGTCAGTAAAGTAAAATCTTTCAAAAATTAAATATACTAATTAAATTTACTAAATGATTTTTGCATGCATTTTAAGTCAGGAGTGTTATTATTTGTTTGTAACCTATGACCCCACAGGCTACTTTTCATGAATAAAGGTTATATTCAAATAATTTTTGAGGAGATATTAGACATTAATTTTACAAGATTATATTATTATATTATATTACCAAATGGCTTTAAAACACATTTGTTTCTCATCTCTAATGAAGAGTATGTTACATTTTAATATTATGTAGATGCAATTTAACAATATATATGCAAATATGTTTATTTAGTTTTGTTCTGGATGCTTTTCAGTAGTCTATTGCTAGTCGTATTAAATATGAGTATGTAATTAAAAATGTCCAAAATGTATTCAACTTGTGAAAATAACATAAAATAAAGAGGTTCGAATCAATCCGATGAAAATTAAAAATTGCACAGGGTTCATTATGTATAATGAAGGAATTATTCATGGCTAACCTATAGAAATACACAAAACAGAATCAGTGAGCAGAGTGAAAATACTGGCAGAGATAGCTGATTTTCACTTCAATGTTTTAATAGATGTAAATTTAAATAATAAACACAGACACATGATGGAAAGAAAATGCTTTATTCAGACTACTTCATTCTCTGCGTGTGTGCTCTATAAAAAATATGGCTCATCTGCTCCGTTCAGCTTGAAGAGTAGTCAAAGCGAGTAACTGGTTAAGATGAAAAATACATAATATTAAAAGACTCTGAGAAAGAATGTTTCTATTAATTGGGACAAATAAAATAAATCTGACCCCATGAAAAATATTTTTATTTTATTTGTTTTTTTAAGATATTGAATTTAATTTTTTTACTTTGATAAAATTTGGACATCATCATAGATGCAGCTCTCACTACTGTGTGTTGTATATCTCAGATAAACATGATATTTATGGAAATACCAACTCCAAAGAGCTGACACTGAGAATGCTGCTCAACGATACTGGTTTCACTGAGAAGGCATATATGCATATTTTACAAAAGGAATGTCACCCTCTGATAAAAGAATGAATATAATGTAGAACATTCTAATATTATAAAATAATAGAAATCACAGATATGTTTTCTAGCCTGTGTCTATTTGCATAAGGTGGTTAAAATAAGACCTCTGTAAAAATATTCTAAAATTAGAAATTCATTAAAATCATTTGCCAGTGTGTCTTTTCATATGGTGGTTAAAATCAGACGTTTGTAAAAATAGAGAACCACACATTTCATAACATGGTCTCTTTCCAGTATGCATACGCACATGGAACACCAAAGACAACATTTTGAAAAGCAGATCCCAACATTTCGTAAGAATGTGGACTCTTACAAGCATGTTTCCGCATATGGCGCAACAAAGATAACGTAAACTAAAAGGCAGATCCACAAATTTCACAAGTATGTGGTTTCTCTCCAGTATGTGTCTGCGTATGATTCACCAAATGAGATATCTCTGAAAGTGCTGATTCACAAATGTCACAAGAATGGGGTTTTTCTTTGGCATGTATTCTCATATGAATCACCAAATTTGACTTCTGTGAAAATGCTGATCCACAAATTTCACAAGGATATGGTTTCTCTCCGGTATGTGTTCGCTTATGACGCACCAAATATGACATAACTGAAAATGTAGATTCAAAACGTCACAAGAATATGGTTTCTCTCCAGTATGTGTTCGCATATGATCCACCAATTGTGACTTCTGTGAAAATGCCGATTCACAAATGTCACAAGAATGTGGTTTCTCTTTGGTATGTGTTCTCTTATGAATCACCAACAGTGACTTCAGTATGTTTTCGCATATGCATCACCAGAACTGACTTCCTTGAAAATGCTTCTCCACAAATTTCACAAGAATATGGTTTTTCTCCGGTATGTGTTCGCTTATGACGCACCAAAGTTGACATTTTTGAAAATGCAGATTCACAAAAGTCACAAGAATATGGTTTCTCTCCTGTATGTGTTCGCATATGACTCACCAAATGTGTCTTCTGTGAAAATGCTGACCTACAAATTTCACAAGAATATGGTTTCTCTTTGGTATGTGTTCTCATATGAATCACCAACCCTGATTTCTGTGAAAATGCTGAGTCACAAATTTCACAAGAACATGGTTTCTCTCCAGTATGTTTTCGCATATGAATCACCAGAACTGACTTCCTTGAAAATGCTTCTCCACAAAAGTCACAAGAATATGGTTTCTCTCCTGTATGTGTTCGCATATGATTCACCAAATGTGACTTCTGTGAAAATGCTGATCCACAAATTTCACAAGAATATGGTTTCTCTCCGGTATGTGTTCGCTTATGACGCACCAAATATGACATAACTGAAAATGCTGATCCGCAAATTTCACAAGAATGTGGTTTCTCCTTGGTATGTGTTCTCATATGAATCACCAATTCTGACTTCTGTGAAAAAGCTGAGTCACAAATTTCACAAGAATATGGTTTCTCTCCAGTATGTTTTCGCATATGAATCACCAGAACTGACTTCCTTGAAAATGCTTCTCCACAAATTTCACAAGAATATGGTTTTTCTCCGGTATGTGTTCGCTTATGATGCACCAAAGTTGACATTTTTGAAAATGCAGATTCACAAAAGTCACAAGAATATGGTTTCTCTCCTGTATGTGTTCGCATATGATTCACCAAATGTGCCTTCTGTGAAAATGCTGATCCACAAATTTCACAAGAATATGGTTTCTCTCCGGTATGTGTTCGCTTATGACGCACCAAATATGACATAACTGAAAATGCTGATCCGCAACTTTCACAAGAATGTGGTTTCTCCTTGGTATGTGTTCTCATATGAATTAGCAATTCTGACTTCTGTGAAAAAGCTGACCTACAAATTTCACAAGAATATGGTTTCTCTTTGGTATATGTTTGCCTATGGACGCGCAAATCTGACATAGTTGTAAATTCAGATCCACAAGTTTCACAAGAATATGGTCTCTCCAGTATGTATTCGTTTATGGCGAATCAATGATTTCATTGAAAATGCTTCCCCACAAATTTCACAAGAATATGGTTTCTCTCCAGTATGCTTTCGCATATGAGTCACCAAAACTGTCCTTAATGAAAAAGCAGAACCACAAATTTCACAAGAATATGGTTTATCCAGTATGTCTTTCGCATATGAATCATGAATTCTGACTTCCGTGAAAATGCTGATGCACAAATTTCACAAGAATGTGGTTTCTCTCCAGTATGTGTTCACATATGAATCTCCAAATCTGACTTCTGTGAAAATGCTGATATATAATTTCACAAGAAAGTGGTTTCTATCCGGTATGTTTTAGTATATGGCGCAGCAAAGAAGACTTCTTTGAAAATGAAGATCCACAAATTTCACACGAATGTGTTTTTCTCTGGTTTGTGTTCGCACACGGCACAGTAAAGAAGACATAACCTTACATGCAGATCCACGAGTTTCACAAAAATATGGTTTCTCAAGTGTTTCATCGCACATGATCTTCGAATTTGACTCCTGTGAAAATGTGGGTCCACAAATCTTACAAGAATGGTTTCTCTCCAGTGTGCAATCGCATATATTTTTTAAAATGTGGTTTCCCTGAAAATGCTGATCCACAAACCTCATAGAAGTATGGTTTCTCTCCAGGGTGTGTTCGCTTGTGACGCACCACAGATGTCATTTGCGAAACTGCAGATCAGTACATTTTTCAAAAATATGATCTTTCTCCAGTGTGTGATTGCATATGACATAGCAAAGATGATTTGCTGGAATACACAAATCAGCCAACTTTACAAGAATGTACCGTTTGCAAATAGTGCTTTCAGTGCGACTCAAGTAAATATACACAGAAACTTAAGAACATGGTTTCTCTACAGTATATGTTTGCATATAGCATTTCAAATAAGATAAACATGTAAAGTCAGAACGTCAAACTTCACAAGAATGTGGTTTCTCTCCAGTATGTTTCGATATAACATGAATTCCTTGAAATGCAGATCCTCCAATTTCTCAAGAATGTGTTTTTCAATATGGCTCACTAAATCAATTCTTTCAAATGTTATCAAACATTACACAAACATGATTTCTTCTCATACAATCACACTAAGTTTCTATAAAAAAGGAGAATGGCACAGTTTGAAGTATGTGACTCCTTGGCAGTTAATTTGATTTTGTTAATACAGATACACAACCTTTACTTGACAACAGCATATATGTCATCGTTGTTAACAAAGTCAAAACTTTTCTTTTATTTCAATTTCCAAATAATATCAGGTTATATTAAAATGATTTTCTGTTCAGTCAAAACACCTGTGAAGAAAAATAAAATTTATTTTAAAAGATACAATGAATAATAAATGAAATCAGTTTATATTTTAAAATAAATTTATCTAAATGACAAGTTTACTCCAACACAGAGACAATAATGCAGCAATAAGGAAAAAATCAATAAGTTTATTTTAATTTTCTTTTCAGGAAAATATTTGAGTACAGTCATTTTTTGGAAAAAAAAATGTAAAAAATAAAATATGTCTAAAATATAAAACTTTTCAAAAACAATTCTTGCCAGTAGTAAACAAACTCAATTTTCACTAAATTAAAGCAAACAACGGCGGAGCAATTATTAAATAAGGGAAATAACAATGAAGAAGAGAACACTTAGTTATGAATCTTGCAATGAGAAAAGAATGCCTTAAATTCGACACATAATTACCAAGGTAAGTTTTATTTGAGAATGAAGAATCAATTTCAAATATCAAGTAATGAAGTACTTTTTTTTTTACACACTTGGTATAAAACATGGTGATTGTAATCTGGTAATTATTATCTTGTTGATATGAATCAAAATTACAAGTAAATATTGTTACAACCAAGTTGCAAATATAAAACTTAAAATTAGAAGAGAAGTTATAATTGTGGCCAAAAGTTATGACCAAGGTTTTCTAGTCTGAGAGTAGATGGTACCTTTCGCAGGCTTAGAATATGCTTAGGGAAAATAATCAATAGAGATGAACAACAAACACCATTATAAACATTGAAGATTTAATAGAGAACGAAAATAATATTAGGAAACATGCCTGTGTGGAAAGTTATGAAATGAAAGTAAGAAGAGAATTGGAAAAGTTTCGTTGGTTTTCTGAAATCAAAAATATTTGTTTCTTCTCTCTTTTTTTAATACTTTACATTTGTCTTTTCCCTTCATTTTTTTAGTTCAGGTTTTTACTTTCTTTATTGCACCCATGAGAGTGTCATTTAGCAAACTGCACCATCTTTTGTTCCCTAGTGAAGTTCATTTCGTTTTGCAGTTTTCAACAGCATCTAAGTTAGGTTTCTCTTGTCTAAATTCAAAATTGAGTTGACTGACATGTTCTCAGTTTTTCTTAACTGGAAAAAACATCATACATGACTTTATATTTAGTGATTAACATAATTGGTGATTCAGAGTTGCTATTTTGTTTGTGAGTGGTCAATTGAATAAATGTTTATATGTGGCATGGTATTAATGTAAATGCGGTAGGTAAAATATTCCACCTTTTCATTTTGCAACCACCATACGTGTAAGGTCTGCAATCCAGCACTTAATATATGGGAGATGGATACACGTTTTGGTCTCTTCATTAATCAGTCTCTTAATTTCATGATAAAATGAGGAGTATACTTTATATCTTAAGATTTCCCGTCTGATTGACTGCATTTTCTTGCACAATACTTTGTATGAAGTCACGAAATTCCACAAATGTGATGTGCTATTTTAACCATCAAGAAATCTGGTTTGCTATTTAATTTTAGATGTATTAGAATCTCAACACCATGGAAAAAAATATCTAATTATTAAGAAAAATTTTTTTTATATAAAACCAATTTCTCTGAAATCTATGGAACCAAAGATGGTCTTGAAAATTATGAATAGGTGTTTACTTTCAAAGTTATTAAATGCATCACGACATCTTGGGAAATAAAGAAATACAAAAAAATCAAAATGTGGCTTTCAAAATCTGACACAAATTAACTGAGTATTGATTATGTATAAAAGTACCATTAATTAATAACTGACAAATATTTACAGAAGTGTCCATTTTCAATATTTCAAGTAATGATGCTTCATTTGATTACCTCTGTGGAATAATTTGTAAAAGCCTAAACTGTGTTTTTTTAATTGTGAAAGTTCACCGGAGAAATTCTGTTTAATGCTTATAAAAAATTCATATAAAGAGTGATTCATATAATATAGGAGAGAAATGTCCACATAAATTTAACACTTTTCTAAAAAAATGTTTATATTTTTACAAAGGTGTTTTAAAATTAAATGTGAATGGAACATCATGCCAATAAAATATGCTATTTTTTGACAAGGTACGCTGATTCACTGAAGAAAATTAGCATACCAAGATGAAGAAAAAAGTCCTAAACTTAAGAAAACTATGTTTTATAGACAACATCTTGATGTTTTTCTTAAGAGGATAGAGTAATGGCTATTTTCTTAATTTAATTATTATTATTTTTCTTTTTATAACTTTGAAACTTTGGTTAAAATCTTGGGTTTTGTGCAGTCTAAAGAGCAATGAATAGTACAAGGAATTGTAGTGCCTCTTGTGCATTACAAACCACATTGATTTGGAAATTTCTGCAAAACAAATGAAATTGTTGGATTTTAATGAATCCTTCAAGTTTTATTCACGAAAGAATTAAATTATTTCAGAAATCTCTTTTTCGATTTTACAAAATCTTCATAAATTGTTTTTCATTAAATCCATACTTTTTTACTTTCGAGAATTAAATTTTATCTCAATGTTCATACTAGTTAAATGTAGAAGTCTGTTAAATTTTAATCATTTTCTTTTTTAAAACACAGACAAACTATGCTCTGAATCATAAAATTAGAAATGCAAGGAAACTAAAAATAATTTGATTAGAAAAGCTTTTTATTGGTTTTAGGAATAAGATATATTATAGAAACGATTCAGAAAAATGATCTGATGAAAAATCATTTACATTTTAATATTACATTGCCATTGTTAAGGAATATTGCTTTCAAGTAAAAACTATCTTGGCTAATTATAAATAGAAAAGCTGAGTGCAATTCATCGAACACCAATATTTTAAAATGTGTTTCGAAGTATTTGATGTATGTATAAACAGGCTGTCTTTTGTTAAATCTGAAATATCAGAAACTAACATTAGCAGAAAATAAGAGTGACAAGAACAGTAAGTTTAAAGCCAAAGTACATAAAATTCCATAAAACCTTAGAGAATAGTTTGCTAAATTTTGAGGATTACTGAGTAGTTAAAAATTATATGAAAAAAAGTGCTCATGTAATTCATTGTGTACATTTTACAGAGATGTTCACTGTCGAAAAATATTATTAAAGCTTCTATCTCTCAGCAACAACGTCAACACCTCAAATAAACAGCGACTGTCATGTGACTAAATGCATTTCTGACACATTTAAAATAGAATTAGTATTTGTTTCGAAACAAATTCAACTTCAAATCAGATAATATTCTTCAAATACAGTTTTAGCAAAGAAAATTTTATCTTTGAAAACAAATAATTACATTATCATGAAAGATGAGTAAAAATGGTATTAAAATCAGCAATTGTAGCCATTTAAAATGAATGGCACCTATCAATCAATTTGGATGATTTTAAATATAGTGAAATGTTTAGTCTATTGGAAATATTAAATATAACCTGTTAGCTTGTAATTGAAACTAAAATACAACCTAGAATTTTCACTTAAAATATTCATGTTAAGCATTAAATTTTTTCAAGAAAGACGAAAGAGCAAAGACAAAAGAGCAAAGACAAAAGAGCAAAGACAAAAGAGCAAAGACAAAAGAGCAAAGACAAAAGAGCAAAGACAAAAGAGCAAAGACAAAAGAGCAAAGACAAAAGAGCAAAGACAAAAGAGCAAAGACAAAAGAGCAAAGACAAAAGAGCAAAGACAAAAGAGCAAAGACAAAAGAGCAAAGACAAAAGAGCAAAGACAAAAGAGCAAAGACAAAAGAGCAAAGACAAAAGAGAAGAGGAAAGAGAAGAGGAAGAGGAAAGAGGAAGAGGAAAGAAGAAAGGGAAGAGGAAGGAGAATGAAGAGTATAGGTAAAAAGCAAGTTGAAGTTAATGTCTTACATCGACACTAGCGTGTATTGCAATTCATCCGCTTTCTTAGAAAAACATGACATGGAAATTTAACATTAAAATTTAGTTATAAATACAACGAGACATATTTAAATTAAAAAATAAATCATACTTTATAATACAGATTAAAATATAATCACTAGTAGTATTAAAAATATAGTTAAAATAATTAACTATTATGTAAGATAAATAAAATATCATATTAAAATCTTACAAAAATATTTTAAATATTTATGAAAATAATATATATATATATATATATATATATATATACATACATACATATATATATATCAAAATAGTACTGGGTGGCACACCCGTTCAAGACTACCTTCATATTGTGATTTGAAAGGAATGACTTGATAAGGTCAAACAATTGTCCAGTTATATCATAGACCAGGAGCTTGCATAGAAGGCCAGCATGCCAGACTCAAACGCTTTGGCGATGTCTAGAGCAACAGTTCAGGCTTCGCCGTTTTTGTCGAGAGCCTGCTGTACATACTCAGTGATGGACGTGAGCATATCAAATGTAGACCTGTTGAAGCGAAAACCATACTGTTTGTCAGAGAAATGTCTGTGGGCTCTGAAATGTTGTACCCCCTCAGCATTGATGATGGCTTTCAACACTTTGACAAAAACTGTTAGAAGTTTGACTGGGTGATAATTAGTGGGGTTAGAGGTTTCTCCGGCATTTTTATATATAAAATCAACAGTGGAGGATTTCCAGCAGGCAAGAAATTAAGAGGCAGAGAAGCAGTAGTTAGAGTTTAGAGAAAACAGAAAAGAGTTCAGAAGCACATTTCTTTAAGACAATGATTGGTATTCCGTTACAATCGCTCGCTTTATGGAGGTCAAGCTTTGAAATGTAACAATTTTGTCGCCGAATATATTTAATTTACTCTAATAGCATGAAATTAAAACTAAAATAAAACCTACTAAGCTCAGTTAGCTATCTCTTTTTGTGTTCAGGCTGGCGTCAAAGATTTCATCCAAGCTAGGAAGTTGTGACTTAAATCCCACTGGTCTCCTTGGTCCTCTCTCGCTGGCTCGGTTGTCATAGTCCATCGAAACCTCTTTTTCCGGCTTTATCTGAGTCATATTTCGGACCATTACAGGCGCTTTGCCTCTGCTCACAACGAGTGAAAGAAGATACTTAAAGAAGCCAAGCTGTATGCAGCCAGAATGAAGCAACGCATAGCATCCCATAAGTTAGGTTCTAAAGATTACGGGAGACTCTGTAAATGTATACTATTCAATAGCAAACCCGCAATCCCCACCCTAGAATTAACAAATATGAGGTCCCTACTTCTACAGCAAATAGGGCTGAGTGTTTCGGTCACAGCTTCTCCACCAACTCGATACTGGACTCTTCTGGAGTATCTGTACCCAAATTCCCATCCCAAACTGAGGCATAACTGAATATCCACATTACCTCCTCGGTTGTCTCTAAAATAATTTGAAAACTTAACCACCATAAAGCGAGCGGCAGTGACGGAATCCCAATCATTTTTCGGAATAAATGTTCCCCCTGAACTCTCCTCTATTCTCTCAAACTCTATAACTCAGCGTCTTGCTTTCCTGCCTGCTGGAAGTACTCCTCCACGGTTCCAGTACATAAAAAACACAGTTGAACCCTCTGGCCCCTGTAATTATTGACCGATCAGCCTCCTACCGGATTTTGGAATAGTGTTCGAAGCCATCATCATCGCCGTGGTGGTTCAACATCTCACAGCCCACAGAATATTCTGACAATCAGGATGGTTTCCACTTTACCATGTCTACTGCTGATATGATCAAAACTATCACTGAGTATATACACCAGGGTCTTGACAAGAACGGCGAAGCCCGAAATGTTGCCCTAGATATCTCCAAAGCGTACGACAGACTCTTGCATGCTGGCCTTCTATGCAAGCTGCGAGGCTATGGTATAACAGGACAATTGTTTGACCTGATCCAGTCATTCCTTTCAAATCGCACGATGAAGGTAACATTAAACAGACATACCTCCTAATACATCATACGAACGCGGATGTCCCTCAAGGCTTTATTCTAGATCTTATGCTTTTCCTTATCTGCATTAACGATCTCCCAGATATAAGATCCCAAGTAGACATATACACTGACGACACTACAGTTTACTCTCACATCGATCAAATATCTGCTGACGCTGACAAAGTAAACCTCGCTACTGAACTTGGAAAGGACCTGCGATCCATGGCGGTCCGAGGTAAGAAATAGCTTGTGAATTTTAATGCTTCCAAAATGAAGTTACTACCTATGAACCATCACAGACAATTGCTCCTAACCACCATTATCATAAGTTATTTTTCACAACTGCAGTAGCCTGGTATTGAACCCACTGGAACTAACAACTGCCTATACCTACTGTGCCATGTGTCCTTGAGAAAGAAGAACGCCAAAGCATACGACGGACAAAACATCATAAACATGGCAAGAAAAATGAGGACAACAAATCAAACAAACGAAAAGAAAAAAAAGACAAACATGATTGGAAATTTCTTTCAAAATGCAAATAAGTATTGGATTTTAATGAATCTTTCAGAATTTATTCAAATTAATTAAATTATTGACATTTTTTAACAGCTATTGTCCTCACTTAATAAAATTTTCAGAAATTAAATTTTGTGCAGTTTCGTATTTATATTAGTTGAAGAAAATTAAATAAAACAGGACACTTCAGAAGAAGCAAATATTTTCTTTATCTCAAGCAGTTACACATTTACCAAATTTTATCAAAAAAAAAAAAAAAGAAAAAAAAGATATATGGACATCATTTCCCCTCAGAAAAATATCTTTTTCAGTGAATGATGAATTTTTCCAAAAATTGTATTTTTTTTTATTTTACAAGTTTAATTACAATAATTTATAAATTTATAAGTCACTTAAAAAATTCTGTACCGGTTATGAGGCATTGTTATTAAGTAATTATATTTAGTGAAATCACACATTCCTTTGAAAAGAATTTTGAATATTTTTTATATTTATAAACATGCCTATTTTCTTTTAAACGGTGGGCTATACGCAACAATGAAAAGATCTTGAAATTTTATAAATTTCTATAATAATAAAAAAGAAAGTGAAAAATATTCTTTTAATATTTCAGTATTAATGCAAACTTTTTCTTTGGACTACGTGCAAATATCCTTAGAGCAGATATTTATCAGTGTCTTTGATCCAGTTATGGGCTAAATAACAGGACAGATTGGGTGCTATAACCTTGGCTGGCAAACAGTCTACCACAAATAGTAATAGCAACCTACTGTGGGATAATCTGCCTACTCAGTCATTTTTCTTTAGAGACATGATCACCCAAGTGTGTATCACGTGTGGCACTTAACTGACTGATTGATAATGTCCTTTATATTCATAAATGCAATTAAAAGCTTATCTAATTAAATAATATAATTTTATTGCATTTTTATTTTACTATTTGGAGCAAAGTTTTGTAAAAAAAAAAAAAGACAGGCAAATGTGTGAACAAAAATAACACACTCTTTACATTCTTCAATGAGTACTGCATTTTTTACCTAATAAATGAAATTTTCACTACAAAATTTTATTTCCTGAAATTTCATGAATTCACGTGGATGAGGGGGTAACAAATGCAACAAAAAATTTAGCATGATTTTATAAAAATTATAATTTCAAAAATACTGTCATTCATTTGTGAATAATTCCATAAATTTCCATGAAAATCCGACAATTGATTTTTGCAAGAATTACAAAATTAAATGTGTTTTTCATCGGTAAAACAGAGTTACCATTACATTATCCATTGAAAACTCTGGTAACGATTTGGTCAACATTTGATAAAAATCAAAACAAGAATTTTTTTTTACTAAAATCCCGAAAGTGTTGGTATTGATTAAAACATTCTAAAATAATTAAAAATACTTTCATATTTCCTTTTAATAAAATTGTGATAGAAAGATTTCATGTTCATTTCGTTTAGGGCCCTTTTTTTTCTACATACTATGCTCTTTTCCTCAGAGAATTCGTCGAGATATCTACGAGTCTAACAGTTATTGCCGAGTTAAAAAAAAATTATTGTTTCAGAGTCACTGGAAATTCCTTTACAGTATTAAAAAGAGTAGATTTAATTCTCCTTCAGACTGAAGAGAGGCAAGCACTTTATGTTCCAGTGGTTCTTTGTACTTGTGAATTAATCTTGACACCATCTGCATGGCCGAATTTTTGCGTTGACACGTACTCATAATGTTCTGACCAGTGAAAGTAAAATAACCTTTGGTGTTACAGGGGTTACGGCGCCTGCGGATCCGGAAGGGAAGGGGATAATAAGAAGGGACGCCAAGCAGGCGAGCAGGGTTCGTCTTCGCTTTCTCATTAATCATCATCCACCCTGTGGACACACAATGGTCGTAGTCGATGTTTAGCAAGCATTGATTGTCTCCAAAACCAAACATTACAGTACTCAATTCTAAAATTAATTCAACAGTATTGTAACACATCACTTACGTCTGTTGGTTGTATGTATAGGCAAACCTTTTTTGGGGGCCAAAAATAGTGAGTAATAGCTTGTGGTCTGTCTGTAGAGAGAATTGCCAACTAGAAATATAGTGGTGGAAGTTTGCGACAGTGAATAAAATCTCAACTGCTTTTTTTTCCAATCTGAGAATAATTTTTTCTACAGGAAGCAAAACTCTCAAAGCATGTGTTTTCGATTTTTTATAGTCCTAGTCATTTTGTGAAGAATGTATGTTCCTACGCCATACGAACTACCATCGCTAGCACCAAAGATTTCAAAGTCCGGATCGTAATAAGTAACAAACAAGTCTGACCTAAGAAGTTTCTTAATTTTTTCAAATTCCTGCTGGGATTTTGCTGTCTATGGCCTATCTTTTTTTTAAATAATTCATTAAAGGGAAGAAACAAATCGTGCATAATTGGTACAGGGGCCCGATAATATTTTTCGGACACTTTAGTATTCGACTTTCCGAGTACCATAGAGTGGCGAAATTCCTTCAATAGAATAGCATAAACATAAAGACAATACCTGTAATAAAAATGGAAGAAAATCGATTAGGTAAGGAAAAATATTTATATTTCATCTTTTTTTACAAAACACACGCGACATTATTTTTTGGACATGGTTGAAAAACTGTTAATAGTCTAATATCACCTTTCTTCTCAATAACTTTCATCAATCTCTTCATAATGATCAAACAGATGCACAATAACATGTCTACGTGTTTCTATTAGTTGTTTTTTGGCATCTATTATCCGTTCCTATAGTTGAGCCTCTTTCGTTATTTCAGGTCCATCATAGACAAGTTGCGCAAGCATTTCCCAAACAGTTTCTATTAAATTTAGATCTGGGCTTTTTGCAGGCCATTCCATAGTCATATTCACTTTAGCCATCCATTCTTTCATGAGTTTTGACACATGGATGCTGCAATTGTTTTGCTGTAGAACGAAATCATTCCCTATCTCTCTTCTTATCCTCGGTAGGGCTTTCTCGTCCAGCAACTGTTTGTAGCTTTCGCTGTTCTGTCGTCCTTTCAGCCACTCCAACCATATATTTCCATTAGCAAAGATTATAACCCAAACCATAACTCCTCCTCCTCCTCCCATCTGTCGTTTGTTCAGTACAGCAGGCTCACCCCTTCTCGACCAAGTACGCCATCCATCGGGCCCATCAAACTTGAAACGCTTCTCATCAGTAAATATAACCTTCTTAAAGTCAACATGCTTTGTTAACCACCTTTTAGCACACTCCAGTCTTGCTCCTTTGTGTTTCTTTGTTAGTGTAATTTTTTTCTTAGCCTTTGCATACTTCAAACCAATCCTATGCAGCGTTCTTTGTACTGTTCGGACGTTTACATCCAATTCACATTTCTCCTTCACTTTTCTTGCTGTAACTTTTTCTCCAGATGTCAAAAGCCGTGTCACAGTCCACTTGCCAATTGATCTTTTCCGTCCTCTATTTTTCCGCTCGGAGTTTGTCTTCAGCATGTATTCGACCGTTGATTTCGACAGCTTCAAATCCATGGCGATCCTTCTGATGCTGAGGCCATCACCCCGCTTCTTCCGTGCCAAACAAACGACTTCTTTTCAATGCATTTTACCTCATTAAACTTAATTGTTTTGCCAGTAAAATAGAACAGATAATTGATTCTAATGATGACATCTCAGTGTACAAGCAGAAAAGTTGCATACAGCAAAATATACATGAACTTAGCACTTAATAAAATAGGATTTTTTGTCATGTCCGAAAAATAGTGTTTCGCAAGTTTTCGCAAAAATCACAACAAATTAAAATTATCAAAGCCAAACTAAAAAAATGATTACACTAGTCGTGGATTTTCACTCAACTACGTACTTACAATCTCAAAAGTTTTTTGGCACTATTAACTACCTTGAAATACTTTTCTCAAAGTGTCTTAAAAATATTGTTGGGCCCCTGTATGAATGCCTAGTAATAATCTGCTTGTCCTCGGAAGCGCTGGAATGAAGCAATGTTATTGGGTGCCGGTATGTCATTAATCATGACAGACCGATCAGGATTCAGTCTTCTAACATCCTTGTCAATTATGTATAATATGTATTTGATATTTTCCATGCAAAAAATAAAAAAAATATAGAAAATTACATTTGGTCTTTAATTTTTAAATAGTACCTTTGGATTTTAGAAAAAACTTTGTGTACATGATCCTAATGTGAGATTGCTTTGGTTTTTCATTAGAATATCGTCTACATACACAACCGCAAAATCAAGTCCACCAAGCATGGTATCTATGACTTGTTGAAATATTGTTGGTGCTACCTTGACACCAAATTGTAAACGTTCGAAATTAATTTATCTAATCCACGATTCCTATTAATAATTTCGAAATCAACTCTTCAACAGGAATTTGTAAATAAGCATTTACAAGCTCAATTTTTGATAACAATTCTACACCCTCCATTAATGTTTGCGAATATGCCTTTGAGACAAGAAAAAGGGAAGTGCTAACCCTTCAGAACAACATTAAATCCTGTATCATAAATATCCTCATATCTTTTAAATTAAGACGCAAATGTTATGCGTTTCTCGGGCGCGTATGTAAAATTCTCTATCACACTCCAAATGGTGCCTTGTGTAAAAGGAGTTCATTTTCACTGGTATTCGTTCATCGAATTAGTTCCAACAATTGCTTCTGAAATTTGATCTGTCTTGATTTTCCTTCTGAATTTGAAGATAATTTTCCATTTTTTCTTGTGCATTCTGGTAATTTACTTGCTCAAATAAAATGTTTTTGAACTCCATTTCTTGTCTTTCCTTTTCAAGTAGTACCTTACGAAAACTAGAGTTTTCAAAGGTTTTTTTTTTTTTACTCACGGTGGTCTTCACAAATCCTAGTGTAAATATTTGTCGTAAACTTTTGTCACTAATTTGTTGTGGGGTTTTGTGGTGAAAACAGAAGGTAGGTTCAAAACAATATTAGCATAACAAGAACATATATAGAAAGGAAGTGTTAATCAGTAAATAGAAATAAAGAAGTCTGAATGGTATTATAACGCTGCTTATTGCCAGACTCGTAATTAGATTCAACTGCATATTTTTACTGCGTCCTCCGAAGTCACGCATTATATATAGTTAAAAGAAGAGTCCATTTCTTGCAGAAGAGAACCATAACACACGGAAAAGTTTGTTAAAACCTGACAATTATTTGGTTTTTGCAAGAATTTCCAATTCGATGTGCTTTTTATCACAATAAGATGTGCATATACCCTATAGAAATCTTGTGTTAGCTGTAAATCATCAAAATGAAGAAATTAAAATATAAATGATAATGATTTATTATAAATTTCATTTATCAATGAATGAAGACTGAAAATTTAAGTATAACCAGATAATTTGCAGAGTTTTGAGATTTTTTTTAATGTCCACTGATATCAAAAAGAAAAACAAACGCCATTAAATTTCATTACCTAAATTTGAAAGTGAATTTTCAAAAAGAAATTCTTTCTTGAAGCATTCACTTTAAACTAAATGATTTAATTATTTTCAGTCAGGAAAATACTTTCATATATTTCAAATAGATATTACATTGACAAAGTTGAAAACAAAAGCTATTTCTTAGTTTCAAAAATCCTGCAAAAATAAAATATACATCTGTGACATTTTGTCTTTGGCAAAATTAGCAAATTTCAACTTAAATTAATCTGATTTGAAACAAGTATTACTTACAGTATGAAATTTTGAATACATTATTTTTTTAAATTATGGTGGTTTTATTTTTCTGAAGTATGAAGTGGCTGCTGTCAGATGTGCTGACAAGCAATGCATTGTTGACCAGAATTGACAAACTTACGAAATCCAAGTGAAAGTTTAATAGAAGGAACGACACAGCCTTTTAATGATATGTCCTTTATGAGAACCCATACTAAAACTATTCTACATAAAAAATAAATAATAATTATTAATGTTAGTGTGAAATGATTTGTAAAAAGCTTTCCAATTTTCAATTAAATATAGTATTTACTTAATAACTGAAGGCAGACAGTTTCTAAAAAATTTAAAATGTTTATAACTTTATAATCATCTTTGACAAAGAAAAAAATGCAAACAATTCAAGTAAAAATTCATTAATAATCGAAAAATAATTTTTCTTCATGATATGGATAAACTTGATATATATTATTTATAAAAGCAATTAAAAGATTCTTTAATAGTTTTATTGCATTTTTTATTTGATTATTTCGGATAAAACTTTTGAAAAACAGCCAGTGTTTGGCAAAAAAAAAAGTTTCAATAATGGCCATTTTTGAGTGATCAACACCAAAGTTAATTCTTGGTTTAAAAATCTTGCGAAAATAAAATGTACATCTATGATATGTTATGTTTGGCAATTTAGCAAATTTAATATTTAATTAATCTGATTTGCTCAAGTATTACTTATAGCAGGAAATTTAGACGAAATATTTCTGAAATACAGAGTTCAACTGTCTAACCATTCTACCGAATGTGTTGACAGATTAGACAGTTTTGAGATGCAAGAAACGTGTTTGAGGTTCACAAATGACAATTGTACAAATGTTTTCCTGCAAGAGGATGAAACCCCGAAACACACGACCTTTTAATTTACACAGATTACCATACGAAAAAGGAAATAAAAAGATCTTCAAATACACAAACGAAAATAAATATAAAATAAGAAAGCACAAAGATTTCTATTAAACTTTTTAATTAGTAAATAGAAGTTTTGTTTTGTAAATTTATAAACTAACAAATCTTTGAAGTATTATGAAAAATACTTTTGAAACTATGAATTATTATGATTAAAAAAATGAAAGCTTTTCTTTTAAAATTTCATTCTTAACCGAGGTTTTTTTTTCTTTAGACAAATTTCTCTAATTTATATTATATATTAAATCAATTAAAAGCTGATCAAATTAAATGTCAGTTATAGTGCATTTTTTATTTTACTATTAGAAGCAGATTTTCAGAAATAAAATCAAACATTTTCAAAAGAAATATTAGATGATTTGCATGCCACAAAGATTCCTGCGTTTAAGTAATAAAACCAATTTTCGCAAGAAAAATTAATTTCTTAAAATCTTATGGATTTACAATACATGGAGGTGGGTAACAGAAGTACATAAAGATTTATAAAAATAATTTAAAAAATAATTTTATTCAATTGTAAACAATTCTTGCAAGTTTTACTGGAGGACCTGAAGTATAATACCACCACATTTATTTTCACCGTTTTTCAATTGTTTTCAATTTTTTCACCGCAGTCCTATTGATTACCCACTAAGCTTTACGATTATAAAAAACATTAAAAGAAATGAAAATCAAAATTTAAAAAATTGGAAAAAGTACAATAAATAAATTGGTGGGGAGGGCTCAGTTTCTCATAAAAGGCGAAAGTAAATTGATCCCTATTTTGAAATCAGTTGCCTGGACCGTCAACTGTAAATTATAAATTTTTTTAAAACCGTTTTTCAGTTAAATGTTATTTTTTACACCTGAAACTTCACCAACGACAAAAATTTCAATATTAAAACAAATTGGTGGTGGTGGTGGCAATTTTTCATACAAATTTATAGTAAATCAATCCTTCAATTCGGAAACACTGGCCTCGATATTTTTCAACTTGTAAGAAAGTAATGAAATAAAACATGTGTATGTTTAATTTTTTTAGAGCAGGGGAATTTTTTCTTCGTGTTTTACATACGATTATTTTGTTTCAAATATCAGATTATTTTTTTCTTCTATTTCAAGAAAATCATACGAAGATTTTTTTTTTGTGGGGTGGCGGGGTTCAATAACATGTCCAATTTTTTTTAATTGGATTTTCAATAGCCTGTACAAAGAAACTATATTCAAGGAAACTCTGTCCAATTATTTTTTGTGTGTGTTTTCAATATAGCATATCCAAAATTTTTTGTGGAGTGGGGTTTCAATAGCATATTTTTTCCAAGTTATTTTTTTTAAGTTTCAAGGAAACTATTTCCAAATGGACTTCATGTCCAGGGACACCCATCAGTTTTCGGTCTTTCTCCATCTTGCTTGTACAGAGGTCTCTGCAATATTCATTACACTGAATCGCAGAATTTAATGAAACTCAGTTCAATGTCGCTGAACTGGTCACCGTTACTTGGCAGCCGAAATCAAAAATTAGTTGGAATATCACGTGGAGTTACAATTTGGACTTATCAAAAAATGTCCCATTTCTAATGGATATTTTTTTTGCATTTGGAACATCTCCAGCAAACCTTATCCGCTTTGAAGTTTGCACATGCCTTTAGCAAGATGTGTTCCTGTGGGCATGCTATGTGCAGTTAACTTTTGGGTAATCATATATTCAGTGACTGAATCCATTTGGAAATTCTTCAATAGAGCCATTCTTGGAGTTTCAGAGGAAGATGCCATCGTAAGTTATGAAGAAAACGTGAGAATAACAAGAACAAGATCAACAACACGTTAAAAAAACAAAAAACAAACAAAAACAAAAAAAAACAAAAACAAAAAAAAAACAGAAACAAAAAGAAAACAGAAACAAAAAAAAAACAAAGCGACCCCAAGGCTATGACCAAAGAGCAAGAACACATCCCAAAACAGTTAACATAAACAAAGCGATCCCAACGCGATTGGATTGAAAATGTAGGATCGAATTAGTTTAAGGCTGTATCAGAAACTGACCCCCCCACTATAATTTGTTTATATATTGCAATTTTTTCAGATTATTTTTTTGTTAATCGAAATCTAGTTAACAATCAATAGGACTGCGATGAAAAAATTGAAAAACGTCAAAAAGAAACGTGGTTGTAGTATACTTCAGGTCCGCCATTTTACTGAAATCCGACATTTTGATTTTTGCAAGAATTTCCAAATTAATATGTTGGTCATAAAAAAAACAAAAAGGAAAAAAAAACGAATTGTTATAATACGTTTTTAAGCTTTCATATGGATTTGGTTATCCGTTAACATTCAAAACAATATTTCTTATCAAATTTTTGACCGTGTAAGAAGGCATTACAAGTTTTAAAAAAAATGAATTAAAAATATCTTGATCTTTCATAAACTTTTTGATGAAAAAATTACGATTTTTAGTGGAGATAAAGATTAATTTATTTCCTAAGTCTTTCATTTAACTAATAATGAAACGAAGTTTCTGTGTAGTATTGAATTTTCTAGAAATTTCACTAATTGTAGTGGGGGGTAGTAACAGGTGTTAAACTATTTTTTTTTACCAATATTTTATTCAAATAATCATATTAAAAACTTCATTCATTTTTATAAGTTGTGAAAATTTCAAAAAAATCAGGCAATTTCATATTTGCAAAAATCTTCATATTACAGTGTTTTGGTTTTTCACAGGAAAAAACAGTGCTAATCCATCGTAATCTTTTTAATAGATAACTGACGAAAAGAAAAAACAAACAAACAAAAGAAGAGATTTCTTTATCATTTTGAAACGTTTTAGAAAAGATTTTTAAAAGAATTAAATAATTTTAAAATACTTTAGTCTTTCCTCTTAATAAAAAACATTTTGAAGATAATTTTTTTTTATGCTCGGTGTTGTTTATTTCAGTGAATTTGTGGATGTACCGAAAAGTTTTTCATGTTGCCCGAAAAATAGCACATGGAGTCGGGGTACCAAAACCAACCCAATGTTGAAGGAAATAATTTTATTAACACGGGCTTTTACAAGATGACTTATTATATTCTCCCCTTCCATGAAAACAATTGACCAATTTTTCTATTCGACGTTATGTATTGAAAAGTGGCAAATATTTTTTTTGCCATCAGTGACGCCTAAGCAAACTTGTTAAACAAAACAAAAGTGAAATGAATTACGGGAAAATTAAAAAAAATTTTCTCCCAAAAGGTATATTTTTCATTTGGCTACTATACTTATATAGAATTAAAAAAATAATCTTCGAAACGAATTTTACAAAATGTAAAAAGTTTTCTTTTGGTTTATCTTAAATAAATATCTGTATTTCATTTTTTTTAGTGAGGAATAACGAAATGAAATGTGGTGTGGGAAATCAGTAAAAAGAAGAAAAGAAAAAAAAAGAAAAATTATTTATTTTCTTCCACTTACCTTTCAAATCAGAATATGCAACGAAAAAAAATCAAGCTGGTTTCTTAGTGTTCAAAACAAATCTGTTGGGATTTCTTTTTCAACTTACTCAGATTTTGTATTTTTTGTTCAGTTAACAGTGTAACACAATCGAAATGAAAGCGCATTACACAGAGAAAAATTAGGAGGTCGAAAAAGACAAGTAAATTTGACTAAAATCATCTCTCCTGGAACAAATTATTGATATAAGTTCATGAAAACATCATGCAAATTTTAGGTTGCACCTCCACCAATCACTGACTTCTCAACCTAAACAGGTGCTGAATGTGACTGGTAACTTGGCTTTGAGTTGTTACTCAACGTAAAGATGTAAAGGAGAATTTCCTGAGATGAACAGTTTCTGGAGTGTGCCGCGCACCCGTTTTTTGATTTCTTGAAAAAAAAATTTGGATGACTGTACGTTTTTTGTTGCACGGAGTTTTTGTGAGTGCCTGTTTTGTACCTTGTTTTTGTTCTGTCTTCGTCGCGCGTGGCGCTTGTGTGAGCTTTTTGTTGCATTTTTGTTTGTGAGGGGGGGAGGGCGGGTCAAAAATGGCTTTGTCTCCCCAACCGTCTACTTCTGCTGTGGGCGTGCCGAGGGTGACTTCTCCACCGGCGGCATGGAGGGGTGCCCCTGTGAAGGAGGACTCTAGGTGCTGCCTGCAGGTGCGGGAAAGGTATAGAGACTTCATGAAGGACAATGAATTGCTAGCTGTACCGGAAGTCGTCTGCGTTGTGGCGGGGTGACGGTCTCCCTGCTGACGGCAGATGGGGTAACGGGAAAATTTATTGCTGTCAGTCGAGAGAACATGGAAGAGGCATTGGGGATTCTTCATATTATCACTTGTGTGTTGGCAGGGAGGTCCAGGGCGATGTGGGATGTTCTGCTGGGCTCGGAGGGAGAAGCGGGGGATCTGGCTGGAAGTGTTGTGGCGGCCGGGGGTGTTCGGTTTCGGACTGAGTGCCTGGGAGCTGGAGAGGCCGGGGTCGCCATGCATGGTGTTCCCGTGGAGGTTTCCTGCGATCACGTGGGTGCCTTTTTTTCAACTTTTGGAGCGGTGGAGGAGGTGGCACGTATGAGGAGCAAGGCGGAAATAGCCACTTAAAGAGTTTAAGCAACAATTACTCCAACCACAAGAGAAACAGGAGAAAAAGCAGCAGCAGCAGCAGCAGCAGCAGCAAAATGAGAAGCAGGAAAAACAACAACAACAATCAGATAAACAAACGGAGGAACAACAAGAAATGGAGACGGAAATGCCTCCTCCACGTTCCTCATCTTTGAAGAGAGGACGGGAGGAGGATGAGGAGGTATCCAAGAAAAAAGGGAAAACAGATGTGGCAGAACGCGGAAGAGCGGAACGAGTCACGGTTGCCCTCAGAACCCAATCCTCCCCTACATCGCCGAACAGAACTGTTTTTGTCGAGGGGAGAAGTCAGTCTGCATCCCCAGTAAGATATATACCTTCTCCTTCCCCCACACCTCCCACGCCCTCCACCCAATCAGAATCTTCCTCCCCAGCAGTTGATAATCCCTCCCCGAATCCATCCCCGAATTCTGAAAAACCCTCCCCGAAACGGGACAAACAAAAAAAGAACATTTTCTGCAACCAAAATATTTGTAAAGTAGACAGACAGGCCTTAGAGAGGGACCTTTCTTCTCAGAAGAAGGCCCTCCTAAGGCCTTTATTCAAACTAAAAAGCATTGATGGAAAGTCCATCGAGGACCCTGCCAATTTCCCAGAAGCCCCCGGTGTACTTACGTGAATACGAAATACCGGGGGTAGTAGAACAAAAGCCTGGGAATTTGTGCAGGGAGCCGTTGAGGCTTTCCCAAAAATAAAAATGGCCCAAATGGGCTCTAAATATCTTCAAAGGCTTTCTCATTTTTGTGCTGGGAGGGTCCCCGTCATCCTCCACCCATCTTTATATAGGGCTGTAAAGCTAACCTTCCCTACGGACGTCGGCGGCATTGTCCAAGACGGACGAATTACGTCCGATATTGGTACACGCAACCTTGGACAATCCGTCGGGGTCCCTACTCCCATTGATTTTCGCTCCGTATGTGACCAGAAGTAATTTTCTGCTTTCTTTTACAGGTCTAAACGATGTCAATTAAGTTAGCCAGTATGAACGTGAAGAGCCATAGGGATCGGAGTAAGGCTGCCCGCCTGCTTCGGGACCTCTTGTCCTTCGGCGTGGATGTCGCCGCGATCCAAGAGACTCACTTTGTTTGCAAGGTCGATGCCTGTGTGCTGTCTAACGACTTTGTCGTCTATTCAGCATATGGGAACCGGCTGGCCAGAGGAGTGTCTTTGCTGGTCAAGCGTACCCTGGACGCGAAGGTGGATCTTGTCCATGTCGGTGCCGAGGGCCGGCTGATCGTGGCCGATATTGCAGTGAAAAGCAATGCGTTTCGTCTGGTTGCGGTTTATGCGCCCAACTACCGGGAGGAGCGCGTCTCGTTTTTTCGGCGGTTGGAGCCCTTCCTGGTGGATTCCAAGCGACTCGTCTTAGTGGGGGACTGGAATGCCATCCTGGACCCCAAGTTGGATAGAGGGCGGGGAGCTAGAGGGAAGGTAGGTGATCGTAGTTTGGTCGATCTCATCGAGGACTTCGGTCTAGTCGATAGATACCGGGCCGATCACAAGGGCGTGAGAATGTGGACGTGGACTAATAGTTGGCCTTCTACCAAGGTAGCTAGCTACCTTGATAGAATGTTAGTTCGTGAAGCCGAGCTAGATTTCTTAGATTGTCCCACGTTCCACTGGCTAGGTTACTCGGACCACAAACTCGTTTGTGCCCGGGTAAATTTAGAAAATAGGGTTAGAATGGCTGGTTACTGGAAGTTCAACGTGTCCTTACTGGACAGGCGGGACTTCCGGCGCCAGCTAATTAACTTAGTGCAGCGGGCGTTAACTGGGGGAGTCATCGGGAATAAGTGGTGGGAGAACCTTAAGGATAGTATTAGGTCTTTCACCACTCAGTTCAGCATTCGGCTCAAACTAGATAAGGCTGACAAGGTGAAGACACTTAGAGCTAATTACTCCCGGGCGGTGGCTGGTGGGGATCCCCTAGAGATAGCCATAGCTAAGGAGGCCGTGGACCGGTCGAATAGCGATCGTTATATGGGCTAGGTAGTTAGACATAAGTTAAGCAAGATGTCTTCCGAAGCTGTGAACATGGGCGCAGAACTGCGCAAGGAAGAAATTCGCCGCGGAGGCGACCGGTACATTCGAGAGGTTCGCAACCTGGAGGGACACACTCTGCGGTCGACTGACGACATGTGCGAGGCGTTTCGGCGGCATTTCGAGATCCTGTTTACCAAGGAGCCTGGTCTCCGTGATGAGGAGTTTCGCAGCTATTTGGCTGACTTCCACCGGCTTTTGCCGGCTGATGCAGCTAGCTGCGAGGGAAAGATTACGGAGGGCGAAGTCTACGCGGCGCTGAAGAAGGTCGGCAGTGGCAAATCGCCGGGTCTCGATGGTTTGCCCTATGAATTGTACTTGAGGCTGTCGCACATCTTTGTCCCGATTTTGACTGTCGTGTTCAACAACTGGTTCCGGCAGGAGTCCATCCCCAACCGGTTCACCAGGAGTGTGATCACGCTGTTGAGAAAAGGCAAGGATGTGGGGAGGGAGATAGAGGGTTACCGGCCCATAACTCTGCTAAACACAGAGTTAAAGATTTTGGCCATGATCTTGCAAAATCGTTTGCAATTAGTTGCCGAGTCTCTGTTGGGGCCTGAGCAGATTTGTGCTGTGAAGGGCGGAACAATTCAGAGCAACCTGCATCTGATACGCACGATCATAGAGGGGATAAAAGACGACGACGAAGCCGCGCTGATCCATTTAGATCAGTCCAAGCCATTTGATAGGGTTGACCATCGGTACCTGGCGGCTGTTCTGCAGGCAGCTGGATTCGAAACCAACTTCCGCCGCTGGATTAGCCTCCTGTATCAATCCCCGACGGCTGTGGTACAGGTGAACGGAAAGTTGTCGGGCGTTCTGGCGCTGTCTAGGTCGCCCCTACTTTATGCTTTGGCGTTGGAGCCCCTCCTTCGCCGGCTAAGGGACAGGGCGTGCAGTCCGGCCCTACGTGGAATCGCTGTCCCTGGTGGTGCTCGAGCCAGGGTTTCCGCGTACGCCGATGACGTCACTACTTTCGTGTCCTCCCGCAGGGACATCGAGGTGATACAGAAGGCGCTTGAACGGTACGAACAGGTGACAGGGGCCAAGATTAACCGCAACAAGTCGTCCGGCTTGCGGTTATGCGCCTGGAAGGGTCTGACCCTCCCGGGGCCCTTCGACTGGACGGACGGCCCGGTCTGCATTCTTGGAGTGTGGTTCGGCCCGACCTACAGTTGGAGAAAAATTGGTCTGAAGTACTGGCAAAGGTAGGCGCGTCGGCCAAGACTTGGCACCGAAGGAATTTGTCCTTAAAGGGTATGGCTGAGGCGTGTGCTACATACGTCTTTCCCATTATCCTTTACCAGTTGTCAGTACTTCCACTTTGTAAGCGGCATAGGAAGGCCATCGAGCGTTTGCTATTCTCCATTTTATGGAGAGGAAAAGAACACTATGTCGAAAAACGTGTCTGTTACCAACGTCCGTGTCATGGGGGTCTGGGAAAGCCATACCTGATGGGCCATAAGGTTGCGTCAAGGTTGGTTTTTCTCAGGCGAGCGATTTCCGAAGACTCATTGCTTAGGGGGATAGTGAGGGACATGTTCCCTAGCCTTACTATCACTCCCCCCATCTCGAGTCGGTGCCGTAAGCCTCGAGAGCGATCGAGTTTTCTCCTCGAATGTCTGGCGGCCGTGCGGGCCATTCCACGGTCCAGTGACCTTTCATGGCCTAGGAGAGTCTTCTATCGTGGGTTAGTGGAGGGCGTCGCAAAGGATTCATTACGTGATGTGCTGCGCTTGTCGGAGGACGAGTTTCGCTCGTTCTGGTCTTGGGCGCCAGGGAGTGATTATCTCAACAACTCTGAGTTTTCGCTCACCTGGCGATTAGCTCGGAATCGCTTGCCTCTCAATGACAAGGCCTTCATATGGGGCCTGGCGGATTTGCCAGATTGTGAACGCTGCAACCTTGGCTTGGAAGAAACGGCTTCGCACGCCTTCTACCATTGTTCGCGGGTTCGCCCTCTATGGGACCGGGTCGGCGAGTTGACTGCTCGTATCGCGCCGCGAGAGCTTGTGCTCATTGATCGTGCATTCGCCTGTGATAATGTGTCGCCACCGTTATCTGGGATGAAGCGTATGGTGTTTCTGTCGCTGCTAGCCACGGCTCGAATGGTGATTTGGACGACGCGAATGGAGGAAGTCTTGCGAGGTCGGCGTCTTTCACATCAGGATCTGATCTGTTATTTTGAGCATCAGCTCAAAATAAAGATTAGAACTGATTGGAAACGTTTGACTTCGACAGACTTCAGCAAAAGGTGGGTAAATGTGGCGAGCCTGGTTTGCTTGAACGGGGCTAATCTTGATTTTCTCTTTTAGATCTGCTGGTTACATCGGGGTGGATTCCTCTGGAACCCTCCCCTGGTTAAGCTAGTTCTCTCTTGTGTACCTAGTTAAAGTGAATGAATGTGTTCCTAGCCTGTACCCGGCTTTCTCTTTTGTTATGATCCATGTCGAGATTCCCAACCTCCCCAGTTTGTTTTGGTCTCCTTTTATCTAGGCTGGTTCAGCCTTTTCTTGTCCCATTCCGCTAATTTTTGACCCCCCTCCCCACTCCCTTAGCGAGTGTGCTTCTTGATTTCGCCATTTGTCGGAATACAGCGGCCATCGGCTTTTTCTGGGATGGACGGTTCTTACTAACATTGAATATTATTTTAGTTTAAAAATTTGTTGTATTTTAGTTTATTTTTGGATTTATCCCCCTCCCATCATTTCATTTTTCATTAAATATTTTATAATATTGTACTTGTATTATCTCTTTATTTTGTATTGTACATAAATACATTTTTATTGTCATGGGTTATTCTCCCTATTTTTAGGTGCCCCTTGTTAGTTTGTGGCATTGTGGTGTACGAAGGATTGGGAGTAGATGGATGGGTTCTTTTGGTGACTGTGCAAATTGTAACGAGTGAATGGGTCGTGCTAGTGTTTAGCTAGGTATAGGATAGTTAAGTGAGAACCAACCTCTCTCCCCCTCCCTTTTTAGGCCTTGTGCCATAATTTTTGTATTTAATACAAAGAATAAATACAGTGTGCCGTGCACCCGTTTTTTGATTTCTTGAAAAAAAATTTGGATTACTGTACGTTTTTTTGTTACACAGAGTTTTTGTGAGTACCTGTTTTGTACCTTGTTTTTATTCTGTCTTCGTCGCGTGTGGCGCTTGTGTGAACTTTTTGTTACATTTTTGTGTTTGTGAGGGGGGGGCAAGTAAAAAATGGCTTTGTCTCCCCAACCATCTACTTCTGCTGTGGGCATGCCGATGGTGACTTCTCCACCGGCGGCATGGAAAAGTACCCCTGTGAAGAAAGACTCTAAGTACTACCTGCAAATGCAGGAAAAGTATAAAGACTTCATAAAGGACAATGAATTACTAGCTATACCGGAAGTCGTCAACGTTATGGCAAAAAAGACAATCTCCCTGCTGACAGCAGATCAAAAAACAAAAAAATTTATTGCTGTCAGTCGAGAGAACATGGAAGAAGCATTAAAGGTTCTTCATATTATCCCTTGTGTGTTAGCAAGGAGGTCCAGAGCGATGTGGGACATTCTACTGAGCTCGGAAGGAGAGGCAAAGGATCTGGCTGGAAGTGTTATGACAGCCAAAGATATTCGGTTTCAGACCGAATACCTGGGAACTAGAAAAACCAAAATCACCATACATGGTGTTCCCGTAGAGGTTTCCTGCGATCACCTGGGTGCCTTTTTTTCAACTTTTGGAGCGGTGGAGGAGGTGGCACGTATGAGGAGCAAGGCGGAGATAGCCACGGAAGATGTAAATGTTTGCATTGTGCTGGACAGGGAAAATTTCCTGAAGGTCCCGGATATCTTGATATACGGTGGAAGAAGATTGTTTGTGGTGGTGGAGGGGAGAAAGCCGCATTGCTGGGCGTGTGGCATAGCTGGTCACACGTTCAAAATGTGCCCAAAGAGAAACCCAGAAGTGACACCGGAAACACCACCAGTGTCAAAAACACAGGTCACACCGGAAAAAAAGACAGACCCGAAAACCTCTACAAACGAGTGGACGGAGGTGGTTAAAAGGGGGAAAAAAGTGGCTTCCCCTCCTCCTCAACAGGAGAAGCCCATATCCCCGGAAAAAAAGAAGCCCCGTAAAGAGGTTAAGCAACAATTACCCCAACCACAAGAGAAACAGGAGAAAAAGCAGCAGTAGCAGCAGCAGCAGCAAAATGAGAAGCAGAAAAAACAACAACAACCAGATAAACAAACGGAGGAACAACAAGAAATGGAGACGGAAATTCCTCCTCCACGTTCCTCATCTTTGAAGAGAGGACGGGAGGAGGATGAGGAGGTATCCCAGAAAAAAGGGAAAACAGATGTGGCAGAACACGGAAGAGCGGAACGAGTCACGGTTGCCTTCAGAACCCAATCCGCCCCTACATCGCCGAACAGAACTGTTTTTGTCGAGGGGAGAAGTCAGTCTGCATCCCCAGTAAGATATATACCTTCTCCTTCCCCTTCACCCACACCTCCCACACCCTCCACCCAATCAGAAACTTCCTCCCCAACAGTTGATAATCCCTCCCCGAATCCATCCCCGAATTCTGAAAAACCCTCCCCGAAACGGGACAAACAAAAAAAGAACATTTTCTGCAACCAAAATATTTGTAAAGTAGACAGACAGGCCTTAGAGAGGGACCTTTCTTCTCAGAAGAAGGCCCTCCTAAGGCCTTTATTCAAACTAAAAAGCATTGATGGAAAGTCCATCGAGGACCCTGCCAATTTCCCAGGGGCCCCCGGAGTGCTGACTTTAATCAGGAATACCGGGGGATCCAGAACAAAAGCCTGGGAATTTGTGCAGGGGGCCGTTGAGGCTTTCCCAAAAATAAAAATGGCCCAAATGGGCTCTAAATATCTGCAAAGGCTTTCGCATTTTTGCGCTGGGAGGGTCCCCGTCATCCTCCACCCATCATTATACAGGGCTGTAAAACATACTTTTCCCACGGACGTTGGCGGCATTGTCCAAGACGGACGAATTACGTCCGATATCGGTACAGGAAACCTAGGACAATCTGTCGGGGTCCCTACTCCCATTGATTTTCGCTCCGTATGTGACCAGAAGTAATTTTCTGCTTTCTTTTACAGGTCTAAACGATGTCAATTAAGTTAGCCAGTATGAACGTGAAGAGCCATAGGGATCGGAGTAAGGCTGCCCGCCTGCTTCGGGACCTCTTGTCCTTCGGCGTGGATGTCGCCGCGATCCAAGAGATTCACTTTGTTTGCAAGGTCGATACCTGTGTGCTGTCTAACAAATTTGTCGTCTATTAAGCATATGGGAAACGGATGGCCAGAGGAGTGTCTTTGCTGGTCAAGCGTACCCTGGACGCGAAGGTGGATCTTGTCCATGTCGGTGCCGAGGGCCGGCTGATCGTGGCCGATATTGCAGTGAAAAGCAATGCGTTTCGACTGGTTGCGGTTTATGCGCCCAACGACCAGGAGGAGCGCGTCTCGTTTTTTCGGCGGTTGGAGCCCTTCCTGGTGGATTCCAAGCGACTCGTCTTAGTGGGGGACTGGAATGCCATCCTGGACCCCAAGTTGGATAGAGGGCGGGGAGCTAGAGGGAAGGCAAGTGATCGTAGTTTGGTTGATCTCATCGAGGACTTCGGTCTAGTCGATAGATACCGGGCCGATCACAAGGGCGGGAGAATGTGGACGTGGACTAATAGTTGGCCTTCTACCAAGGTAGCTAGCTACCTTGATAGAATGTTAGTTCGTGAAGCCGAGCTAGATTTCTTAGATTGTCCCACGTTCCACTGGCTAGGTTACTCGGACCACAAACTCGTTTGTGCCCGGGTAAATTTAGACAATAGGGTTAGAATGGCTGGTTACTGGAAGTTCAACGTGTCCTTACTGGACAGGCGGGACTTCCGGCGCCAGCTAATTAACTTAGTGCAGCGGGCGTTAACTGGGGGAGTCATCGGGAATAAGTGGTGGGAGAACCTTAAGGATAGTATTAGGTCTTTCACCACTCAGTTCAGCATTCGGCTCAAACTAGATAAGGCTGACAAGGTGAAGACACTTAGAGCTAATTACTCCCGGGCGGTGGCTGGTGGGGATCCCCTAGAGATAGCCATAGCTAAGGAGGCCGTGGACCGGTCGAATAGCGATCGTTACATGGGCCAGGTAGTTAGACATAAGTTAAGCAAGATATCTTCCGAAGCTGTGAACATGGGCGCAGAACTGCGCAAGGAAGAAATTCGCCGCGGAGGCGACCGGTACATTCGAGAGGTTCGCAACCCGGAGGGAAACACTCTGCGGTCGACTGACGACATGTGCGAGGCGTTTCGGCGGCATTTCGAGATCCTGTTTACCAAGGAGCCTGGTCTCCGTGATGAGGAGTTTCGCAGCTATTTGGCTGACTTCCCCTGGCTGATGCAGCTAGCTGCGAGGGAGAGATTACGGAGGGCGAAGTCTACGCGGCGCTGAAGAAGATCGGCAGTGGCAAATCGCCGGGTCTCGATGGTTTGCCCTATGAATTGTACTTGAGGCTGTCGCACATCTTTGTTCCGATTTTGACTGTCGTGTTCAACAACTGGTTTCGGCAGGGGTCCATCCCCAACCGGTTCACCAGGAGTGTGATCACGCTGTTGAGAAAAGGCAAGGATGTGGGGAGGGAGATAGAGGGTTACCGGCCCATAACTCTGCTAAACACAGAGTTAAAGATTTTGGCCAAGATCTTGCAAAATCGTTTGCAATTAGTTGCCGAGTCTCTGTTGGGACCTGAGCAGATTTGTGCTGTGAAGGGCGGAACAATTCAGAGCAACCTGCATCTGATACGCACGATCATAGAGGGGATAAAAGACGACGACGAAGCCGCGCTGATCCATTTAGATCAGTCCAAGCCATTTGATAGGTTGACCATCGGTACCTGGCGGCTGTTCTGCAGGCAGCTGGATTCGAAACCAACTTCCGCCGCTGGATTAGCCTCCTGTATCAATCTCCGGCGGCTGTGGTACAGGTGAACGGAAAGTTGTCGGGCGTTCTGGCGCTGTCTAGGTCGGTCCGACAGGGTTGTCCACTGTCGCCCCTACTTTATGCTTTGGCGTTGGAGCCCCTCCTTCGCCGGCTAAGGGACAGGGCGTGCAGTCCGGCCCTACGTGGAATCGCTGTCCCTGGTGGTGCTCGAGCCAAGGTTTCCGCGTACGCCGATGACGTCACTACTTTCGTGTCCTCCCGCAGGGACATCGAGGTGGTACAGAAGGCGCTTGAACGGTACGAACAGGTGACAGGGGACAAGATTAACCGCAACAAGTCGTCCGGCTTGCGATTATGCGCCTGGAAGGGTCTGACCCTCCCGGGGCCCTTCGACTGGACGGACGGCCCGGTCTGCATTCTTGGAGTGTGGTTCGGCCCGACCTACATTTGGAGAAAAATTGGTCTGAAGTACTGGCAAAGGTAGGCGCATCGGCCAAGATTTGGCACCGAAGGAATTTGTCCTTAAAGGGTATGGCTGAGGCGTGTGCTACATACGTCTTTCCCATTATCCTTTACCAGTTGTCAGTACTTCCACTTTGTAAGCGGCATAGGAAGGCCATCGAGCGTTTGCTATTCTCCATTTTATGGAGAGGACGCAACACTACGTCGACAAACGTGACTGTTACCAAAGTCCGTGTCATGGGGGCCTGGGAATGCCATACCTGATGGGCCATAAGGTTGCGTCAAGGTTGGTTTTTCTCAGGCGAGCGATTTCCGAAGACTCATTGCTTAGGGGGATAGTGAGGGACATGTTCCCTAGCCTTACTATCACTCCCCCCATCTCGAGTCGGTGCCGTAAGCCTCGAGAGCGATCGAGTTTTCTCCTCGAATGTCTGGCGGCCCTGCGGGCCATTCCACGGTCCAGTGACCTTTCATGGCCTAGGAGAGTCTTCTATCGTGGGTTAGTGGAGGGCGTCGCAAAGGATTCATTACGTGATGTGCTGCGCTTGTCGGAGGACGAGTTTCGCTCGTTCTGGTCTTGGGCGCCAGGGAGTGATTATCTCAACAACTCTGAGTTTTCGCTCACCTGGCGATTAGCTCGGAATCGCTTGCCTCTCAATGACAAGGCCTTCATATGGGGCCTGGCGGATTTGCCAGATTGTGAACGCTGCAACCTTGGCTTGGAAGAAACGGCTTCGCACGCCTTCTACCATTGTTCGCGGGTTCGCCCTCTATGGGACCGGGTCGGCGAGTTGACTGCTCGTATCGCGCCGCGAGAGCTTGTGCTCATTGATCGTGCATTCGCCTGTGATAATGTGTCGCCACCGTTCTCTGGGATGAAGCGTATGGTGTTTCTGTCGCTGCTAGCCACGGCTCGAATGGTGATTTGGACGACGCGAATGGAGGAAGTCTTGCGAGGTCGGCGTCTTTCACATCAGGATCTGATCTGTTATTTTGAGCATCAGCTCAAAATAAAGATTAGAACTGATTGGAAACGTTTGACTTCGACAGACTTCAGCAAAAGGTGGGTAAATGTGGCGAGCCTGGTTTGCTTGAACGGGGCTAATCTTGATTTTCTCTTTTAGATCTGCTGGTTACATCGGGGTGGATTCCTCTGGAACCCTCCCCTGGTTAAGCTAGTTCTCTCTTGTGTACCTAGTTAAAGTGAATGAATGTGTTCCTAGCCTGTACCCGGCTTTCTCTTTTGTTATGATCCATGTCGAGATTCCCAACCTCCCCAGTTTGTTTTGGTCTCCTTTTATCTAGGCTGGTTCAGCCTTTTCTTGTCCCATTCCGCTAATTTTTGACCCCCCTCCCCACTCCCTTAGCGAGTGTGCTTCTTGATTTCGCCATTTGTCGGAATACAGCGGCCATCGGCTTTTTCTGGGATGGACGGTTCTTACTAACATTGAATATTATTTTAGTTTAAAAATTTGTTGTATTTTAGTTTATTTTTGGATTTATCCCCCTCCCATCATTTCATTTTTCATTAAATATTTTATAATATTGTACTTGTATTATCTCTTTATTTTGTATTGTACATAAATACATTTTTATTGTCATGGGTTAATTTCCCCACTTTTTAGGTGTCCCTTGTAAGTTTCTGGCATTGTGGTGTATGAAGGATCGGGAGTAGATGGATAGCTTCTTTTGGTGACTGAGCAAATTGTAACGAATGAATGGGTCGTGATAGTGTTTAGCTAGGTATAGGATAGTTAAGCGAGAACCAACCTCTCCCCCTCCCCTCTTAAGCCTTGTGCCATAATTTTGTATTTTACAAAATAAATAGTGAGATGAGCAGTTTCTGTATCAAAGTTTGTACCTTCAAAATTCTACAATCGATTTCAGTATCATGACAGGTATGATGTGTGACATAAAGTTGGTACCTGAATTTGATGGTTCAGACACCGGACAAGCAGGTACTGAATGAATATAAAAGTGGAACTTGCCTTGAGGTTGACTAAAGGGGCATTTGCTGTTTACCAGCAACTAAGTCAGTTAAGTGCCATATGTGATACACGCTTGGGTGATCATGTCTTGAAAGATACATGACTGACTGGGCAGAAGATTTTCCTGCAGTAGGTTGCCATTACTTTCTGCTGTATATTTGTTGCCAAACTAAGCTATAGAACCCAATCCGTAATGTTATTTAACCCATAGCTGGAGGGACGAGACGGATGAATAATTTTAGTACATCTATGTGTGACTTTGACAACGATTTATCGTCTGAAAGTGATCAGATAATTGAGCTCAATGCATCTGATGCTTGCACGCATGCAGAGGTTCAGAATATGCCTGATGACTCCTCAGGAGATAACTCCCCAACACATGCGTTGAAGATGGTCTCATTAGAATGAAGCACTATGATAAAAGCTTTACTTCAAGCTAATTGATTTGTAATCATGCAATCAGGGAGTAGTCTAGTGAAGAAAATGGTGACCTATCTCATCAAACCAAGTGAAAAATCAGCATAGTATGAAGAAAAAAGTTTCAAAATTATTAAAAACAAATTTTTTCCATCAAAATGTTTATATTATTATTAAGAGGAAAGATGAAATTATTTTTAGTTATTTTTAAAAGTTTTTTAATCCTTTCTAACACGTTCGAAATTTTGTTGAAAATTCTTGTTTTTATTTCCGTTAGCGGGGAGTCAAACCATTACAAGAATTTACAATGGAAAACATAACTCACTTTTTTTCCGGTGACAAACACATTAAATTCGAAATTCTTGTGAAAATCAAATAATAGCCTGATTTTAATTAAACTTTCAGGACTAATTCAGAAATGAATGAAATTATTTTTGAAATCGTTATTTTAAAAAAATATTCGTAAAAATATTTTTTTACATTTGTTACCACCTTTTCAAGAAATTAAATTTTGTAGGCTAAATTGGTTTTATTAGTTAAACGCAGGACTCATTGGGGAATGTAAATCATCTATTATTTTGGCCTCTCTTTCGAAAAATCTCCTTTTAATATATTTAAAATAAAAAATGCTTTAAACTATGACATTATTTAATTTGATAAGCTTTTACCCACTATAATAAATTAGGGACATTATAGCCTGAAGACAATAAATTTTAGATTAATAATGAAATTTTAAAATAATTATTTTACTTTTTTAAAATTGTAATAACTTATAATGTTTTAAAGCAATCTGCACTCAGTGGAATATCATTTCAGCAATGTTAGTCAAAATTTGGTTCCTAAGGATTTTAAAAGTAGTAGGTTTCTTGGCAGTTAGAAAGCAAAATAGTGTTACGTTTTCACTAGCAAAAGCAACAGTCGACGCGAAGGACTTTGAATACCCCGACATAAGAAAGTTATTTTTATATTTAATATCAAATGCAAATTTTGTTGAAACAAATGATTTATTTAAATATCCAAGAATCATTACTTGTTTAAGCAGTGTATTTGTCTAATGTAAATTTTACATTTTTACTGATTTGCGTTGTGGTGTTGTGGATATCACCTTGGAAAGAGAAATCGGAGAGCCGAGTTCAATTTCTAGTTGAATTCGGTGAATTCACTTACGAGAAAATCATACCCTTGCGAAAAATATTAATCCTTCTATCTATGGTGAAATAACAGGACAAATTGGGTTCTATAGCCTTGGTTGGTAACCTACTGTGGGAAAATTTGCCCAGTTAATTATGTCGTGAAAGAGACATGATTGCCGAAGCGTGTATCACAATAAGAACTTAACTGACTGATACCATGAATACTGTAAAAAAGTAATACAAGTCTGAATATACAGTAAGAATGAAATTTAAATCTTTCAAGCATAATCATACATATTTTACACATTCGCTGGCTGAATAACATTCTTTCAAAAGTCCCAAATGGAAATAATAACTGAAGATAATTTAGAATTGGAATAAAAACTAAGTCGAGGCAAGGTGGAGGAATGGATAGTGGCTCGGATTAACGGAATGGAGAACCGAGTTTGAATTCATTATATTCACTTATGTGTGAATACATTTGGTATTAATTAGTCTCTTCTCCCAGCAAAGCAAATAGCAGGAGAGACTGGGTTCTATATCCTTGATCGGCAAACAATATACTGCAGAAAGTAATCTCAATCTATTGTGGAAAAACCTTCAGATGCTCTCGTCCAACATGGAAGTGTAGCTCATAAAATTAACATGAAATCAGTCAGTCTGTTAAATGCCATACGTGATACACGCTTGAACGATCATGTCTCGAAAGAGACATGACTGAGTGGGCAGAAGATTATCCTGCAGTAGGTTGTCATTACTTTCTGCGGTAGACTTGTTGCCAGCGAAGGCTATAGAACCCTATCTGTCCTGTTATTTAACCCATAACTACAGGGAAGAGACGGATTACAGCATTTCCCAACTGTATTTGCGCGTAAGTGAATGCAAGGAATTTAACTGGAATTCGAACTCGGCTCTCCGATTCCTTGTTCCGAGTCGATATCCACTACACCACAATGCACAATCTCATATTCATGCACAGTTTGCAATATTGTGGAGTAAGAAAACGCTTCTTATATACTTGAATGTGTCTTTTTCTTTTTCTTTTGAGAATTGGCAAGAAGATAATGAATACTCCGTATTTATTACATTGTGTTTCTTTTTTTTGGAGGGAGGGGAATCGTTGGTAATGTTATATTAAACATATAGTGATAGAACAAAGAAGAACTAACGGAAATGTAGGAAATAAATAATTCTATTAACAAAAAATAAAACAAGTGGTAAATCGGTTTGAATGTCTATTATTAAGAAAAAAGAACGATGAGTAGAGTCATAAAAGTCATCCGTGGAGCCATATAGTAAGAGAAGAATGGTGAGTTATGACTGACTGGGGCAATGTTCTTTGGTGGGTGTCATTAGAGGTGGGACGTTGCATGTTGATGTGTGTTGTGAATCATAGCTACCAAAGAAGTCCGTTTGATGATTTTTATATCCCTTTCTTAGGATCAGATCAGCTTCAATTTTTATTTTGTTTCTTTAGATGTGAGTGGGTGCTATTAGTGAAAATTCTGAATTATATTTTTCTTTGAGTGTGTAGGTGAAACGGAACCTATGTGCAGAGCCTTTGAGCAGTTGACAAAGTTTTCAGTTCAGTCTTCGGTTTCGGATTATTCACATTTGACCAGTGGTGAAAATTTGTGTATAATGAATCAGAAAAAGATCTGATTTTAGGAAGATTATAATTGCAAGCAACGATTAATTGGCAATTTATTTATTCCACCTTCTTGAAATGGTAAGGATTTTTATAGTTGATTCACATGTATTAATAAATTTGTAAATGTTTATGAATAAAAATTGTTTACAAATTTATTTTTCATGAATTGCGAAATCAGAAATGTTGCTTTGCATTAGTTTGAAATGTATTAATTTTTAAGATGTTGTAAATATGAAGTTATATTTGTAAACTAAACAATCTAACAAATAAAGTGTCTAATATTTTTGTTGCAAATTTGCAAAAACAAAAAATATGTAAATTCACTTTCATATTTAGGTTTTATTACAATTCTGATCACCACATTTAAAAGAGCCTGCATTGCCGAAAAGTGAAGGCAGTGAAAACAATAATTGTGTCAATGGAAAAACAATCCTTTTGGCACTTTGAATGTTGCAGGCACAAAGGTCAAAGTTGGCGGCTGAATTTCTTTTTACACTTAAAATAAAATTATTTAGTCTACTAAATTTCATAAAAGCAGAGAAAATAAACAACATTTGTCAATTATTGGTTCCTGCATATTTTGTACAAACAGAATATCTTGTCTAAAATCTCATTCCTCTTCTTGGTTCTCTCCTGCCTGTTCAGCTGCCATAGCCCACAGGAACCACTAATTCCGACTACTCCGAAGACATTCCTCTGATCACAATAGGCGCCTATTCACGTCTGCTCGTAATGAGTGCAAGATAATCATGATCTAATTAATAATTAAAAATATAATTAAAAATTAGAAATATAAATTTAATAGAAAAAATATATTCCCTAAATCCAAAGTTAAGATTAAATATACAAACATACATTAATTATAAAGACTCTGCTTAAATAAAAATATCCGGCGACACCAACTACCGACTCCTCTAAGAAATCCAAACGATATAGTCTAGTCACTAGATAATAAAAACTTACAAGGTTAAATGTGTCTAGAATCAAAGACTCTCATTAATGAATCACTTTAAAAAACAGCCTCTCCAAAAATACTAACGGTCAGAGACTTATTCCCCTATCACTAACCCCCACCAACACCTCTAACAAAACTAAACAAATAAAAAGAAAGTGGCTTTCCATTACTTTTCACACCGCCTGATGAGACATTGAAGTTTCAATGTCGAAACAAAACTACCTTTGTCGTGGATATATATAGAAAAATTATGTACATTTTCTAATATAATATATATATATATATATTAAAAATGAAATAAAATAAAATAAACCGCTTTATCATATTGGCCCGTCTTACGACTTTCTTCCTCCAATTTTTAACTTCTTTATTATATCTTATTTGTTCGGTCTTTCTCTTTTATAACTTTATTTTTTTTTCTTATTTTCTAACTATATTTTGCAAGATATTTACAATAGCGTGATTATCATGACAGACTGTTTACGAAAGGAAATCTCCATCTGGAATCATTTATACCGCATTTTAGATGCGTCATAAATAATTCGAGATACAGACCAATACTTTAATAAAAATTCTTTTTAAAAACTAAAGGACAAAACATTTTACAGAAATGCTTAATAATAAGTTAATCGAAAAGTATTTACATGAAGTCGTACGCCATCTGATCCAGGAATCTAGATCGGCTGAAATCAGTGTTCTAAAGGTCTGACCAGGACACTTTTCGCCGATCTGCACCATCCCACCTGGTCCACGCACCCTGCTAGATATAACCTGCCATTTGAGTCATCCGCTTTCCTCCATCTCCTCCCTTACTTCGTTTTGTATCAGGTGTTGTCGCTCCTTACCGGTGACTTTTTCGAATCTGTATGAAGGAATTAGTCCAAGGCCTGCTCTTCTTTGTGCAACTGAACCCAATACAGATTTTATCCTCAGGTTCCCTTCTGCGATAGCTATTACCTTAGTTGGACTCCATCTTCTGCCTGACTTGACATCAATTCCCGCACCTGCTACTTTAGGATCATTGGCGTTTCTATACTGGTAAGCTTCTCTTGTTCGTGAAATCATGAACCCCTCGACCAGACCTCTGAAAGGAAGCTGGATGGCACTGGATGATCCATATAAAGCTGCGCTGCTTAAGCTCCGAGAAAATCCTAACCATTTACGGAGGAAACTGTTAGCTCTCCTCTCCAACGTCTCCACAGTCGAGATTGGAATGCTATATATCTGTAGTGGCCATAATGCTGGTGGGATCACACAAGGATAGTATAACCACGCTTTGAAGCGCCGTGGTAATATATGTATATGTATATTATCTCTAACGGGAGAAACTGCTACCTCCAGATCGGATATTTCACTGGAGTATACAGCAGTCTGATGAGAATGGGTGATAGACACTTCCATTGGATAAAGATGCCTCAAAGAATGCTGCTGGGTGCCTTTATCCACCCTCTTAATCTTGACTGTACGGACCAAAACATCATCCCGCGGAATAACTTACAAGATCCATGACAAAGAGCAATAAGGTCAAGCCTTTATTGGATTCTGAATTAAAACTACATCCTCCTCATGTTGAAAAAGATTGGCCTGATACAACTCCTGCGTCGGCTCTCTCAGTCCTAGCAGGTATTCCTCATACCACAGCTTACGAAACCTCTCAAGGTTTTGGTCTAGACTCTTCAACAAAACACTTCTAGAGGGTGACTCCATACCAGAGAAATTGCCGTTTCATCCAGTAAAATTGAGTTATAATAATGAGGATAAATAAATGCATTGGGTGATATAATATCTAACGCAGCATCTCCTGAAAATCTGTAAATGAAGAGACGGAAATTAATGACATTCTGGACGTTTGAAATGTCTGTAAGCAGGTTGAAATACTGTAGTTTCTCTCGACCCACCAATCAATACAGTCAACCCTTGACCGTCTTCATGAGGCGTTCCCATATACTATCAAACCAGGCTGAATAAAGGGGAATGGTGAGATGCTTTATGTTGTATGTGCTAAACTCCACAACAAACTTATCAAACACATATACTTGTTTGATCACATCACAGTCCGAAACAAAGAAACGAGCTTAATAAGCGTAAATATGGGATAGGACACCGTGTAAATTGAAAAATCGCACGAAAAGCAAGACCACAGAATGGACAGTCATATCCTCGATCAACTCCAAATATAGAGCTCTGGCAGTAAAATATAGGAAAATTAGAATATACATTTTCCGCATATCTTTACCTCTTTAAACCCACAAGTAACCGATAAAATCAATCCTCGTTTGGAGGTAATGTCTGACTAAATTCACTCTATGTTTAGAAAATTTCGTTACCTCGGACTATTTGAAGGTTATGGCGTTGTATCGATTACAAATGGAATAAGATGAAATTACAGTCTTGACAGTCTGTCTAGAATTATTCACCCAAAACCCCAACAAACGTAGCTTGTTAAGGGTAGCAGCAATACCCAAATGTTTTCAATTTAAATGGCAGTCTATAATGATCAACTCGGTGACCTTACAATCCCGAGGCAAGAGGATGGGATAGAGAATCTCTAGAGGGTATAAACGGTTTTTTCCAATTCTCTCTCTGGATCAGATAAGACCGTCATCGTCCAAGAAAAGACCCAAATTAGTCACCAAAGGTGGCACCTTCTAAGTAGAAGGGTCCAGTAAGAATAACTTCACTTTAGCTAGGCACAAAGACTGTACCGACTTCCATAAATAATTCTTAGCGGTCAGCACATGTTCCGTAGGGAAACCATTCAACCTTAAGATATACTTAAAGTTATTAATGGTTTTTATCACTATTCTTTTTAATTTTATCAATAAGAATGCCTTAATTACAATACAAAACCAACAATACAAAACAATACAAAGCCAAAAATACAAAACGGTGCATTGTGAATTGTAACATTAATTCCCACATGTCAGAATAGAGATTGATGCCAAGATATACACAATCATTAAGGGAGGGGCGACCACCGGTATGTAAGGAACAATTGACTACAAGGCGTATTTTAGTTGAACTTTGACTGTCCGATTGAAAAAAATGACCTGTGAGGTATCCAAGTATAATTCTTATACGACTCAGGCTTAACTTCGTTATTTTCAATAATGTCTTCCGCCTCCTGCTCAAGGAAAACCTGGAAGTACTTATCGTACATGCATTGTTTATCCAGCTTAGTAACAATACGATTAAGGACGTTCAACGCTAACTGATGGTTTGAATGAAGCAAAGGTAATTTGTTTTCATCCCAGGATAACTTCTACATAATAGCAGGTATTCACATGAGCGATGGATGCACAAAATAACGTAATCTTATTATGATTGAAAAAATTGATAGCATCCTCTTCAATACCCAAAGTCTCCAAACTAAACAATTTTTCTATGGTTCTCTCCATTGCGGTTTCAGCAAAACAGTCCAAAAGATCTACATCGGTGGACTTGGGTTCTACGTGGATCACTGGACACTTTGAATAATTGGCTATAATCTGATTATAATGAGTTTCAAAAGCTCCATTTCCCTGAGTAACAGTCTCTGGTGCCAAAAAGTCAGCAATATTCTTAAAAGTTACCAATCCCTGAGGGAGCCTAAACAAAGAGCCATTCATAAAAGCAGTCAACTGCATGGGACCCCAAATTTTAAGCAAATCCACACATCACAACCCTTGCACAGAGAATTAATTATCCTGGACACTTGAAAAGTTCACTGCCAATTTAAAACCACTAGCTTGCATACTGTCTACCGCTGCACCTAGACCAGCCACATGAAAATGTAAGTCTAATGTTTCATCCACCAGAAAGGGAATCGATTTCATTTCATTAAGAAGCTTGACATCTAACAATACTTCACTTAATATTTTCTGCGCCGAACTCATAAAGGTTTTAATGACAAATTTTCTTTTAGCTGTTTGAACACGTTTATCATTCAAGATCCTCATTAAAGGTAAACCGTTGAATGCCAGTGTCTACCAAAGAATTTGCTCTTTTCTCACTCTCGACCTGCCCGATTACGAACTCGACCATCGGTAGCAATAAATATATGTCCTTCTCAAAACAAGGATTTACATTCACTTGATTCTTATCAACAGAAGGACACAAAGTGCAGCAATCAAACAGGCTCTTGCAACCCCAACAAGTTTTAAACTGGACTTGTACTTAAGTGCACTGCTCAGCAGAATGTGAAGGACTAGTGCATTTGGTACATAAATTAGCTTACTTGCAGTCAAGCGGTCCTTTAACGTAAGTTATTTCTTACAAGAATATCCATTATGAGTGTTGGAACGACAAAAATTGCACCTGAACTTCTCGGGAGATTTTCCAGTGTTGAGGGTTTTCTTATCCACTGGATGTACCCTAAACTCGCTTGAACCAAGGGTTCTCTGATTATAAACATTCTTATAAGGACTAGCTATTTTGGGCTTAGAAATTTCTAATGTTTGGATTGCATCTGAATATACGGAAAATAAATCCTCCAATTCATGGTAATTATTTCCTAACCGGTTGATAATTACACGCCGAAACAACACTGGCATTTTATTGAACAATACGTGACTCAAAAACTTGCTTCATGGAGAACACTTCTCCAGGAAATCCAAGGAGAAGGAACTCTTCATCTCATGGAGTTGTGTCTTAATGTTGGTGAGAAACGATGATACGTTATCCCACTTTTTGTCTTTCATCGTCATTATCCAACACGAACTGGGTTTCTACTTTTGAAGTTATATCAATATGTCTTCCATATGTTCGCCTTCCATAAGAACATTTCTAATTTACACATTAAGCATTTCTACTGTAATGAGGTGGCTCTCAATCTCAACCCTCAATGGAAAAAAGGTCTCTTCATTTACATAATCTCGGGAGTCAATGCTCAGAATAAATGAGTCAGTTTTATCATTAATTAGTCTCTCTTGCAAATGAGCAAATTAGTAGTGAGGGTGACGGACAATTTCGTAAAGTTAAAGGAGAAACTTACTGGTAAAATAAAAATTAAACATTAAATAAATTTTTCCTATATGAGAAAAATTTCAACCTAACAAAATTGCGGCTAAGTGTTAAAAGTGAACAAGATAAGATGAAAAAATTCAAGAGAAACGAAAAACTCATGTAGTTGCCACATAGTTAAAAATATCTGACCTGGAGAGAAAGAAAAATAAAAGGCAGAAAGCAAAAAGAAAAAGAGAAAGAAAATAAAAAAATATATATATACACACAGAGTGAGGGAGACAAACCTGTAACTCCCTTGAAGTTTAAAACTTTAATCGAAATAACTTAAAATTAAACTACAACTCATTCACATTCAAAAAACCAATCTTTGAATTTTGCAAACCAGAATTGCCGAGTAAGAATTTTCGCAAAGAAAACAAAAAAAAAAAGAAAAAAAAAGCAAATTAGATTCAATTCCAAAGAGAAAATATCTATTTCTAACCAGCTAAACGAAGATGTTCGCAAAAGTTGCATTTATTTTTATTTCTCAATGTTTACATTATTCAAAATATTGTCATCTTGCCATTTCCATGACATTCCGGTCGTTGTCTGTTTCGGACTTCTTCAGGTGCGAGGAATTTTGAACAGAACGCTTTATTACTATCACTGGGGTATATCATTCTCATTGCTTGTGCAAACCCACTTGTGGTAGTCATGAGATATTTCCCTTTAACCCGACTCATTGTAGCCTGGTATTGAACTTACTACTCTTTTTTGGTCAAATCACTGGAAGTAACCAACAATTATATCCACTGGGACATGTGTCCTTGAGAACAACAGTGATTTTATTTCTAGGGCATATAAAAGTAATGTTTTAGTAACCTTTTTTACCAGACTTCACATTGCAATTTTTGATGTTGATGGTCTTCTGAGGTATTTTTTATCAGAGCTCATATTGCAATTTTTTCACTTTAATGATTTTCTCTGGCACTCCATATAAGTGGTTCCCATATTTTATTCATCTTTATGCTTGGTTGATTTAGAAGATTTTTGTAGCCTCGCATATGCACAGCTTACATGATTTTATGTAGTTTCCAATGGCGATCTCTGCCTGTTACTTCATCTTCGTTCCATGGTCGGGTAGTGATCCTCTTTCTCCATCCGTATGTGGTCAGCTACACCTGATTTTTCTACCTCTTCTTGTGTCATGACGTTGCGATTTTCTTGTAGCTATATATTGTCTTTTTTATATTTTGTTTACTTTCTTTTCAAAGTTGTAAGCTTTTGTGGCCAAATGATGTTCATTTCCTTTTTTGCAGTCTTCACAGCATAATTGTTTTTTCAGTTGTAAAGATTAAATGTTTAATTGTCCAATGGATTCTCAATTTTCCTTAACTAGAATTATTACACATGCCCTTGTATATGGGGATTACCATATTTAGTAGTGATCTGTTGATTTTGTTTTCTATCAATTCAGCCAATGAACTAAATGTCTGTATATGGCATGGGGTTAGTGAATTGGCTTAAATACTTGATCTCTTCATTAATGAATCTCTTCATGTTGATTACATAAAAATATATGTATATCCCTCAAGGCCTGCAGTCCAAATAGTTATCAAGTATTACTTCTCCAGAAACGTTTATGCTGGATCATCTGTGATGTGCTGTTTTTAGCCATCAACCGAATCCAAATGATTCCTACTCTTGAAATGCCAATGTTCTTTCAATAAACTTGAAGTCTTGCTTATTGAATACACCAAATGACTGTTTTCATTGATATATTTCCAACACAGCTATCTGTATAACATTGTCAAAGTTTTTTACTGTTAAGTGATGAATCTTCAAGACATCTCTGAAATCTTTCTATTCTTTCAGAAATTAAACGTTTTTTGCCAATTAAGTTCGATGAGACTCTTTTTTGTATAATGCTCAGAATTGTTGATCTAGAAAAATTGAAATGCTTAGAAAGTGTTGTATATCCATCACCTTGATGGTACCTATCAAATGTTATTTATTCAGATATTATTGTCTAGTTTGGCAGTCTTCACCATTGTTACAACTCTTTCTGTTCAACTCTGCCTTATATGTAATAATTCGATAGATTCAGCTCTGTAGAGGGAGGAAATAATATTTTTGAGGTGACACGAATATGGAGGTTGGAAATTATTTTTGGTTTTGATTTTCTGAGATGTTGTAGTGTCTTATTGGGAAATGTACAGTCTTCCTTTGCTCACACTCTATTCAAGGCTTCACAAACCACTCCAAATTCTCTTCAAGGAACTAGTGAAGAAACAACCGATAGCAATTCCCTTGTTTCTCAAGACTCCCTGAACCATCACATTTGGTGGAAACTTTGTGTAAATGTTTGGTGGAACATCCATAGAATCTGCAGAATCTATCACTTGTATGGTATTCATCAACTGTCTTCATTCAAAGATTCTTGTTAAATTTGATGGCTTTCAGCATTTTTATGAAATGAACAAATCATTGTGGTATATGGCACTCACATCTTATCTTCAGAAACTTCTAAAATGTCATAGAATTTGGTTAATTTTCATTTGAAATGGATGCTTTGTATTTTAATAGATGATTTTCTTCATTAGTATTATTATTCATTACACATTTAGTGAGCCTGCGTTAAAATATGTTTATTGACCAGAAGAAAAGGGATTTGGCTACCGACTGAGATGGCAAATGAAAGGAGAGAAACTGAGAAAAAACGAACAAGTTTATGCAAACCTTTTTTCTGTTATAAAAACCTGCATGAATCATTCACATACCAGAGATAACCTTGCAGAGACCCTGCTTTAAGTTTGAGAGACACACTGTCCTACCCTCACTGACAGAGAAGAAGGCATGAAAGAACTCATAGAAAAGACAAAGGGAAGCAACATTCCACCGGTGAGAACATGGCTGAAGGTGAGCAGTCAAATCAGGACAAATTACCCTCCGCATTCTCCTTTGGATTTTGTCGAGAACCCTGAGATGAACAACAGGAGCACATGATGAGATATGGCAACAGTATTCAATGCATAGATGAATGGTAGATTAATATAAATGTGCCACATGGCAGAAAAAGCTGTTTTTTGATACTTGCATAAATTTACATGAGCTGTGTTTTTATCTTCTGAGAAGATTTTCTGGTGCATATTATAATAGCTATTTGAATGTAAACAACTTTAGATAATATTTCTTTCTTTTTTTGAAAATTAGCAAATTTATAGTTAAATTTTTCTGATTTGAAACAATTATTAGTTGTTTATAATCGGAAATCAAGGAGGGCTTATCTTTCTGATCTGCATACTGATTGATGAGAGCTTCCCTTAACACGTCTAGTTAATTATGGTAGACCAGAACTGACATAAACTTTTGAAACCTAAGTGAACATTTTGTTTCTGTGTTTTAAATACCTAGTAAGTTTTTAAAATTAACATATTTTTTGCAGTCATCAATTAGTTTATTGAATTTCAGATACTTTAGCTTTATAGTCTTATGTTTGAAGATCCTTTCTGAAAAAATTTTTAAAATATAATATTTTTTTCAAATTAATTTTAAAATTTAATAAAAGATTTAAAATATATAAAATGACAGAGTTAATGCAAGACATAAAATGTTATAAAATTCATGTTTCATATTATTTTTTTAAATAATAATTGTTATGACATTGATGACATGGTAAAGTTATCTTATTTATCAAATTTTTATAGGACGTTTTGTTATTAATAGTAAAATATAAATTATTATGCTATTATTTAATTTAGTTATAATCCCATACCCTACACAATAAAGCTAAAGAACTGAATGACTTTCCAATTGAAAGATTTTTTAAAACTTAGTTATCACAAATGAGTGGAGGTACCTACATTCATGATTATTTTTTAAAAAAATGAGGAAATTAGAAATGGAAATAAAAAACTCACTTGATAGTATTATTTGAAAAGCCTATTGAGTGTTGAAATTTACACACAAAACATGGAAATTAAATTAAAGAATTGTCTTTAATGATATTGTATTTATAGCCTACCATGAAAAAAGCATTCTTGCATGCACTAAAAAAGTTAAAACTATTTAAACAATCTTGGTGTGTGAAGATAAGTATTAACCTTCTCAATTTTCAAATAGTACTTATAGTCTCCACTTATTAACTTAATAATCTAATTAGTACAATGATTGGAATAAATTTTTTAAAAAGTTTTAAAAGTTTATAAATTATTATAATTAAGAAAATAAAAATGAAATTAATTCTTGGAAAACTTCATCATTCATTGATTAAATTTTCTCTTCAGACTATGATATCCTCAATGTATATTGATTATAAAAGCAATTCAAAGTTTATATAAATGATAAAATGCTAGTGTTTTATTGCAGTTTTGTTTTTACTTTTCGGAGCGAATTTCTGCAAAAGAGCAACTTTAAGAAAAAAAATAGTTGATTAACATTATCCAAGGAGGCCTCCTTTTTAACGAATCAAAAATTTTCCATATTTGTCAAAATTCCTTCTCAGCCTATAATGTCCTTAATATATATATATATATATATATATATATATGAAACAAAAGCTTATCTAATTAAATTTTTCTTTTACTATTTAGAGCAGATTTTAAGGAAAGGAATAACTGTTTGAAAAAAATTAACTAATAAATAATGTTTGTGGAGAGAATGTATTTTCTAGAAATTTTATGAAAGTAAGTTGGTGTGGGGAGGAACAGATGTAAAGAAATATTTTTATCAAGATTTTATGAAAATAATTTATAAATAAATTCGTACATTTGTGAATAAATCCTGAATGTTTCATTAAACTCCAGCAATAATTTGGGTGCTTCCAGAATTTCCAAAATTATGTGATTTTCACTGAAAACAAAGGCACGAAAATTCCCATAGTCAGCTTTGGTCCCCTGCTGAGGCAAAAAAACAAAAAACAAAAAAAAAACGTAATTTTAAACCAAATTTCAAACATGCTAGAAAAGATTGAAAAGTATTTAAAATAATTTTAAAATCCTTTGATCTTTCTTTGTAATAATAATATAAACATTTTGAAGATAAAACGTTATTTTTATTAAGTTTTGGAGCCTTTTTTCAGGCTAGTGTTTTTAGTGAAAAATGCATGTACCTTTTATATATATATATATGTTAGGGTTGGTTGATTTTTTTACTTTTTTTTAGAAAATCAAAAAGAATAATGTACCGAAAGTTGTGTATAAACCGATTAAGTACTGATACAAACAATTAAATCTGAGCATTTTTCATCAATGATCGTAAACAAAAAAATGCACTGAAAACTTCTCGATGTTGCAAGATTTGGCCAAAATATTCATGAGAAAACCAAAAAAATTCAGTATTTAAATCAAGGAATGTTGTTATTTTATTTTATTTTGATAAAATAAAATGAAGAAATTATAACTAAACTGCACATTGAAAATCTGCACCCCCCATTGTCATTATCAGTGAAAATTTGAAGTGCTGATTTTACCTCATGAATTTAGTAGTAATATTTGAATACATTAAAAAACTGATTTTTTCTGTATTATGAATAAAAATACAGCAAACAATCAAATATGAAAAAATAAATTATATTTTAATAGGGCTTAATATATAGAATCAAATAACTTGATATAAGAGACCTTAAACAAAAATGCTTATATGTGCATTCATTTTCACTTTAGTGTTTGCACTATCAATTTTACATTTATCTATATAAATATCTTTTATATTATTATTGGGGCTCATACCCCACAAATTCAAGTGCAAAGTATTTAACTTTTAACATATACATGTTTCAGGTGACGCCAATATGATGATAAATATAGCAGTTTATTTTGTCTTTACGTTCAACTGCTCAAATAAATATGAAGCTTTTGGTAGTGAGTTTTTTTTATCGTTGATTGCATTAGATGTGATTGTTTAGCTGTCATGTACACGTTGACTTCTAAAATTTAAAAAGGTTTCAAAACTGGTATTTCCAAATCAAACCAAAAGTAGTATGACCAAAACAACGCACACTTTCACTGTATGAAGAAATAAAAGAGTACTGATACCATGGTTTTAAATAATTATTATTTACATGTCTTAGTCATGTAATTTTTCTTCTAACTTTTGAACATCGAACATTGAAAAAATAAAAAAATGAAAACAGAGTCGCTAATTCAGTGGGTAAATGAATTCTTCCCTAAGTTCTCTCTCTTTACAGGAAAGAAAGTTAGAGAGAAAATTTCTTTAAAAAAAGAGACTCCTCAAGACTAGCAACGTAATTGTGAAGAACTTTTAATTTTTTATTGTTTGTGGAACCAAGACTATAAAGTAACCTATGTAAATGGATGAGTTTTGCAGCCTGCACAAAATTCCTCCCTGTTCTTAATAAAGCGGTATTTTTCTCTAATTTAAACCATTTGTTTTATATTTAACTTAGCTTTTTTCTCCCTTTCTTTGTTCATAGCAGGTTTTTTTTCGCTAAAAAAAAAAAAAAAAAAAAAAAAAGAAAATTCCTGCAAAAGAGAATCACTTCTCAAAGTGTCAATCTACTATCTCAAGTTTATCTCTAGCTAATTTGAAATAATTGGTTGATAATAGCCCAACATTCCATAAAGTTTAGTAAAGAGAAGAAAGGACAGAGAAAGGTGGCTTGATTCATGTCAAATATAACCTAGAAGATAAGTTTTGTCAATCAAGAAAGAATGTTTTTATTTTATTTTATGTATACAGATCACCCAATTTCAGAGGAGGCTTTACTCAGTTACAAAGCAAACAGTAATACAAGATCAAATAAATTAATGGAACACTTTGTAATCTACACTAAAAACACAAGGAAATGATCTGATCAAGCTTTATTACCTGGATTAATAATCACAAAATATGCCTGAAAGTATCAATGAAAAAAAGCAGTTCAATCAAATCCTGCTTAAATCCAATCTGAATTCCAAAGAAACGCCTCCAGGCTGATTCAAGTGCTCTCTTTCAGCATGGAAAAATACATTATAAAACTGACATGAGAAGTAGTTAGTCAGTTAAGTGCCATACGCGATATGTGCTTGAAAAATCATGTCTTGAAAGAGACATAAATGACCGGGCAGAACATTATTCCACGGTAGGTTGCCATTACTTTGAGGTAGACTGGTTGCTAGACAAGACTATAGAACCCAATCTGTCCTGTTATTTATCCCGTAACTGGAGGGAAAAGACGGATTAATACCTTTCCCAAAGACATCTGCATTTAAGTGAATGCAAGGAATTCCACTTAAATTTGAACTCGGCACTCCAGTTTCTTGTTTTAAGTCAATAACCACTACACCACAATGCACATATCTCATATTCATGCACAATTTCCAACACTGTAGAGTAAGCAAATGCTTATTATATACATGAACATGCCTTTTTTTGTTTCTGTTTTTCATGAGGATTGGTAAAATAAAATAAACAATACTTATTAATTACATTGTGTTTTTTCTTTTTTGGCTGGGGAGGGGAATGTTTTGCAATTTTATATTAAACCTATAGTCATAGAATAAAGAAGAAACGAGGGAGGTTTAGGAAATAAATGTTTGTATTAACAAAACATACAGGTGGTAAATCGGTGTGAATGTCTGTCATTAAAACAAAACGATGAGTAGAGTCATAAAAGTCACCCGTGTAGCCATATAGTAAAAGAGAAATGGTGAGGTATGAGTGACTGGGGCGACGGTCTTTGGATGGTGTCATTAGAGTTGGGAGTTTGCATCTTGATGATTGTTGTGAATCATAGCTACCAAAGAATTTTTTGATGAGTTTTTATACCCTTTTCTTAGACTCAGATCAGCTTCAATTTTTATTTTGTTTCTTCAGGTGGGAGGGGCTGCTACTGGCGAAAATTGCGGTTTATATTTTTCCTTGAATGTGTAGATGAAATGGAAGCTACATGCAGAGCCTATGAGCAGTTGAGAAAGTTTTTAGTAAAGTCTTTGGTTTTGGAGTATTCACATGCGACCAGTCGTGGAACATGAATCAGAAGATCTGTTTTTGGAAAATTATGGCAGCAAACATCACTTAATTGGCAATTGATTCCAACTTTATAAAATGGTAAACATTTCCTTATGAATAGTAATTGTTTACAAAGTCATTTTTCTTATAAATTGGGGAATGATAAATATTGCATTGCATTAGTTTCAAATGTATTGATTTTTAAGCTGTTGTAAATATGAAATTATATTTCTAATATAAACAATGTAATAAATAAAGAGTCTGATATTTTTGTTGCAAATTTGCAAGAATAAAATATATGTAAATTCATTTTTATATTTAGTTTTTATTACGATTCTGATCAATTTCGGACAAGATGAGGCTGTTGGTTGAGTTTTACAAGCTGAATTAATCCGTATTGATCTGGTGTCACAGGAAAAAAGAGGTCATGATAGGCCAAGGGCCGGAATTAACAGCATCTACAAAGGGAGACCATTTATTTCAATAATATTTCCAATAGGATAGAAGAATATTGAAAGGACTTAAAAATTATGAATTTTAAATATCATAAATTACATTACAATTTTAAAACTTTTTTCAACAAATATTTTACATGAACTTGCAAAAATTTAAATTTATACAATATTTAGTAAACGAATATTCGACAATTGGTATAGAAAACTCATACTAAAAAAATAAATTTTACAATTATCCACAAGGTTGCATCCTACCAAACAACTAAATATTTAACAATTATTTCACCCCAAGCAAGGCAGGACTGCCACTGGAGTGCAGGGGATTACAGTTAGAGAAAAGACAAGGTACAGGGCATGACAACTGACATTCCATTTGGAAATTGTAGCTTTCAGGGAATCAAGCAAATGATAAGGAGTTGCACAAATGGGAAGTGTAAGAAAAAACTGTTATAGTAGAAGAGGTAGTTACATTTAACTATTTCAATGGTACAAAGATAGTACCTTAATGCCAATCTTATAGCATATGCAAATACATGTGGGTTAGAACAACAGGTAAGCGAAAGCTTGTAAGATCAATTGCCTTGAAAATACTTGAACAAAAGAAAAGGGAAAGCCACATGATATCAGTGAGAAAGTGAGTGAAGGTGGAATGCCAAGTCAGGATTGACTATGTTGCCAATCCTCTATTGGATTTTGTCAAGAACCTCAAGAAAAAGAACAGGGGCACCTGACCAGATATGGCAACAGTATTTAATGCACTGACAAATAGTAGATTGATTCTGATAATAGGCAGGAAAGTTTCATATGGTAGTTAAATATGTTCTTGCATATGTGATCAATTGACGTAGAAAAATTGAACAATATATATAAAGAAAAATTAGCCACATGCCATAATGGATCATTCTTTCAACAGATTAATAAAAAGTAAATATTAATGTCAACATGAGATTTTCTTGTTGATAAGATGTTAAATAATGTAACAATCCACAAATAAATAGTCCCTTTCAAAGTTCTACTTAAATATTGTATTTTTTAAAAATCACCCATTTGAAATCATCTTTTATTGATTGTTCTTGGCCCATTGCTATTTTTTGAAGTTTTCACTAGCGCAGAACAACTCATGTGTTTTTGCTCCCACTTAATGAGATCTCCAATTTGTTTAAATTTAATTTGTATATTTAAAATATCTTTAAAACATACTGTTTAAATAAATCTCTCTAGATTATGTTTATAATGGCAAAACATGTCAAAAGAGAGAATGTAGTGTATAGCAATTTCATGAATGTACAACACTGAAGATGGAGGTATGAAGAGCATGGAACCACCTCGCAAGTGCTGTTGTTCCCAGTTCTGTCCTGACACAAAGTGGTAGCACCTGTGAGGGACACAGCTATGAGCTAATAGTGAACCCCAAACATAAAAAAGAGTCTTAAAGTATAAAAATACATTTTTATAATAAATACTAGCAACATATTTTAAATTAGAAAATGAGGAAGGATACCTACTTAAAGCAAGATTACAAACAATACATTTTATGGTAGAATTAACAGCAATACATTTAAGCAAAATGACCAACAATACATTTTATATGTAGTTTAAAACATATAATGGCATTTCAAATATTTCAATTTCAGCATTAAATAACTCAGATTAGTTGATATGCTGCTAAATTAACCAATCAACCAACCTGAATATCTTTCAAGTACTTCTTAGTCCAACCCCACATTTATTTGAAAAGAAGTTGATACATAGGATAAAAAGAAAATCATTATATTTCTCCATATTACATTAAATAACTATAACACACTTCACTTTCTCCATTGTTTTGGGTGGTAGTCATTATATATATATATAAACACACACTAACTTGCAATTGAGCACTGCAGAGAGCAGACAATTTAATAAACAGCAGCTGTTTATGTCTTTACGCAATGTTCTTGTGTTACTTTGTAGCACACCCATTTACAGCGATTATCGTGTAGAATGTTCTTACTGATGGCATTTTCTACATATCATGAAATACATTACACACTACGAAATCAGCTTTTCTATGACATTGCGCTTATAGCCTAGTGGACGAACATCCAAATGCTGTCAAATCAGTTCGGTTTCACTCCCGGCTTGAGGCAAATCTGTTAATCGAGCTGCACTAAAGATCTGTGATACAGCAAAACAGGCTTGTCTGCAAATGGTTCATTTTTACATTATAATTATATTATGTTATAATTATACATAATTCATAATCGTTACCTACATATGAATAAATCTATGTTGCTTCTTTGTTTATTCCACAAACTGTGCACTAAGATTTATTAACAAGAAGCATTTTTCATGGTTCATCAAACTCATTCAGTTTCCCTTCTTGCTCAGTTTATCCCTCTGAGATCAATATATAATGAAGAATGTTTTATTTTGATCCTCTTATCAAAAGGCTCATTTTCTTTACTGTATTTCCTTTCATCTTTTCTATATTATCGCTTTCTATCTCTTGCTATTAAAGAGTTATCCAAGCAGCTAGTTCAGCAGTCGCAACACATTTGTTTAATTGTGAATACTTTCTCTTCAGACTTTGTTAAAAAAATGTGCATGCCAACATAAAAGAACATACAAAACAATAGCTGGTGAGTTGAAAAGGAGAGAAGAATTGTCAGTATAAAATTCACTGTATTGATGGTAATGTGAGAATATAGGCAACTTTTGAAGAAAAAAAAGTCAGTAATGCTTTGGAGTTGATCAGTTTGTTGGCTTGCTTTTCTGGTCAGATGTGGCAGGACTGAAAGCTATCTGGACAGATCTTATTTTAAAATAAATATTAGAAAATTAAATAAAATCTTTCTTGTAGCTTTAATTGCAATTTATTTTGAAGTTAATAGATTAAAATGGTTGAGTCATTGGCCATGGTAAATACAAAGAAAAATGCTCCACAAATGGAATTGACAAATTTCTCAACAACAATAAAGAAAGGAAGTAAAGTAACAAGGAAAAATAATGCCAAGCAAACAAACAATATACATGCTAATTAAAACTAGGCAAAGCAATAGTAATAAAACAAAAGTTATAAATTCAGGTATATCGACAGATCTACTAACAAATAATTTCATTAAACATATAATCTTTCGAAAATAAAATATACTCTTTTCTCATTTTAGAAAAGTTACCCAAGTTAAATTAATCTGCATTGAAAAAAATATTACTTTTACTGCAAAATTTTGCAGAAAAGCATTTTTAGTGACTTTGGAATACACATATTCCAGAAAGGTTATGAATATATAATTGAAAAAACATGCAATAAATCAATCTCAGATGTGCTCAGATTTTCTCATACAATCCAAACAACAGATAGACAGAGATAAAGAGAAAATCCAGATGATAATATAAGAGGGGTTTTTAAATTTATTCCTTGTACAGCTGATATACTTCTTTCAAATCTCTGCATTTTATCCTTAAATTTACTAAATGATTTTTGCATGCATTTTAAGTCAGGAGTGTCATAATGCAGTTTTTGTTTGTAACCTCTGAACTCACAAGCTATTGTGTATGAATAAAAGTTATATTCAAATAATTTTGGGGAAGATATTAGACATTAATTTTACAAAATTCTATTAACACTTGAATTTACCAAATGACTTTTAAACACATTAGTTTCTCATCTATAATAAAGTATATGTTAAATTTTACTATGATGTATATGCATTTTTAACAATATATATGCAAATATGTTTGTTTAGTGTTGTTCTGGATGCTTTTCAGTAGACTATTGCTAGTCGTTAAATATGAGTATGTAATTAAAAATAATCAAAATATATTAAACTTCTGAAAATAACATCTAAAATAAAGAGGTTTGAAGCAATCAGATGAAAATTAAACTTTGTACAGGGTTCATTATGTAAAATGAAGGAATTATTCAAGGCTGACCTGTAAAAATACACAAAACAGAATCAGAGACCAGTGTAAAAATACTGGCAGTGGTTTAATATACGTAAATTAAAAATAAAAATAAAAATAAATACAGACACATTTTGGAAAGTAAATGCTTTATTCAGATTACTACATTCCCTATGTTTTTGCTCAATACAAAAATGGCTGATCTGCTCCATCCAGTGTGACGTGTAGCCAAAGCGATTAACTTGTAAAAATTAAAAATATATATTAAAAGACACTGAGAAAGAATGTTTCTGTTTATTAGTACAAATCAAATAAATCTGATCACCATGAGAAAAATATTTTTATTTTACTTGTTTTATTTTACTTGTTCAAATTTGAAATTAATTCTTTTACATTAATAAAATTTGCAAACCATCATACATGCAGTTCGAACAAGTTTGTGTTGTATATGTCAGATAAGACATGATATTTATTGAAATATCAACTCAAAATTGGACATTGAGCATACTGGTTTCTCTGACGAGGCAGATTTGCATATTTTACAAAAACAATGTCACCGCTGATAAAAACAAAAAAAAAACTGGATATAATGTCGGATATTGCTAAAATTAAAAATTCATAAAAATCACATGAATTCTAGCCTGAGTGTGTTTGCATATGGTGGTTAAAAATCAGACCTTTGTAAAAATACAGATCCACACATTTCACAAGAATATGGTTTCGCTAGTGTGTATTTGCATATGGCATGACAATTTCGACTTCCTTGAAAATGCAAGCCCATAAATTTTACAAGAATATGACTTCTCTCCAATATATATACGCACATGTCACACCAGCTTTGACCTATCTGAAAATGCTGATCCACAACTATGTGGTTTCTCTCCAATATGTGTTTGCATATGAATACCCAAATGTGACTTCTGTGAAAATGCAGATCCACAAATTTCGCAAGAATATGGTTTCTCTCCGGTATGTGTTCGTATATGGCGCACCAAAGATGACCGATCATAAAATGCAGATCCACAAGTTATACAAGTATGTGGTTTCTCTCCGGTATGAGTTCGCATATGGCGAACTAAAGATGATCTCTGTGAAAAGGCAGATTCACAAGTTTCACAAGTATGTGGTTTCTCTCCGGTATGTGTTCGCATATGGCGCACCAAAGATGACCGATCATAATATGCAGATCCACAAGTTACACAAGTATGTGGTTTCTCTCCGGTATGAGTTCGCATATGGCGAACTAAAGATGATCTCTGTGAAAAGGCAGATTCACAAGTTTCACAAGTATGTGGTTTCTCTCCGGTATGTGTTTGCTTATGGCGCAACAAATTTGACCTATGTGAAAATGCAGCTCCACAAATTTCACAATTATGTGGTTTCTCTCCGGTATGAGTTCGCATATGGCAAACTAACGATGATCTATGTGAAAAGGCAGATTCACAAGTTTCACAAGTATGCGGTTTCTCTCCAGTATGTGTTTGCATATGAATCCCTAAATGTGACATTAGTGAAAATGCTGATCCACAAATTTCACAAGAATATGGTTTCTCTCCGGTATGTGTTCGCATATGATTCATCAGAGATGTCTTCTGTGAAAATGCAGTTCCACAGATTTCACAACAATATGGTTTTTCTCCGGTATGTTTTCGCATATGATTCATCAAAGATGACTTCTTTGAAAATGCAGATCCACAAATTTTACAAGAAAATGGTCTCTCGCCGGTATGCTTTCGCACATGCTCCACCAAAGCTGACTTAACCTTAAATGAAGATCCACAACATTCACAAGTATGTGGTTTCTCTCCAGTATGTGTTTGCATATGAATCCCAAAATGTGACTTCTGTGAAAACGCTGATCCACAAATTTCACAAGAATATCCTTTCTCTCTGGTATGTTTTCGCATATGGCGCACCGAAGATGACCTATCTGGAAATGCAGATCCACAAGATTTACTAGAAAATGGTTTCTCTCCAGTATGTGTTTGCATATGCTTCTCCAAATGCGACTTCTGTAAAAATGCTGATCCACAAATTTCACAAGAATGTGATTTCTTTTCTTTGTGCATGTTCGTATGGTTTTTTAAAGGTGATTTCCATGAAAATGCTGATCCACAAACTTCAGAACAGTATGGTTTCTCTACAGTGTTTGTTTGCCTGTGGCGCACCACAAATGATATTTGCGAAAATGCAGATCCGCAAATTTCTCAAGAATATGATCTTTCACCAGTGTGTGTTTTCATATGACATAGCAAAGATTATTTGTTAGAGTATGCAGATCCAATCTTTACAAGAATATATTTTCTCTGCAGTGTTTATTTTCATATCACACTTCAAATTTGACGTATAAGAGCAGATATATTAATAATCTTCAGGTAGATTCTCTTCTTTCTCAGTTTGCAAATAGTGCTTCAAATGTGACTCCTGTAAAGATACACACCCAAAAACTTTAAGAACATCGTATCTCTCCAGTGTATGTCTGCATATGGCACTTCAAATAAGATAAATACGTAAAAAAAATAACGTCAAACTACACAATAATGTGGTTTCTCTCCAGTCTGTTACCATGTAACATTATGAATTCCTTGAAATGCTGATCCTCCAAATGCACGAGAATATGTTTTTCAATATGGCTCACTAAATCTAAATGATTCCAAATGTTTGCAAACATTACACGAACATGATTTCTTTCTTCTCATGCAATTACACTAAGTGTCTACAAAAAATAAAAACTGCACAGTTTGTAGTATGTGATTCTTTGGCAGTTAAATTGATTTCGTAAAACAGATACACAACTTTTACATAATAGCAGCATATATTTCACTGTTATTAATAGAAAGTCCAAAATCTTGTTTTCTTTCATTTCAATTTCTAATTATATCAGGTCGTATTAAAATGATTTTTTGTACAATCAAAACACCTGTGAAGAAAAATAAAATGTATTGTAAAAAGAGACAATGTATAAAAAATGAAATGAGTTTATATTTTAACAATAATGTATCAACATAAAAAGCTTTATCCAAAACAGACACAAAAATGCAGCAATCAAAACCAAAAAAAAAAAAACAAAAAAAAAAAAAAACAAAAAATTAACAGAAAATCAGATTATCTTAATTTACTTTTAAGAAAATATGTGAGTACGGTGATTTTTCTGAAAAATTTTAAAATGTCTAAAATATGAAATTTTTCATAAACTATTACTTCTACAACTCAATTTTCACTAAACTGAAGCAGACAACAACAGAGCAATTATTAAATAAGTTAAAGAACAATCAAGAAAAGAACACTTAGTTATGAATCTTGAAATGAGAAAAAAAAAACATTAAATTTGACAGCAAGGGAAACTGTTTAAGAATGAAGAATCAATTTCAAATATGTAATGAAGTACTTTGCTTTATATACACTTTGTATAAATGATTGTAATCTGGCAATTAGTTATCTGCTGATATAAATCAAAATTACAAGTGAATATTGTTACAACCATGTTGAAGCAAATATAAAACTTAAAATTAAAAGAGACGGTTTAGCTCTTTGCCAAAAATTATGGCCAAGGCTTACTCGTCTGGGAGTGGATGGTTTCTTTTGCAGGGTCAGAATATGCCTAAGACAAATAATCAATAGAGATGAACAACAAACACCATTATAAAAATTTCAAATTTAATAGAGAACGAAAATAATATAAAGAAACATGTCTGTGTAGAAAGTTTTGTGAAATGAAGAAAAGAGAATTGAAAAAGTTTCGTTGGTTTTCTGAAATTAAATTATTTGTTTCTTTTCTCTCTCTCTCTCTTTAATATTTTACAATTGTCTTTTCCGTTCATTTTTTTTTACTTCAGGTTTTTACTTTGTTACAACCATGAGAGTGTCATTTAGCAAATTTCACTATCTTCTGTTCTCAAGTGAAGTTCATTTCGTTTTTGCAGTTTTCACTGTCATCTAAGTTATCTTTTGTGAAAATTCAACATCAAGTAGACTGACTTGCTCTCAGTTTTTCTTAACTGGAAAAACATCATACATGACTTTATATTTAGTGATTAACATAATTGGCGATTCACAGTTGCTATTTTGTTTGTGGCATGGTATTAAGGTAAATGCGGTAGTTAAAATATTCCACCTCTTCAATTTGCAACCTCCAAATATGTCAGGTCTGCAAACCAGCTCTTAATATATGGGAGTTGGATACACGTTTTGGTCACTTCATTAATCAATCTCTTAATTTGATGATAACATGAGTAAACTTCATATCTTAAGATTTGCTGTCAAACTGATTGACTGTATTTCTCATGTAAATTTCTTTATATATATTCTTTAAAGTTATGTGATTCCACAAGTGTGATGTGCTACTTTAGACATGAAGAAATGTGGTTTCCAAGGGATATTATTTAACTTTAGATATATTAGCTTAACTGCTGATTTCGAAAGGTTATATATATAGAGAGAGATACTGATTATTAGAAAAATAAAGAGTGATAGTTTATTGACCGTATGTACTTTTAATGCTGGGGGGGGGGTTAAGAGTGTATACATGGTGATGTAACAATGTCAACACCATGGAAAAAATCTTTTGGTTATTAAGAGAACTATAGAACCAAAAGATGGTTTTGAAAATTATATTATGAAAAGGTGTTATTTTCAAATAGTTATTATATGCATCATGAAATCTTCTTGAGAAATAAAGTCATACAAAAATAAAAATGAGGCTTTCAAAATCTGATAAAAATTAACTAAGTATTGATTATGTATAAAAGTATCATTAATTAATAACTGACAAAATTTATTTTCCAGAAGTATCCACTTGGAATGTTGCAAGCAATGATGCTTCATTGATTAACTCAGTGGAATAATTAATAAAAGCCTAACCTATTTGTGTTTTTTAAATGTCTAAGATCACTGGAGAAATTCTTATGCTTGTATGAATTTATATAAATAGTGATTCATATAATATAGGAGAGAAATGTCCACATAAATATAACACTTTTCTAAAAACTGTCTATATTTTCACAAAGGTGTTTTAAAATTAAATGTGAATGGAAAACCATGCCAATAAAATAAGCTAATATTGACAAGGTACCCTGATTCAGTAAAGAAAATTAGCATACCAAGATGAAAAAAAATGTCCTAAACGTAAGAAAAAATTTGTTTAATTGTCAAAATCTTGATGTTCTTAAGAGGAAAGAACAACGTATATTTTGATAATTAAATTATTTTGGTGTTCGTTTATAGAACTTTGGTTCAAAATCTTGGTTTTTGTGCAGTGTAAACACCAATGAATAGTACAAGAAATTGTAGTGCTTCTTTTGCGTGACAAATCACATTGATTTCGAAATTTCTGCAAAAATTCAAATTATTGTATTTTAATGAATCTTTCACGTTTTATTCACAAAAGAATGAAGTTATTTCAGAAATGTCTTTTTTGTTTTCACAAAATCTTCATATTTTTCTTTACATCAGTTACACCATATATTTTTAGTTTCGATAATTAAATTTTGTCTCATGTTCATACTAGTAAAAAGCAGAACTTAAATTTTAATCATTTTCTTTTTTAAAAATCACTGACAAAATATATTCTTTAAATCATAAAATTAGAAATGCGATGAAACTAAAAAGCAATCATCAACGCCGAGGTGGTTCAACATCTCACAGCCCACAGACTATTCTGACAAACAGTATGGTTTCCCTCTCGACAAGAACGGCTAAGCCCGAACTGTTGCTCTAGATATTTCCGAAGCAGTTGACAGAGTCTGGCATATTGGCCTTCTATGCAAGCTGCGAGGTTATGGTATAACTTGACAGTTGTTTGACCTTATCCAGTCATTCCTTTCAAATCGCACAATGAAGGTAGTATTGAACGGACATGCCTTCGGATACTATCATATGACCTCGAGTTTCCCTCAAGGCTCTATTCTAGGCCCTATGTTCTTCCTTATCTACATTAACGATCTCCCAGATATAATAAGATCCCAAAGAGGCATATACGCTGACGACACTACAGTTCACATTCGCATTGATCACAAATCTGCTGAGGTTGACAAAGCAAACCTTGTTGCCGAGCTTGAAAAGGACCTCCGGTCCATGGTGGACTGAGGTAAGAAATGGCTCATGATTTTTAATGCTTCCAAAACAAGGTTGCTATCTATTAAACATCACCGACAACCCCTCCTACCCCACATTAGCATGAATCAGGTTAGTCTCCCTGAAAGCAAAACACTGCGTCTACTTGCCTTAACTCTCACAACAGACCTTAAGTGGAATGACTATATAGAATCCATAGCTAAATATACTGCTAAGGAAGTCGGTTCGCTGTATAAGGTCAGGAAGTTTATCCCGCTTGAAACAATCCTGCACATATATAAAACTACCATCGGCCTTGAATACTGCTGCCATATCTGGTCAGGTGCTCCTGCTATCCACCTAGATATCCTTGAGAAAAACTAACGGAAAATCTGTAATATAATAGATCCCAACTTAGCAGCTCGGATAAAGTCTGCTTTCTCACTGGCGCAATGTGGTTTCCTTGTGTATCTTTTACAAATACTTTCACGTCTTCTACTCTGATGAACTTAGCTTATGGGTGCCTTCTATATATAAATTTACTCGAGCCACAAGATTAGCAACTAGGTCCCGCCCCTTTTACTGTGAAACCAATAAATTGTAAACGCACATTCTACTCAACAGCTTCTTTTCTCGCACTTCCCGCCTATGGAAGCTCCAAGAATTTAAATGTAAAGTTAATAGTCATCTACTATCTTACTAACCTGCATCCTCTCTCTCATGCTCCCTTCTCCATCCACTCCACTCATCAGTATTCTCATCCTTCTCTTGCCCACTTCCTGACACCCCCTATAACCTGTCAGTCTTCCTCATAACTTTCCTCCTATGTAACCCCCTGCAAATCAGTGGCAGTAAAATGCCTTCGCTTGGGGTGATATGAAAAAGAGACATGACTGACTGGGCAGAAGATTTATTTGTTAGAATATATATTTTTTTGCATGCTCTTCAATACTTAATGAAATTTCCAGGAAATCATAAATGTGAAGAGAGATAATTTTTTTTTTCCAATGGTGTTCCAGCAAAATGTTTAATTTTAGGAAAAATTTAAATAAAAAAGTCTTTTAATTTTTTAAACTAATGTATGAAATACGTCAAAGGATTTTGTTTACTGTAAACATTCAATTTAATCCATTGAAATTGGAACTAAATTTAAAGCTTCAAGAAAGTGTTGTATTTTTAAAATTTCATTTTCTTACTTTCAAAATCCAGGGCCTATCTTTTTTTTAAATAATTCATTAAGGGAACAAACAAATCGTGCACAATTTGGTGAATGCCTGGTAATAATTTGCTAGTCATCGGAAGCTCTGTAATGAACCGATGTTATTGGGCGCCGGCATATCATTAATCATGATATGCCCATTCAGGATTCAGTCTTCTACCATCCTTGTCAATTATGTTTACTATGTATTTGACTTTTTCCATGCAAAAAAATTACATTCGGTCTTTTTAATTTTGAAATAGCACTTTCGGATGTTAGGAAAAACTGTACATGATCCTTATGTTAGACTATGCTTTGGTTTTTCATTAGAATATCTTCTATTTCAGCAACTGCAAAATCAAGTTCACACAGCATGGTCTCTATGACTTGTTGAAATATTGTTGATGCTACCTTGACACCAAATGGTAAACGTTCGAATTTAATTTATCTAATCCACGATTCGTATTTATACATAAATAATTTCGAACTCAACTCTTCAACAGGAATTTATTTGTAAATAAGCATTTACAAGCTCAATTTTCGATAAAAAATCCCCGCCATCCATTAAGCTTAGCGGCAATGGTCTTTTGGACTAAAACAAAAAGGTAGTGATAGTCCATCAGAATAACATAAAATCTTGTATCATAGATATCCTCATATTTTTAAAAGTTAGACGCAAATGTTATGTGTTTTTTAGGCGCGTATGTAAAATTATTTATAGCAGGAAATTTAGAAGAAAAGTAACTCTTAAACACAGAGTTCAACTGTCTAACCATTCTACCGAATGCGTTGAGAGATTAGGTGTGAGATGCAAGTGTTTGGCGATCGCAAGAATACAAATGTTTTCCTCTAAGAGGAAGAAACCCTGAAGCACATGACCTTTAATTTACACAGATTACCATAAAAAAAATGAAATAAAATAAAACTTCAAATACACAAAAGAAAAAAAATTATGTTAATAGGAAGGCACAACGAGTTGTATTAAACTTTCAAATAATAAATCTAATCTTTCTTTACCAATTCATAAACTAACAACAAATCTTTGAAGTATTTTAAGTACTTTTGAAACTATATAAATTATTAAAATTAAAAAAACTAAAAACAATTTCATTATTAACTGAAATTTTCTTTTTTTTTCTGACTAATTTCTCTAATTTATATTATTTATTAAAGCAATTAGAAGCTGATCAAATTAAATGTCAGTTATAGTGCATTTTTTATTTCACTATTAGGAGCAGATTATCAGAAATAAAGTCAACATTTTTCAAAAGAAAAATTAGATGATTTGCATTCCACAAGGAATCCTGCGTTTAACTAATAAAATCAATTTCCACAAGAAAATTTTTATTTCTTAAAATTATATGGATTTACAATACATGGAGGTGGGTAACAGAATTATATAAAGATTTATAAAAAAATTTAAAAATAATTTCATTCAATTCTGAATAAGTCTTGCATGTTTAACTGGCGGACCTGAAGTATATTCTACCACCAGGTTTATTTTCGCTCTTTTTCAATCTTTTCACCACAGTTCTACCGATTACCCAATAAACTTTACAATTATCAGGAAAACAGTTGGAAAAGCCCAATATTTAAACAAATTGGAGACGGGGTCAGTTTCTCATAAAACGCTATTGTAAATTGATCCTCCATTTTGAAAACAATCGCCGGGACGACATTACCGTCAACAACGGTAAATTTGTACATTATAAATTTTTTTGGAACTTTTTTCAATTAAACATTACTTTTTACACCAGAAACTTTAACAACGACGTAAAATATTTGCAAAAATTTCAATATTTAAACACATTGGGTGGGGTGGGGGGGCAATTTCTCATACCACTTTAAATCAATCATCCAATTCGGAAACACTGGCTTCAATTTTTTTTTCAACTTGTAAGAAAGCAATGAAATAAAACATGTATATGTTCAATAATTTTATTAGAACAGGGGAATTTTTTCTTAGTGTTTTACATGCCATTTTCTTTTTTCTTTTGTTTCAAATATCAAATTGTTATTTTTACTTCATGTTTCAGGAAAATTATGTCCAAACGGCGGGGTGGGTTCAATAGCCTGTACAAGGAAACTATGTCCAATGTTTTTTTTGGGGGGAGAGGTTCAGTAACATGTCCAAAATCTTTCTAGGAGTGGGGTTTTAATAACATTTCTTCCAAGATTTTTTTTAATGTGTTTTCAATATACTTTTCTTTTCAATAGCTAATTTTTTTTCCAAATTGTTACTTTAAGTTTCAAGGAAACTATTTCCAAATGGACTACATGTCCAGGACCACCCATCAGTTTTCGGTCTTTCTTCATCTTGCTTGTACAGACGTCTCAGCAATATTCATACCACGTGGAGCGATATTTTGGGCTCATCGAAAATGTCCCATTCCTAACGGACATTGTTTTTTTTCATTTGGAAAATCACCAGCACACCTTATCCGCTCTGAAGTTTGCACATGCCTTTTAAAGCTTTATATTTACTAAGTTCTTCATTTAACTAATAACGAAAAAGTTTTTGGGTAATATTGAATTTCTAGAAATTTCATTAATTGGAGTGGGGTTAACAGATGTAAAAAATATTTTTTGTTAACCAAGATTTTATTAAAATAATCATCTTGCATACGTCATTCATTTTAATAAGTCTTGAAAATTTTAATAAAATCAGGCAATGATTTCATATTTGCAAAAATTTCTGAATTAAAGTGTTTTAGTTTTTCACAGGAAAAAACAGTGCTAATACATTCCATAGTAATCTTTTTAATGAATAGCTGACGAAAAAATGAAAAAAAAAAAAACAAACTAAACAAAACGAGATTTTCTATCAATTTCGAACGTGTTAGAAATGATTTTTTAACAATTTAAATAATTTTAAAATAATTTAGTCTTTCCTCTTAATAATAAACACTATGACGATAATTTTTTTTTGTTATGGTCGGTGTTGTTTTTTTCAGTGAATTTGTCGTTGTACCTAGAAGTTTTTGCTGTTGCCCGAAATAGCACATGAGGTGTTGGGGAGGGGAACTAAATCCAACCCAATGTTGAAGAGAATAAATTTATTAACACGGACTTTTACAAGATGACATATATATCCCCCCACCCCATGAAAAAAAATTGATCAGTTTTTCTATTCGAAGTTATAGATAGAAAAGTGGCATCATCAGTGACTTCCTAAACAAATTTGTCAAAAACAAAAGTGAAATGAATTACGTGAAAATTTCTTAAAAATATTTTTCTACCAAAAAGAATAATTTTCAATTGACTCCTGTACTTAACATAATTAAAATAAACTTGAATTTTAAAAAAATGTAAAAATAGTTTTTTGGTTAATCTTAAACATCTGAACTTCATTTTTTTTTTTGTGAGGAATAAATAAATGAGAATTGGCGTGGGAAATCAGTAAAAAACAAAAAAAAAACAAAACAAAACAAATAAACAAATAAAAAAGATGAGAATTATTTGATTTCTTCTACTTACCTTTCAAATCAGAATATGCAACGAGAAAAATCGAGCTGGTTTCTTAATGTTCAAAGAATTCTGTTGGGATTTCTTTTTCAACTTACTCAGATTTTGAATTTTTTTTTCAGTTAAAAGTGCAACACAGTCGAAATGAAAGCGCATTACACAGAGGAAAAAATAGGAGGTCGAAAAAAAAAAGAGACAAGTAAATGTGACTTAAATCCTCTCCCTTGGAACAAATTATTGATATAAGTTATACCTGTACATGAAAACATCATGTAAATTTTAGGTTGCACCTCCACCAATCACAGACTTCTCAACCTAAACAGGTGCTGCATGTGACTGGTAACTTGGCTTTGAGTTGTTACTTAACGTAAAGATGTAAAGGAGAATTTCCTGAGATGAGCAGTTTCTGTATCAAAGTTCGTACCTTCAAAATTCTACAAACGATTTCAGTATCATGACACTGACAGGTATGATGTGTGACATAAAGTTGATACCTGAATTTGATGGTTCAGTGACCGGACAAGCAGGTACTGAATGAATATAAAAGTGGAACTTGCCTTGAGATTGACTAAAGGGGCATTTGCTGTTTACCAGCAACTAAGTCAGTTTAGTGACATATGTGATACACGCTTGGGTGATCATGTCTTGAAAGATACATGACTGACTGGGCAGAAGATTTTCCTGCAGTAGGTTGCCATTACTTTCTGCAGTATATTTGTTGCCAAACTAAGCTATAGAACCCAATCCGTAATGTTATTTAACCCATAGCTGGAGAGACGATACGGATGAATAATTTTAGTACATCTATGTGTGACTTTGACAACGATTTATCGTCTGAAAGTGATCAGATAATTGAGCTCAATGCATCTGATGCTTCCACTCATGCAGAGGTTCAGAATATGCCTGATGACTCCTCAGGAGGTAACTCCCCAACACATGCTTTGAAGATGGTCTCATTAGGATGAAGCACTATGATAAAAGCCTTACTTCAAGCTAATTGATTTGTAATCATGTAATCAGGGAGTAGTCTAGTGAAGAAAATGGTGACCAATCTCATCAAACCAAGTGAAAAAACAGCATAGTATGAAGAAAAAGGTTTCAAAATTATTAAAAACGAACTTTTTTCCATCAAAATGTTTTTATTATTATGAAGAAAGATGAAAGTATTTTTAGTTATTTTTAAAAGTTTTTTAATCCTTTCTAACACGTTCGAAATTTTGTTGAAATTTCTTGTTTTTATTTCCGTTAGCGGGGAGTCAAACCATTACAAGAATTTACAATGGAAAACATTAACTCACTTTTTTTCCGGTGACAAACACATTAAATTCGAAATTCTTCTGAAAATCAAATAATAGCCTGATTTTAATTAAACTTTCAGGACTAATTCACAAATGAATGAAATTATTTTTAAAATCATTATTTTAAAAGAATATTCGTATAAATATTTTTTTACATTTGTTACCATCTTTCAAGAAATTAAATTTTATAGGCTAAATTGGTTCCATTAGTTAAACTCAGGACTCATTGGGGAATGTAAAACATCTAATATTTTGGCCTCTCTTTCCAAAAATCTCCTTTTAATAGTAAAATAAAAAATGAATTAAACTATGACATTTAATTTGATAAGCTTTTAACCACTATAATAAATTAGGGACATTATAGCCTGAAGACAATAAATTTTAGATTAATAATGAAATTTTAAAATAATTATTATATTTATTAAAATTGTAATAACTGATAAAGTTTTAAAGCAATCTGCACTCAGTGGAATATCATTTAAGCAATGTTAGTCAAAATTTGGTTCCTAAGGATTTTAAAAGTAGTAGGTTTCTTGGCAGTTAGAGAGCAAAATAGTGTTACGTTTTCACTAGCAAAAGCAACAGTCGACGCGAAGGACTTTGAATACCCCGACATAAGAAAGTTATTTTTATATTTAATATCAAATGCAAATTTTGTTGAAACAAATGATTTATTTAAATATCCAAGAATCATTACTTGTTTAAGCAGTGTATTTGTCTAATGTAAATTTTACATTTTCACTGATTTGCGTTGTGGTGTTGTGGATATCACCTTGGAAAGAGAAATCGGAGAGCCGAGATTAATTTCTAGTTGAATTCGGTGAATTCACTTTTTTTTTTTAATCATTTCACCCCGAGCAAGGCAGAAACGCCACTGATGTGCAGGGGGTTACATAAATGTAAAAAGATTAATTAGAAAAGAGTGAGGAGTACAATGTAGTTAGAAAGGAACAATAGAAAGCTGAGAAAGCAGGTGCAATGACAGATACATGGGCGGAGAGAACGTGAAGATTATACAGGGGAGGAGAGAGAGCTAGTGTCCAGTGGTTAGTAGGTGAGTATTAACTTTGCTTTTAAATTTCTGGAGGTCGTAGCTGTCAGGAAAGCAAGAATACGGGAGTGAGTTCCACAGGCGGGAAGTGCGAGAGAGGAAGCTGCAGGAGTAGAATTGTCGTCTGCGTTTGGCTAACCTGACTGTGAATGAGTGGGACCCAGTTGCCAGTCTGGTTGCACGGGTAAACACCTGTTGAGGAGGCATCAGTGACTTAAGCTCATCCGAGCAGAAGCCATGAAAGTACTTATAGAAGAGACAGAGGGAGGCCACATTTCGACGATGGGAAAGTGGCTGCAGACGAGTCGCCAGATCAGTACCTATCACATTACAGACTCTCCTTTGGAGCTTGTCAAGAACACTGAGGAGAACGGCAGGGGCACCTGACCATAAATGGCAGCAGTACTCCATGCACGGACGGATGGTTGACTTGTATATATGCAGGATGGATTCAGGTGGAAAAAACATCCTGGATCGACATAGTGACCCAATCTTCTTAGACTTGTTGCCAGCGAAGGCTATAGAACCCTATCTGTCCTGTTATTTAACCCATAACTACAGGGAAGGGACGGATTACAGCATTTCCCAACTGTATTTGCGCGTAAGTGAATGCAAGGAATTTAACTGGAATTCGAACTCGGCTCTCCGATTCCTTGTTCCGAGTCGATATCCACTACACCACAATGCACAATCTCATATTCATGCACAGTTTGCAACATTGTGGAGTAAGCAAACGCTTCTTATAGACTTGAATGTGTCTTTTTCTTTTTCTTTTGAGAATTGGCAAGAAAATAATGAATACTCCTTATTTATTACATTGTGTTTCTTTTTTGGCGGGAGGGGAATCGTTGGTAATGTTATATTAAACATATAGTGATAGAACAAAGAATAAAACAAGTGGTAAATCGGTTTGAATGTCCATCATTAAGAAAAAAGAACGATGAGTAGAGTCATCAAAGTCATCCGTGGAGCCATATAGTAAGAGAGGAATGGTGAGTTATGACTGACTGGGGCAATGTTCTTTGGTGGGTGTCAAATTTATTTTGTTTCTTTAGAGGTGAGTGGGTGCTATTAGTGAAAATTCTGAATTATATATTTCTTTGAGTGTGTAGGTGAAACGGAACCTATGTGCAGAGCCTTTGAGCAGTTGACAAAGTTTTCAGTTCAGTCTTCGGTTTCGGAGTATTCACATTTGACCAGTGGTGAAAATTTGTGTAAAATGAATCAGAAAAAGATCTGATTTTAGGAAGATTATAATTGCAAACAACAATTAATTGACAATTTATTTATTCCAACTTCTTGAAATGGTAAGGGTTTTTATAGTTGATTCACATATATTAATAAATTTGTAAATGTTTATGAAAAAAAATTGTTTACAAATTTATTCTATTATGAATTGCGAAATGAGAAATGTTGCTTTGCATTAGTTTGAAATGTATTAATTTTTAAGATGTTGTAAATATGAAGTTATATTTGTAAACTAAACAATCTAACAAATAAAGTGTCTAATATTTTTGTTGCAAATTTGCAGAAACAAAAAATATGTAAATTCATTATCATATTTAGGTTTTATTACAATTCTGATCACCACTTTTAAAAGAGCCTGCATTGCGGAAAAGTGAAGGCAGTGAAAACAATAATTGTGTCAATGGAAAAACAATCCTTTTTGGCACTTTGAATGTTGCAGGCACAAAGGTCAAAGTTGGCGGCAGAATTTCTTTTTACACTTAAAATAAAATTATATAGTCTACTAAATTACTTAAAATCAGAGAAAATAAACAACATTTGTCAATTATTGGTTACTGCATATTTTGTATAAACAGAAAATCTTGTCTAAAATCTCATTCCTCTTCTTGGTTCTCTCCTGCCTGTTCAGCTGCCATAACCCACAGGAACCACTAATTCCGACTACTCCGAAGACATTCCTTTGATCACAATAGGCGCCTATTCACGTCTTCTCTTAATGAGTGCAAGATAATCATGATCTAATTAATAATTAAAAATATAATTAATAATTAAAAATATAAATTTAATAGAAAAAATATATTCCCTAAATCCAAAGTTAAGATTAAATATACAAACATACATTAATTATAAAGACTCTGCTTAAATAAAAATATCCGGCGACACCAACTACCGACTCCTCTAAGAAATCCAAACGATATAGTCTAGTCATTAGATAATAAAAACTTACAAGGTTAAATCTGTCTAGAATCAAAGACTCTCATTAATAAATCACTTTAAAAAACACCCTCTCCAAAAATACCAACGGTCAGAGACTTATTCCCCTATCACTAACCCCCACCAACACCTCTAACAAAACTAAACAAATAAAAAGAAAGAGGCTTTCCATTACTTTTCACACCGCCTGATGAAACATTGAAGTTTCAATGTCGAAACAAAACTACCTTTGTCGTGGATATATATAGAAAAATTATGTAGATGTTCTAATATATATATATATATATATATATATATATGTGTGTGTATTAAAAATGAAATAAAATAAAATAAACCGCTTTATCATATTGGCTCGTCTTACGACTTTCTTCCTCCAATTTTTAACTTCTTTATTATATCTTATTTGTTCGGTCTTTCTCTTTTATAACTTTATTTTTTTTCTTATTTTCTAACTATATTTTACAAGATATTTACAATAGCGTGATTATCATGACAGACTGTTTAGGAAAGGAAATCTCCATCTGGAATCATTTATAACGCATTTTAGATGTGTCATAAATAATTCGAGATACAGACCAATACTTTAATAAAAATTCTGTTTAAAAACTAAAAGACAAAACATTTAACAGAAATGCTTAAAAATATGTTAATCGAAAAATATTTGCATGTTAAATACTAGTTAAAAAAAAACCCCAACGTGTAAATTTAGTTAAAGATTTATCATTAAATACACAATTCCTTAACAGAATAAATTCGTTTAAAAACTAAAGAAATAATATATACACCTAAACATTGCTTAAAATAAATTACTCAAAATAATTATTTCCATAATATATTATGATTAAATGAGAATATATAACTAGTAAATTAGTTAAAATAAATTACTCATAAAAAAATACATTGCCAGTAATGCTAAGGAAAGATTACGTGTACGAATATTTTGTAAGAAAATAAATCCACTCGAAAGACCAGTAAGACAAGAAAAAAAAAAACGAAAAAATGGAATGTATCAATGAAAGCGACTCAAAAAACATTCTTTTTCTGCAGTTTTTAATATACATATACACAAATCTATGTACACTTTTAAGTTTTAATGGTGGTATTTAGGACGCATGTTCACGGGGAACGCTCGTATTATTAGTAGTTTTGGGCCACGCATTAGCCCTATTTATGCACACACACCTGGTGGCCTTCTCGACGGATTCCAAGATCATTTGAACAGCCCGCCTTATTTAATGTCCAGTTATCCCTAGGCTAATAAGGGCTCGTATCATTGACTTTCCTGCGAACCCCCTACAGCCGATCTCGACTGGGAAACAATGTGTACGCCATCCTTTAGTTCTACACTCGTCTAAGAGCCCTTGATATTTGCTGTACTTCCTCTCAAATGCCTCTTGCTATGCTCCTCCCATGGGATCGTTAACTCCAACAAAATTAACTGTTTCGTGGCGTCCGAATAAACGGTTATGTCTGTACGAATTTTGGAGGACGATATATTTCCCTGAGTAACAGTCTCTGGTGCCAAAAAGTCAGCAATATTCTCAAAAGGTACCAATCCCTGAGGGAACCTAAACAAAGAGCCATTCATAAAAGCAGTCAAATGCATGGGACCCAAAATTTTAAGCAAATCCATACCTCACAACCATTGCACAGAGAATGAATTATCCTGGACATTTGAAAAGTTCACTGCCAATTTAAAACCACTAGCTTGCATACTGTCTACCGCTGCACCTAAACCAACCACATGAAAATCTAAGTCTAATTTTTCATCCACCAGAAAGGGAATCGATTTCATTCCAGTAAGAAGCTTGACATCTAACAATAATTCACTTAATATTTACTGCGCCGAACTCAAAACGGTTTTAATGACAAATTTTCTTTTAGCTGTTTGAACAGGTTTATCATTCAAGGTCCTCATTAAAGGTAAACCGTTGAATGCCAGTGTCTACCAAAGAATTTGCTCTTTTCTCACTCTCGACCTGCCTGATTACGATCTTGACCATGAGTAGCAATAAATATATGTCCTTCTCAAAACAAAGATTTACATTCACATGTTTCTTATCAACAGAAGGACACGAAGCGCATCATTCAAACAGGCGCTTGCAACCCCAACAAGTTTTAAACTGGCTTTGTACGTTAGGGCACTGCTCAGCAGAATGTGAAGGACTAGTGCATTTGGTACATAAATTAGCTGACTTGCAGTCAAGCGGTCCTTTAACGTAAGATATTTCCTTAAAGAATCTCCATTATGAGTGTTGGAACGACAAAAATTGCACCTGAACTTCTCGAGATTTTCCAGGGTTGAGGGTTTTCTTATCCACTGGATGTACCCTAAACTTGCTCGAACCAAGGGCTCTCTGCTCATAAACATTCTCATCGGGACTAGCTGTTTTGGGCTTAGAAATTTCTAATGTTCGGATAGCATCTGAATATACGGAAAATAAATCCTCCAATTCATAGGAATTATTTCCCAACCGGTTGACATCTTCACGCTGAAACAACACTGGCAGTTTATTGAACATTACGTGACTCAAAAACTTGCTTCCTGGACAACCATTCTCCAGGAAATCCAAGGAGAAGGAACTCTTCATTTCATGGAGTTGCCTCTTAATTTTGGTGAGAAACGATCATACGTTATCCCACTTTTTGTCTTTCATAGTCATTATCCAACACGAACTGGGTTTCTACTCTTTGAAGTTCTATCAATATTTCTTCCCCATATTCGCCTTCCATAAGAACATTTCTAATTTACACATTAAGCATTTCTACTGTAATGAGGTGGCTCTCAATCTCAACCCTCAATGACAAAAAGGTCTCTTCATTTACATAATCTCGGGAGTTTGAATTTTGCAAACCAGAATTGCCGAGTAAGAATTTTCGCAAAGAAAACAAAAAAACAAAAAAACAAACAAACAAGAAAAGCGAATTACATTCAATTCCAAAGAGAAAATATCTATTTCTAACCAGCTAAACAAAGATGTTTGCAAAAACTGCACTCATTTTTATTTCTCACTATTTATATTATTCAAACTTATTGTCATCTTGCCATGTCCATGACATTCCGGTCGTTGTCTGTTTCGGACTTCTTCGGGTGCGAGGAATTTTGAACTGAACGCTTTATTACTGCCACTGGGGTATATCATTCTCATTGCTTGTACAAACCCACTTGTGGTAGTCATGAGATATTTCCCTTTAACTCGACTCATTGTAGCCTGGTATTGAATTTACTACTCTTTTTTGGTCAAATCACTGGAAGTAACCAACAATTATATCCACTGGGACATGTGTCCTTGAGAACAACAGCGATTGAATTTCTAGGACATATAAAACTAATGTTTCAGTAACCTTTTTTACCAGACTTCGCATTGCAATTTTTGATGTTGATGGTCTTCTGAGGTATTTTTTATCAGAGCTCATATTGCAATTTTTTCACTCTAATGATTTTCTCTGGCACTCCATATAAGTGGTTCCCATATTTTATTCATCTTTATGCTTGGTTGATTTAGAAGATTTTTGTAGCCTCGCATATGCACTGCTTACATGATTTTATGTAGTTTCCAATAGCGATCTCTGCCTGTTACTTCATCTGCGTTCCATGGTCGGGTAGTGATCCTCTTTCTCCATCCGTATGTGGTCAACTACACCTGATTTTTCTAACTCTTGTGTTATGACGTTGCGATTTTTTTGTAGCTATATCTTGTCTTTTTTATATTTTGTTTACTTTCTTTTCAAAGTTGTAAGCTTTTGTTGCCAAATGATGTTCATTTCCTTTTTTGCATTCTTCACAGCATAATTGTTTTTTCAGTTGTAAAGATTAAATGTTTAATTGTCCAATGCATTCTCAATTTTCCTTAACTAGAATTATTACACATGCCCTTGTATATGGGCATTAACATATTTAGTAGTGATCTGTTGATTTTGTTTTCTCTCAATTCAGCCAATGAATTAATGTCTGTATATGGCACGGGGTTAGTGAATTGGCTTAAATATTTGATCTCTTCATTAATGAATCTCTTCATGTTGATTACCTAAAAATATATGTATATCCCTCAAGGCCTGCAGTCCAAATAATTATCATGTATTACTTCTCCAGAAACATTTACGCTGGATCATCTGTGATATGCTTTTTTTAGCCATCAACCAAATCCAAATGATTCTAACTCTTGAAATGCCAATGTTCTTTCAATAAACTTGAAGTCTTGCTTATTGAATACACCAAATGACTGTTTTCATTGATATATTTCCAACACAGCTATCTGTATAACATTGTCAATGTTTTTTACTGTTAAGTGATGAATCTTCAAGATATCTCTGAAATCTTTCTATTCTTTCAGAATTTAAAGGTTTTCTGTCACTTTAATACAATGAGTCTCTTTTTTTATAATTCTCAGAATTGTTGATCTAGAAACATTGAAATGCTTAGAAAGTTTTGTATATCCATCACCTTGATGTTACCTATCAAATGTTTTTTATTCAGATATTCTTGTTTAGTTTGGCAGCCTTCACCATTGTTACATCTCTTTCTGTTCAACTCTGCCTTTTATGTAATAATTCGATATATTCAGGTCTGTAGAGGGAGGAAATAATATTTTTGAGGTGACACGAATATGGAGGTTGGAAATTATTCTTTGGTTTTGATCTTATGAGATGTTGTAGTGTCTTGTTGGGAAATGTACAGTCTTCATTTGCTCACACTCTATTCAAGGCTTCACAAACCACCCCAAATTCTCTTCAAGGACCTAGTGAAGAAACGACGTATAGCAATTGCCTTGTTTCTCAATACTCCCTGAAACATCACATTTGGTGGAAACTTTGTGTAAATGTTTGGTGGAACATCCATAGAATCTGCAGAATCCATCACTTGTATGGTATTCATCAACTGTCTTCATTCAAGGATTCTTGTTAAGTTTGATGGCTTTCAACATTTTTATGAAATGAACAAATCATTGTGGTATATGGCACTCACATCTTATCTTCAGAAACTTCTAAAATATCATAGAATTTGGTTAATTTTCATTTTAAATGGATGCTTTGTATTTTAATAGATGATTTGCTTTTTCATTCTTGACTGTCAAAAGACTTATTCATTAGTATTATTCTTCATTATACATTTAGTGAGCCTGCGTTAAAATATGTTTATTGACTAGAAGAAAAGGGAATTGGCTACCGACTGAGATGGCAAATGAAACGAGAGAAACTGAGAAAAAAAAAACAACAATTTCATGCAAACCTTTGTTCTGTTATAAAAACCTGCACGAATCATTCACATACCAGAGACAACCTTGCAGAGACCCTGCTTTAAGTTAGAGAGAGACACACTGTCCTACCCTCACTGACTGAGAAGAAGGCATGAAAGAACTCATAGAAAAGACAGAGGGAAGCAACATTCCACCGGTGAGAACATGGCTGATTATGAGCTGTCAAATCAGAACAAATTACCCTCCACATCCTCCTTTGCATTTTGTCGAGAACCCGGAGACGAACAACAGGAGCACATGAGGAGATATGGCAACAGTATTCAATGCATAGATGAATGGTAGATTTATATAAATGTGCCACATGGCAGAAAAAGATGTTTTTTTGATACTTGCATGAATTTACAGAAGTTGTGTTTTTATTTTCTGAGAAGATTTTCTGGTGCATATTATAATAGCTATTTGAATGTAAACAACTTTAGATAATATTTCTTTCTAAAACATCTTTGATTCTTAAGAGTTGATATAAAATAATTAAAAATCAGAATTTTTTATTAATGGTACAAAGATCTTTTTTCATTGTGTTGATATTCTAATATTACATTCATAGCAACAAATTAATAACTGACTGAAATATGTAAATCCACTCATTTTTGATACCAAGGTTTGAAACTGAATTTTTAAAAATCAAATGTTTTTCTGAAGCATTAATTTTAGCTTAACTGACAGCTAAATGATTAAATATACTACTCCCAATAAAAAATACTCTAATATATTTCAAACGGAAAGTATATACATTGAAATCTAAAAGTTTTTAATTTTAAAAATATTTTCAATTTTTTTGCCATTTCTGAGTGATTGGCACAATTGTAAACAAAAGTTTATTTTTGGTTTTGAAAATATTGCAAAACTAAAACATATTTTTTACACATTATTTTTTGAAAATTAGCAAATTTATAGTTAAATTTTTCTGATTTGAAACAATTACTAGTTGTTAATAATCTGAAATCAAGGAGGGCTTATCTTTGTGATCTGCATACTGATAGATGAGAGCTTCCCTTAACACGTCTAGCTAATTATGGTAGACCAGAACTGACATAAACTTTTGAAACCGAAGTGAACATGTTTTTTCTGTGTTTTAAATACCTAGTAAGTTTTTAAAATTAACACATTTTTTGCAGTCATCAAGGAGTTTATTGAATTCTGAAAAAAAGTGTTAAAAAAAAAACTGAATGACTTTCCAATTGAAAGATTTTTTAAAACTTAATTATCACAAATGAGTGGAGGTACCTACATTCATGATTATTTTTAAAAAAAATGAGGAAATTAGAAATGGAAATAAAAAACTCACTTGATAGTATTATTTGAAAAGCCTATTGAGTGTTGAAATTTACACACAAAACATGGAAATTAAATTAAAGAATTGTCTTTAATGATATTGTATTTATAGCCTACCATGAAAAAAGCATTCTTGCATGCACTAAAAAAGTTAAAACTATTTAAACAATCTTGGTGTGTGAAGATAAGTATTAACCTTCTCAATTTTCAAATAGTACTTATAGTCTCCACTTATTAACTTAATCTAATTAGTACAATGATTGGAATAAATTTTCAAGAACGTTTTAAAAGTTTATAAATTATTATAATTAAGAAAATAAAAATGAAATTAATTCTTGTAAAACTTCATCATTCATTGAATAAATTTTCTCTTCACACTATGATATCCTGAATGTATATTGATTATAAAAGCAATTCAAAGTTTACATAAATGATAAAATGCTAGTGTTTTATTGCAGTTTTGTTTTTACTTTTCGGAGCGAATTTCTGCAAAAGAGCAACTATAAGAAAAAAAATAGGTGATTAACATTATCCAAGGAGACTTCCTTTTTAACTAATCAAATATTTTCCATATTTGTCAAAATTCTTTCTGAGCTTATAATGTCCTTATATATATATATATATATATATATATGAAACAAAAGCTTATCTAATTAAATAATATCATGGTTTTATTCATAGTTTTATAACATGTTTTCTTTTACTATTTAGAGCAGATTTTCAGGAAAGGAATAACTGTGTGAAAAAAAATTAACTAATAAAATAAAGTTTGTGGAGAGAATGTATTTTCTAGAAATTTTATGAAAGTAAGTTGGTGTGGGGAGCAACAGATGTAAAGAAATATTTTTTTCAAGATTTTATGAAAATCATAATTTATAAATGAATTCGTACATTTGTGAATAAATCCTAAATGTTTCATTAAAGTCCAGCAATAATTAGGGTGCTGCAAGAATTTCCAAAATTATGTGATTTTCACTGAAAACAAAGGCACCAAAATTCCCAAAGTCAGCTTTGGTCCCCTGCAGAGGCAAAAAAAAAAAAAAAAAAAAAAAAAAAAAAAAACGTAATTTTAAACCAAATTTCAAACACGCTAGAAAAGATTGAAAAGTATTTAAAATAATTTTAAAATCCTTTGATCTTTCTTTGTAATAATAATGTAAACATTTTGAAGATAAAACGTTATTTTTGTTAAGTTTTGGAGCCTTTTTTCACGCTAGTGTTTTTCGTGAAAAAGTGCATGTAGCTTTTATATATATATATATATATATATGTATATGTATATATATTAGGGTAGGTTGAGTTTTTTACTTTTTTTAGAAAATCAAAAGGAATAATGTACCGAAAGTTGTGTATAAACCGATTAAGTACTGATACAAACAATTAAATCTGACACTTCAAACTGTTTTTTGAGCATTTGTCATCAATGGTCGTAAACAAAAATGCACTGAAAACTTCTAGATTTTCCAAGATTTGGCCAAAATAAATGAGAAAACCAAAAAATTTCAGTATTTAAATCAAGGAATGTTGTTGTTTTATTTTATTTTGATAAAATAAAATGAAGAAATTATAACTAAACTTCACATTGAAAATCTGCACCCCCATCGTAATTATCAGTGAAAATTTGAAGTGCTGATTTTACCTCATGAATTTAGTAGTAATATTTGAATACATTAAAAAAACTGATGTTTTTGTATTATGAATAAAAATACAGCAAATAATCAAATATGAAAAAATAAATTATATTTTAATAGGGCTTAATATATAGAATCAAATAGCTTGATATAAGAGACCTTAAACAAAAATGCTTATATGGGCATTCATTTTCACTTTAGTGTTTGCACTATCAATTTTACATTTATCTATATAAATATCTTTTATATTATTATTGGGGCTAAGAAGGCTCATACCCCACAAATCCAAGTGCAAAGTATTTAATTTTTAACCTATACATGTTTCAGGTGACTCCAATATGATGATAAAAATAGCAGTTTATTTTGTCTTTACGTTCAACTGCGCAAATAAATATGAAGCTTTTGGTAGTGAGTTTTTTATCGTTGATTGCATTAGATGTGATTGCATTAGATGTGTTTAGCTGTCATGTACACGTTGACTTCTAGAATTTAAAAAGGTTTCAAAACTGGTATTTCCAAATCAAACCAAAAGTAGTATGACCAAAACAATGCACACTTTCACTGTATGAAGAAATAAAAGAGTACTGATACCATGATTTTAAATCATTATTATTTCCATGTCTTAGTCATGGAATTTTTCTGCTAACTTTTGAATATCGAACATTGAAAAAATAAAAAAACGAAAACAGAGTCGCTAATTCAGTGGCTAAATGAATTCTTCCCTAAGTTCTCTCTCTTTACAGGAAAGAAAGGAATAGTGAAAATTTCTTAAAAAAAAGAGACTCCTCAAGACTAGCAAATTATTGTGAAGAACCTTTAATTTTTTATTGTTTGTGGAACCAAGGCTATAAACTAACCTATGCAAATGGATGAGTTTTGCAGCCTGCACACAATTCCACCCTGTTCTTAATAAAGCGGTATTTTTTCTCTAATTTAAACCATTTGTTTTATATTTAATTTAGCTTTTTTCTCCTTTCCTTTGTTCATAGCAGCTTTTTTTTTCACTGAAAAAAAAAAAAAGAAAAAGAAATTTACTGCAAAAGAGAATCAATTCTCAAAGTGTCAATCTACTATCTCAAGTTTATCTCTAGCTAATTTGAAATAATTGGTTGATAATAGCCCAACATTCTATAAAGTTTAGTAAAGAGAAGAAAGGACAGAGAAAAGTGACTTGATTCATGTCCCATAGAACCTAGAAGATAAGTTTTGTCAATCAAGAAAAAATTTTTTTTATTTTATTTTATGTATACAGATCACCCAATTTCAGAGGAGGCTTTACTCAGTTACAAAGCAAAGAGTAATACAAGATTAAATAAATTAATGGAACACTTTGTAATCTACACTAAAACACAAGGAAATGATCTGATCAAGCTTTATTACATGGATTAATAATCACAAAATATGCCTGAAGGAATCAATGAAAAAAAGCAGTTCAATCAAATCCTGCTTAAATCCAATCTGAATTCCAAAGAAACGCCTCCAGGCTGATTCAAGTGCTCTCTTTCAGCATGGAAAAATACATTATAAAACTGACATGAGAAGGAGTTAGTCAGTTAAGTGCCATACGCGATATGTGCTTGAACAATCATGTCTTGAAAGAGACATAAATGACTGGGCAGAATATTATCCCACAGTAAGTTGCCATTACTTTGAGGTAGACTGGTTGCTAGACAAGGCTATAGAACCCAATCTGTCCTGTTATTTAACCCGTAACTGGAAGGAAAAGACGGATTAATATCTTTCCCAAAGACATCTGCACCTAAGTGAATGCAAGGAATTCCACTTAAATTCGAACTCGGCACTCCAGTTTCTTGTTTTAAGTCAATATCCACTACACCACAATACACATATCTGATCTTCATGCATAATTTGCAACACTCTAGAGTAAGCAAATGCTTATTATATACATGAACATACCTTTTTTTGTTTCTGTTTTTCTTGAGGATTGGTAAAAAAAAAATAAATACTACTTATTAAATACATTGTGTTTTTTTTTTTGGCTGGGGAGGGGAATGGTTGGTAATTTTATATTAAGCATGTAGTCATAGAATAAAGAAGAAACGACGGAGGTTTAGGAAATAAATATTTGTATTAACAAAACATACAAGTGGTAAATCAGTGTGAATGTCTGTCATAAAAACAAAACGATGAGTAGAGTCATAAAAGTCACCCGTGTTGCCATATATTAAGAGAGAAATGGTGAGGTATGAGTGACTGGGGCCACGGTCTTTGGATGGTGTCATTAGAGTTGGGAGTTTGCATCTTGATGAGTGTTGTGAATCATAGCTGCCAAAGAATTTTTTGATGAGTTTTTATATCTTTTTCTTAGGCTCAGATCAACTTCAATTTCATTTTGTTTCTTCTCGTGGGAGGGGGTTCTACTGGTGAAAATTGTGGATTGTATTTTTCTTTGAGTGTGTAGATGAAATGGAAGCTACGTGCAGAGCCTATGAGCAGTTGAGAAAGTCTTTAGTTCAGTCTTTAGTTCAGTCTTTGGTTTTGGAGTATTCACATCAGGCCAGTGGTGGAACATGAATCAGAAGTTCTGTTTTTGGAAAATTATGGCAGCAGACATCACTTAATTGGCAATTGATTCCAACTTTATAAAATGGTAAAAATTTCCTTATGAATAGTAATTGTTTTCAAAGTTATTTTTTTTAATAAATTGGTAAATGATAAATATTGAATTGCATTAGTTTCAAATGTATTGATTTTTAAGCTGTTGTAAATATGAAATTATATTTCTAATATAAACAATGTAATAAATAAAGAGTCTAATATTTTTGTTGCAAATTTGCAAGAATGAAATATATGTAAATTCATTTTCATATTTAGTTTTTATTACGATTCTGATTTATTTCGGACAATATGAAGCTGTTGGTTGAGTTTTACAAGCTGAATTAATCCGTATTGATCTGGTGTCACAGGAAAAAAGACGTCATGATAGGCCAAGGGCCGGAATTAACAGCATCTACAAAGGGAGACCATTTATTTCAATAATATTTCCAATAGGATAGAAGAATATTGAAAGGACTTAAAAATTATGAATTTTAAATATCATAAATTACATTACAATTTTAATACATTTTTCAACAAATATTCTACATGAACTTTCAAAAAATTTATACTTATACAATATTTAGTAAACGAATATTCGACAGTTGGTATATAAAACTCATACTAAAAAAATAAATTTTACAATTATCCACAAGGTTGTATCCTACCAAACAACTAAATATTTTACAATTATTTCACCCCAAGCAAGGCAGGACTGCCACTGGAGTGCAGGGGGTTACATTCAGAGAAAAGACAAGGTACAGGGCATGACAACTGACATTCCATTTGGAAATTGTAGCTTTCAGGGAATCAAGCAAATGATAAGGAGTTGCACAAATGGGAAGTGTAAGAAAAAACTGTTATAGTAGAAGAGGTAGTTACATTTAACTATTTCAATGGTACAAGGATAGTACCTGAATGCCAAACTTATAGGATATGCAAATACATGTGGGTTGGAACAACAGGTAAACGAAAGCTTGTAAGATCAATTTCCTTGAAAATACTTGAACAAAAGCAAAGGGAAAGCCACATGACATCAGTGAGAAAGTGAGTGAAGGTGGAATGCTAAGTCAGGATTGATTATGTTGCCAATCCTCTATTGGATTTTGTCAAGAACCTCAAGTAAAAGAACAGGGGCACCTGACCAGATATGGCAACAGTATTTAATGCACTGACAAATAGTAGATTGATTCTGATAAGAAGCAGGAAAGTTTCATATGGTAGTTAAATAAATATGTTTTCATATGTGATCAATTGAAGTAGAAAAATTGAACAATATATATAAATAAAAATTAGCCACATGCCATAGTGGATCATTCTTTCAATAGATTAATAAAAAGTAAATATTAATGTCAACATGAGATTTTCTTCTTGATAAGATGTTGAATAATGTAACAATCACCCATTTGAAATCATCTTTTATTGATTGTTCTTGGAAGTTTTTCACTTTCATGGGTTTTTGCTCCCACTTAATGAGACCTCCAATTTATTTAAATTTAATTTGTATATTTAAAATATCTATAAAACATACTGTTTAAATAAATCTCTCTAGATTATGTTTATAATGGCAAAACATGTGAAAAGAAAGAATGTAGTGTATAGCAATTTCATGAATGTACAACAGTGAAGATGGAGGTTTTGATGAGCATGGAACCACCTCGTAAGTGCTGTTGTTCCCAGGTCTGTCCTGACACAATGTGGTAGCACCTGTTAGGGACACAGCTCTGAGCTAATAGTGAACCCCAAACATAAAAAAGACTATTAAAGTATAAAAATACATTTTTGTAATAAATACTAGCAACATATTTTAAATTAAAAAAATGAGCAAGGATACCTACTTAAAGTAAGATTACAAACAATACATTTTATGGTAGAATTAACAGCAACACATTTAAGCAAAATGACCAACAATACATTTTATATGTATTTTAAAACATACAATGGCATTTCGAATATTTCAATTTCAGCATTAATTAACTCAGATTAGTTGATATGCTGCTAAATTAACCAATCAACCAACCTGAATATCTTTCAAGTACTTCTTGGTCCAACCCCACATTTATTTGAAAAGAAGTTGATACATAGGATAAAAAGAAAATCATTATATTTCTCCATATTACATTAAATAACTATAATACACTTCACTTTCTCCATTGTTTTCGGTGGTAGTCATTATATATATATATATATATATATATACACACATAAACACACACTCACTTGCAATTGAGCACTGCAGAGAGCAGACAATTGCATAAACAGCAGCTGTTTATGTCTTTACGCAATGTTCTTGTGTTACTTTGTAGCACACCCATTTACAGCGATTATCGTGTAGAATGTTCCACTGATGGCATTTTCTACATATCATGAAATACATTACACACTACGAAATCAGCTTTTCTATGACATTGCGCTTATAGCTCAGTGGACGAACATCCAAATGCTGTCAAATCAGTTCGGTTTCAGTCCCGGCTTGAGGCAAATCTGTTAATCGAGCTGCACTAAAGATCTGTGATACAGAAAAACAGGCTTGTCTGCACATGGTTTATGTTTATATATACATACATATGCATCCTGTTTAATTGTGATAATGTTTTGTGTCAATATTATTTTTTCAGTGATATAACTGATAAAATGTATTTTGGGAAGCAAATTTTTTAATGTAAATTTGTTGATATCGGGTTGGAGGTAGAGCATTCATAAGCACAAAGAGTTTGTCACTTTAAATGAGCAGATTATCAGTTTAGTATTCTCTCTTTCATATATATATATATATACACACGATGTACCAAAATACTTTTGGAAACTTTGAGGCAGATTCCTCATAAAGAACATGATCAAATGTGCATATAAACAAGGGATCATTAAAAACAATTGATTTATGCAGGTTATTTAATGTGGAAACACTTCAACACAACATGGGGACGTGCAAAACCATTCAACACTGTCTTGAAGTATTTCAAAGATTTCTCTAATCAATGATCCAATGGGTGCATGCATGTGCAGAAGCAAGTGGAGAACATTTGTTATGATTTGCTGTTGAGGTACTACAATGGCCTTTTGGGCATACATTCATAGGGGCATTTTACCTTGATCTAGTGACAGTATTTTGTGACAGTATTTTTTATATACTCTGGATAAATTAGGATAGTTAAGACCTCAGATCTTCTCTGCACACAATCTTGGAAAATTTTAATCTATTTCGGTTGATCTAATATTTGGACAATACTTTTTGGCTCCTGCCAAGTGATTTAATATTGCCCCTGTATTACTTCATAATATATATTATAATTATATTATGTTATAATTATACATAATTCATAATCGTTACCTACATATGAATAAATCTATGTTGCTTCTTTGTTTATTCCACAAACTGTGCACTAAGATTTATTAACAAGAAGCATTTTTCATGGTTCATCAAACTCATTCAGTTTCCCTTCTTGCTCAGTTTATCCTTCTGAGATCAATATAAAATGAAGAAAGTTTTATTTTGATCCTCTTATCAAAAGGCTCATTTTCTTTACTGTATTTCCTTTGATCTTTTCTATATTATCGCTTTCTATCTCTTGCTATTAAAGAGTTATCCAAGCAGCTAGTTCAGCAGTCGCAACACATTTGTTTAATTGTGAATACTTCCTCTTCAGAATTTGTTAAAACAATGTGCATACCAACATAAAAGAACATATAAAACAATAGCTGGTGAGTTGAAAAGGAAAGAGAAGAATTGTCAGTATAAAATTCACTGTATTGATGGTAATGTGAGAATATAGGCAACTTTTGAAAAAAAAAGAGTCAGTAATGTTTTGGAGTTGATCAGTTTGTTGGCTTGGTTTTCTGGTCAGATGTGGTGGGACTGAAATCTATTTGGACAGATCTTATTTTAAAATAAATATTAGAAAATTAAATAAAATCTTTCTTGTAGCTTTAATTGCAATTTATTTTGAAGTTAATAGATGGAAATTGTTGAGTCATTGGCCATGGTGAATACAAAGAAAAATGCTCCACAAATGGAATTGACAAATTTTTCAAAAACAATAAAGAAAGGAAGTAAAGTAACAAGGACAAATAATGCTAAACAAACAATATACATGCTAATTAAAACTAGGCAAAGCAATAGTAATAAAACAAAAGTTATAAATTCAGGTATATCGACAGATCTACTAACAAATAATTTCATTAAACATATAATCTTTCGAAAATAAAATATACTCTTTTCTCATTTTAGAAAAGTTACCCAAGTTAAATTAATCTGCATTGAAAAAAAATATTACTTTTACTGCAAAATTTTGCAGAAAAGCATTTTTAGTGACTTTGGAATACACATATTCCAGAAAGGTTATGAATATATAATTGAAAAAACATGCAATAAATCAATCTCAGATGTGCTCAGATTTTCTCATACAATCCAAACAACAGATAGACAGAGATAAAGAGAAAATCCAGATGATAATATAAGAGGGGTTTTAAATTTATTCCTCGTCCAGCTGATATACTTCTTTCAAATCTCTGCATTTTATCCTTAAATTTACTAAATGATTTTTGCATGCATTTTAAGTCAGGAGTGTCATAATGCAGTTTTTGTTTGTAACCTCTGAACTCACAAGCTATTGTGTATGAATAAAAGTTATATTCAAATAATTTTGGGGAAGATATTAGACATTAATTTTACAAAATTCTATTAACACTTGAATTTACCAAATGACTTTAAAACACATTAGTTTCTCATCTATAATAAAGTGTATGTTAAATTTTACTATGATGTATATGCATTTTTAACAATATATATGCAAATATGTTTGTTTAGTGTTGTTCTGGATCCTTTTCAGTAGACTATTGCTAGTCGTTAAATATGAGTATGCAATTAAAAATAATCAAAATATATTAAACTTCTGAGAATAACATCCAAAATAAAGAGGTTTGAATCAATCAGATGAAAATTAAATATTGTACAGGGTTCATTATGTAAAATGAAGGAATTATTCAAGGCTGACCTGTAAAAATACACAAAACAGAATCAGAGACCAGTGTAAAAATACTGGCAGAGGTTTAATATATGTAAATTAAAAATAAAAATAAAAATAAATACAGACACATTATGGAAAGTAAATGCTTTATTCAGATTACTACATTCCCTATGTTTTTGCTCAATACAAAAATGGCTGATCTGCTCCATCCAGTGTGACGTGTATCCAAAGCGATTAACTTGTAAAAATTAAAAATATATATTAAAAGACACTGAGAAAGAATGTTTCTGTTTATTAGTACAAATCAAATAAATCTGATCACCATGAGAAAAATATTTTTATTTTACTAGTTTTATGTTACTTGTTCAAATTTGAAATTAATTCTTTTACATTAATAAAATTTGCAAACCATCATACATGCAGTTCGAACAAGTTTGTGTTGTATATGTCAGATAAGACATGATATTTATGGAAATACCAACTCAAAAAATGGACATTGAGCATACTGGTTTCTCTGAGAAGGCATATTTGCATATTTTACAAAAACAATGTCACCGCTGAGAAAAACAAAAAAAAACTGAATATAATGTAGGATATTGCTAAAATTAGAAATTCATAAAAATCACAGATATGAATTCTAGCCTGAGTGTGTTTGCATTTGGTGGTTAAAAATCAGACCTCTGTAAAAATACAGATCCACACATTTCACAAGAATATGGTTTCTCTCTAGTGTGTATTTGCATATGGCATGACAATTTCGACTTCCTTGAAAATGCAAGCCCATAAATTTTACAAGAATATGGCTTCTCTCCAATATATATACGCACATGTCACACCAACTATGACCTATCTGAAAATGCTGATCCACAACTATGTGGTTTCTCTCCAATATGTGTCTGCATATGAATCCCTAAATGTGACTTTTGTGAAAATGCTGATCCACAAATTTCACAAGAATATGGTTTCTCTCCGGTATGTGTTTGCATATGGGGCACCAAAAATGACCGATCATAAAATGCAGATCCACAAGTTACACAAGTATGTGGTTTCTCTCCAGTATGTGTTTGCATATGAATCCCCAAATGTGACTTCCGTGAAAATGTAGATCCACAAATTTCACAAGAATGTGGTTTCTCTCCGGTATGTGTTTGCTTATGGCGCAGCAAATTTGACCTATCTGAAAATGCAGCTCCACAAATTTCACAATTATGGGGTTTCTCTCCGGTATGAGTTCGCATATGGCGAACTAAAGATGATCTCTGTGAAAAGGCAGATTCACAAGTTTCACAAGTATGTGCTTTGTCTCCAATATGTGTTTGCATATGAATACCCAAATTTGACCTATGTGAAAATGCAGATCCACAAATTTCGCAAGAATATGCTTTCTCTCCGGTATGAGTTCGCATATGGCGAACTAACGATGATCTATGTGAAAAGGCAGATTCACAATTTTCACAAGTATACGGTTTCTCTCCAGTATGTGTTTGCATATGAATCCCTAAATATGACTTTTGTGAAAATGCTGATCCACAAATTTCACAAGAATATGGTTTCTCTCCGGTATGTGTTAGCATATGGCGCACCAAAGATGACCGATCATAAAATGCAGATCCACAAGTTACACAAGAATATGGTTTCTCTCCGGTATGTGTTCGCATATGGCGCACCAAAGATGACCGATCATAAAATGCAGATCCACAAGTTACACAAGAATGTGGTTTCTCTCCGGTATGTGTTTGTTTATGGCGCAGTAAATTTGACCTTTGTGAAAATGCAGATTCACAAGTTTCACATGTATGTGGTTTCTCTCCAGTATGTGTTTGCATATGAATCCTTAAATGTGACTTTTGTGAAAATGCTGATCCACAAATTTCACAAGAATATGGTTTCTCTCCGGTATGTGTTCGCATATGATTCATCAGAGATGTCTTCTTTGGAAATGCAGTTCCACAGATTTCACAACAATATGGTTTTTCTCCGGTATGTTTTCGCATATGATTCATCAAAGTTGACTTCTGTGTAAATGCAGATCCACAAATTTTACAAGAAAATGGTCGCTCGCCGGTATGCGTTCGCACATGCTCCACCAAAGTTGACTTAACCTTAAACGCAGATCCACAACTTTCACAAGTATGTGGTTTCTCTCCAGTATGTGTTTGCATATGCTTCTCCAAATGCGACTTCTGTAAAAATGCTGATCCACAAATGTCACAAGAATGTGATTTCTTTTCAGTGTGCATGTTCGTATGGTTTTTTAAAGGTGATTTCCATGAAAATGCTGATCCACAAACTTCAGAACAGTATGGTTTCTCTACAGTGTTTGTTTGCCTGTGGCGCACCACAAATGATATTTGCGAAAATGCAGATCCTCAAATTTCTCAAGAATATGATCTTTCTCCAGTGTGTGTTTTCATATGACATAGCAAAGATTATTTGTTAGAGTATGCAGATCCAATCTTTACAAGAATATATTTTCTCTGCAGTGTTTATTTTCATATCACACTTCAAATTTGACGTATAAGAGCAGATATATTAATAATATTCAGGTAGAGTCTCTTCTTTCTCAGTTTGCAAATAGTGCTTCAAATTTGACTCCTGTAAAGATACACACCAAAAAACATTAAGAACATCGTATCTCTCCAGTGTATGTCTGCATATGGCACTTCAAATAAGATAAATACGTAAAAAAAATAACGTCAAACTTCATAATAATGTGGTTTCTCTCCAGTCTGTTACCATGTAACATTATGAATTCCTTGAAATGCTGATCCTCCAAATGCACGAGAATATGTTTTTCGATATGGCTCACTAAATCTAAATGATTCCAAACGTTTGCAAACATTACACGAACATGATTTCTTTCTTCTCATACAGTTACACTAAGTGTCTACAAAAAAGAAAAACTGCACAGTTTGTAGTATGTGATTCTTTGGCAGTTAAATTGATTTCGTAAAACAGATACACAACTTTTACATGATAGCAGCATATATTTCACCGTTATTAATAGAAAGTCCAAAATCTTGTTTTCTTTCATTTCAATTTCTAATTATATCAGGTCGTATTAAAATGATTTTTTGTACAATCAAAACACCTGTGAAGAAAAATAAAATGTATTGTAAAAAGAGACAAAGTATAATAAATGAAATGAGTTTATTTTTTAACAAAAATGTATCAACATAAAAAGTTTAGTCCAAAACAGAGACACAAAAATGCTGCAATCAAAAAAAAAAAAAAAAAAAAAAAAAAAAAATCAACTTAATTTACTTTTAAGAAAATATGTGTGTACGTTGATTTTTCTGAAAAATTTTAAAATGTCTAAAATATGAAATTTTTCATAAACTATGACTTCTACAACTCAATTTTCACTAAACTGAAGCAGACAACAACAGAGCAATTATTAAATAAGTTAAAGAACAATCAAGAAAAGAACACTTAGTTATGAATCTTGAAATGAGAAAAAAAAAACATTAAATTTGACAGCAAGGGAAACTGTTTAAGAATGAAGAATCAATTTCAAATATGTAATGAAGTACTTTGCTTTATATACACTTTGTATAAATGATTGTAATCTGGCAATTAGTTATCTGCTGATATAAATCAAAATTACAAGTGAATATTGTTACAACCATGTTGAAACAAATATAAAACTTAAAATTAAAAGAGACGGTTTAGATCTTTGCAAAAAATTATGGCCAAGGTTTCCTAGTCTGGAAGTGGATGGTTCCTTTTGCCGGGTCAAAATATGCCTAAGACAAATAATCAATAGAGATGAACAACAAACACCATTATAAAAATTTAAGATTTAATAGAGAACGAAAATAATATAAAGAAACATGTCTGTGTAGAAAGTTTTGTGAAATGAAGAAAAGAGAATTGAAAAAGTTTCGTTGGTTTTCTGAAATCAAATTATTTGTTTCTTTTCTCTCTCTCTCTTTAATATTTTACAATTGTCTTTTCCGTTCATTTTTTTTTTACTTCAGGTTTTTACTTTGTTACAACCATGAGAGTGTCATTTAGCAAACTTCACTATCTTCTGTTCTCAAGTGAAGTTCATTTCGTTTTTGCAGTTTTCACTGTCATCTAAGTTATCTTACGTGAAAATTCAACATCAAGTAAACTGACTTGCTCTCAGTTTTTCTTAACTGGAAAAACATCATACATGACTTTATATTTAGTGATTAACATAATTGGCGATTCACAGTTGCTATTCTATTTGCGAGTGGTCAATTGAATAAATGTTTATATGTGGCATGGTATTAAGGTAAATGCGGTAGTTAAAATATTCCACCTCTTCAATTTGCAACCTCCAAATATGTCAGGTCTGCAAACCAGCTCTTAATATATGGGAGTTGGATACACGTTTTGGTCACTTCATTAATCAATCTCTTAATTTGATGATAACATGAGGAGTAAACTTTATATCTTAAGATTTGCTGTCAAACTGATTGACTGTATTTCTCATGTACAATTCTTTATATATATTCTTTAAAGTTATGTGATTCCACAAGTGTGATGTGCTAATTCAGACATCAAGAAATGTGGTTTCCAAGGGATATTATTTAACTTTAGATATATTAGCTTAACTGTTGATTTCAAAATGTTATATATAGAGAGATACTGACTCTCACAATTAGAAAAATAAAGAGTGATAGTTTATTGACCGTATGTACTTTTAATGCTGGGGGGTGGTTAAGAGTGTATACATGGTGATGTAACAATGTCAACACCATGGAAAAAATCTTTTGGTTATTAAGAGAACTATAGAACCAAAAGATGGTTTAGAAAATTATATTATGTAAAGGTGTTACATTCAAATAGTTATTATATGCATCATGAAATCTTCTTGAGAAATAAAGTAATACAAAAATAAAAATGAGGCTTTCAAAATCTGATAAAAATTAACTAAGTGTTGATTATGTATAAATGTATCATTAATTAATAACTGACAAAAATTATTTCCAGAATTATCCATTTCGAATGTTGCAAGTAATGATGCTTCATTGATTAACTCAGTGGAATAATTAATAAAAGCCTAACTTATTTGTGTTTTTAAATGTGTAAGATCAGTGGAGAAATTCTGTTTAATGCTTGTATGAATTTATATAAATAGTGATTCATATAATATAGGAGAGAAATGTCCACATAAATATAACACTTTTCTAAAAACTGTTTATATTTTCACAAAGGTGTTTTAAAATTAAATGTGAATGGAAAACCATGCCAATAAAATAAGCTAATATTTGACAAGGTACCCTGATTCAGTAAAGAAAATCGCATACCAAGATGAAAAAAATGTCCTAAACGTAATAAAAAATTTGTTTTATTGTCAAAATCTTGTTATTCTTAAGAGGAAAGAACAACGTACATTTTGATAATTAAATTATTTTGGTGTTCGTTTATAGAACTTTGGTTCAAAATCTTGGTTTTTGTGCATCAGTGTAAACATCAATGAATAGTACAAGAAATTGTAGTGCTTCTTTTGCATGACAAATCACATTGATTTCGAAATTTCTGCAAAAATTCAAATTATTGTATTTTAATGAATCTTTCACGTTTTATTCACAAAAGAATGAAGTTATTTCAGAAATGTCTTTTTTGTTTTCACAAAATCTTCATAAATATTTTTTCCTTACATCAGTTACACCATATATTTTTAGTTTCGATAATTAAATTTTTTCTCATGTTCATACTAGTAAAAAGCAGAACGGTTAAATTTTACTCATTTTCTTTTTTTAAAAACACAGACAAAATATATTCTTTAAATCATAAAATTAGAAATGCGATGAAACTAAAAAGCAATCATCAACGCCGAGGTGGTTCAACATCTCACAGCCCACAGACTATTCTCTGACAAACAGTATGGTTTCCCTCTCGACAAGAACGGCGAAGCCCGAACTGTTGCTCTAGATATTTCCGAAGCAGTTGACAGAGTCTGGCATATTGGCCTTCTATGCAAGCTGCGAGGTTATGGTATAACTTGACAGTTGTTTGACCTTATCCAGTCATTCCTTTCAAATCGCACAAGGAAGGTAGTATTGAACGGACATGCATTCGGATACTATCATATGACCTCGAGTTTCCCTCAAGGCTCTATTCTAGGCCCTATGTTCTTCCTTATCTACATTAACGATCTCCCAGATATAATAAGATCCCAAAGAGGCATATACGCTGACGACACTACAGTTCACATTCGCATTGATCACAAATCTGCTGAGGTTGACAAAGCAAACCTTGTTGCCGAGCTTGAAAAGGACCTCCGGTCCATGGTGGACTGAGGTAAGAAATGGCTCATGATTTTTAATGCTTCCAAAACAAGGTTGCTATCTATTAAACATCACCGACAACCCCTCCTACCCCAGGAGGTCAGGAAGTTTATCCCGCTTGAAACAATCCTGCACTTATATAAAACTACCATAGGCCTTGAATACTGCTGCCATATCTGGTCAGGTGCTCCTGCTATCCACCTAGATATCCTTGAGATAATGTAATAGATCCCAACTTAGCAGCTCAGATAAAGTCACTTTCTCACTGGCGCAATGTGGCTTCCTTGTGTCTCTTTTACAGATACTTTCACGTCTTCTACTCTGATGAACTCCAACTCAACTCGACTATATTCTGTAAAAAACGGTTTAATTTCTATTTTTGTCTTCAAAAGTGAATTAAATCAACTTTACAGTGTTAGCTGCTTGTGGTAAGTCAACCGGGATTCAGTTCATTTTTCAGTCTGTTTTTGTGAAATTTTTTGGAAATTATTTTTTTTGTCGTTTTTTGGTCGTCTTTGATTTTTTTTTTCGTCACTTAATTTGTGTAAATAATTTTGCATTTCAAGGGTATTTGTAACTTTTACTGAGTTTAAACTTTGTAAACCTCAGTTACTTTTTTTCTTTCTTTTTGATTTTTTTTTTTAATTGGAGTAGATATTTCCTACTATCGCCCGGTCTCACACTCCACTCCCTTCTTTTGAATGAGTTTAGAGGTTATCACCTCGTTTCTTGTTTAGGAAGGGGTTCCCGGTTCATCCCCTTTCTCTGGTCTTGGTGTTAGTTCAGCTGGAAGCTCTTTGCAGTTACGGAGTATGGTGTGAACGTCTTTACATTCTGAGGGTACCGGGTTGGCAGTTTCCTGGTTGCTGCTTCCACCTGGCAGTTAGAACCCCGAACTCTTGCGTAGCGTCTTGAGAGACTGCTCTGATCAACAGTTGAATAATACCGGGGTTCTTGTAGTGCCATATCGCGCATGGACGGGCGTCCATGCATGAACGTTCTGTGGGCAACCCCGAGGCCACATTATGTTGTAGGCCGCGCCAGTCTCCATCCTTCACAAGTTGCAAATGATTGACCGACTGATTCTATTTTAAGACCACTCCTTAACTGAATCACTATGCAAAAAAAAGCAAACATAATAACAAAACTAAACCAGCTCATTTGAAAATGCCCAAACCTGTCTACATCTCTTTCACTAACATACGGGCATCCGCACTAACTTCCCCAGCGTAGATTCTTTCCTCCATAATAACTCACCTGATATATTAGCCATATGTGAAACTAATCTTAACCCTTTTATCCCCTCATCTGAGTTCTACGTTTCTGGCTACCTTCCCCTCTTCACGAAGGACTCCAATGTTCATATGCATGGGCTTGGTGTCTATGTCAGCGAACACCTTCCCTTAGCTAGGGTGTCATCTTTTGAATCCCCAGATCATTCTTTCATGTGCTTCCACCTCTCACTTCTCAGCTCGATTAGCTATCTCTTCTTTCGCTACCGCTCTCCTTTCTCCCCTGACTGTTCGTTACTTGACATCAATTCTGACAATATTGACAAAGCCATTTCTTCCCATCCCTCTGCCCATGTATTCGTGTTTGGTGACTTTAACGCCCACCACACCAAGTGGCTGAAGAACGCTGTCACTGATCCTGCTAGTGTCCACACCAGGAACTTTTCAATCACTCAATCCCTTACGCAAGTAGTGGACTTCCCCACGCGTTTCTCCGACAACCCTAACGGAAGGGACTCACTTCTAGACCTCTGCTTCACTTCCATCCCAGACTCTTGCACTACCAGACAACTCTGCCCACTTGGAAACTCTGACCACACTATAGTGTCCGTCAATATTTCACTCCACTCCCGCCCGACCCATGAAACCCAGACAAGTAGAATATCCTACTGCTATCAAAGAGCAGACTGGGATTCGTGACATCCCTTGGAACAACGTCATTAGTCTTCCCATCGAAGAATGTGCATCCGAGGTCTCCTCCTGGGTTAAGGCTGGCATCGATGCCTTCATCCCTGCTAGGAAATTCCAGCTTAAATCTCATTCGTCTCCATGGTTCTCACCCGCTTGCTCGGCTGCCATTGCCCACCGGAATCATTTCTTCCGACTCTATCGTAAGTACGCGTCGGACCAAAACAGGCGCCTTTTCACTTCAGCTCGTAATAAGTGTAAAAGGATGCTTATCGAAACTAAGATGTTGTTTTGCTACCAGAATGAAGCAATGCATAGCATGCTCTAAATTCGGCTCTAAAGACTACTGCCGACTCTGTAAAAGAGTACTTAACAAGAGCAAGTCCACAATACCGCCGCTAATCAACAAATTTGAGGTCCTCACCTCCCCAGCAGATAAGGCTGAATGCTTTGCCCGCAGATTCTCGAACAATTCGAGTCTGGACTCATCTGGAGTTTTTACACCCGACTTCTCACCTAGAACCAAGGCACAACTGAATGATGTCCACATTACACCTTCGCTTGTCTCTAAGATAATCTTAAAACTTGACCCTCACAAAGCGAGCGGTGGTGACGGAATCCCAACCATAGTCTTAAAGAAATGTGCCCCTGAACTCTCCTCTGTCCTTTCTAAGCTCTACAACCTCTGCCTATCTGCTTCCTGCTTTCCTGCCTGTTGGAAATCTTCCTCTGTAGTTCCTATATTTAAAAACACTGGAGAACCCTCTGACCCTGCAACTTACCGCCCTATCAGCCTTCTTCCGATCTTTGGCAAAGTGTTCGAAGCCATTATCAACGCCGAGGTGGTTCAGCATCTCACAGCACACAGGCTCCTCTCGGACAAGCAATATGGTTTCCGCATCATCAAGTCTACTGCTGATATGCTAACGACCATCACCGAGTACATATACCAGGCACTGGACAGGAATGGCGAAGCCCGAACCGTTGCATTGGATATATCTAAGGCGTTCGACAGTTTGGCATGCTGGCCTTCTATGTAAACTGCGGAGCTATGGTATAACTGGACATTTGTTTGAACTAATCCAGTCATTCCTCTCTAACCGCACAATGAAGGTGGTATTAAACGGACATGCTTCTCACAACTACCATACAAACGCAGGTGTCCCCCAAGACTCCATCTTAGGTCCTACACTCTTCCTGATATACATTAATAATCTCCCTGATTCCATAAGAGCCCAAATAGGTTTGTACGCCGATGACACCACAGTTTACTCTCGCCTACAACAAAAATCTGGTGTAGGCGTCAAAGCTAACCTCGCAGCCGAGATTGAAAAAGACCTCCAATCCATATTGGACTGGGGTAAGAAATGGCTAGTAAATTTTAATGCTTCTAAAACGAAGCTACTCTCAATTAACCATCATCGACAATCTCACCTACCTCCCATTAGCATGGACCAGGCTTGCCTCCCAGAGAGAAAAACACTACGCCTCCTTGGTCTCACACTTTCAGCGGACCTCAAATGGAATGAATATATCGAATCCATTGCTAAATCCGCTGCTATGAAAGTCGGTTCTCTGTAGGGCCCAGAACTTTTTTCCGTCTAAATCTATCCTGCACATTTATAAATCTACCATCCGACCGTGCATTGAATACTGCTGTCATATCTGGTCGGGTGCCCTGTTGTTCTCCTCGGGCTTCTCGATAAGGTTCAGAGGAGGGTCTGTAATGTGATAGATACCGATTTGGCAGACCGCCTGCAGTCTCTCTCTCACCGGCGAGACGTGGCTTCCCTGTGTCTCTTCTATAAATATTTCCACGGCTTCTGCTTCGATGAACTTAGATCACTGGTGCCCCTAAATACGAATTTGCACGAGATACTAGATTAGCAACTAGATCCCACCCTTTTACAGTGAAACCGATAAAATGCAGCCGTAACTTCTACTCCAACAGTTTCTTTCCTCGCACTTCCCGACTGAGGAATTCTCTTCCAAACGATTGCTTCCCCGAAGGCTACAATCTCTAGGAGTTTAAATGTAAGGTCAATAGACACCTAACACACTAACCTGCTCCCATTCTATCAAGCACTCTTCCCATCTGCCCAAACCTCATCCTCGCTATCCTTACTCATCTGTCACCTTCCTCCTGTCATTCCCTATGTCTAACCACTCCTTTCCCTTTACCTTCCCCTATGTAGCCCCATGCGCAATAGTGGCAGTGGAATGCATTGCTTGGGGTGAGATGATTAAAAAAAAGCTTATAGGTGCCTTCTACTCGAGCCACAAGATTAGCAACTAGGTTCCGCCCCTTTTACTGTGAAACCAATAAATTGTAAACGCACATTCTACTCAACAGCTTCTCTCGCACTTCCCGCCTATGGAAGCTCCAAGAATTTAAATGTAAAGTTAATAGTCATATCCTATCTAACTAACCTGCATCCTCTCTCTCATGCTCCCTTCTCCATCCACTCCACTCATCAGTATTCTCATCCTTCTCTTGCCCACTTCCTGACACCCCTTATAACCTGTCAGTCTTTCTCCTCCTATGTAACCCCCTGCAAAACAGTGGCAGTAAAATTCCTTGCTTGGGGTGATATGATTATGAAAAAAAAGTTGTGCCATATGTGATACATGCTTGGGTGATCATATCTCAAAAGAGACATGACTGACTGGGCAGAAGATTTTCTTGCAGTAGGATAACTATACTATATGAAATAGACTGATTGCCAACCAAGACTGTAGAACCAAATCTGTCCTGCTAATTAACCCATAGCTGGAGGAAAGAGATGGATTAATACCTTTCCCCAAGGTTATTTGCGCATAACTGAATGCAACAAAAACCGGAATTCTAACGCAGATCTCCAATTTACAATACACATTTCAGAACATACCTATTCTAGGAACTTTTTATTTTTAGAAAAATCTTCTTAGAATATATATTTTTGTGCATGCTCTTCAATACTTAATGAAATTTCCAGGAAATTATAAATGTGAAGAGAGATAAAAAAATTTTTCCAATGGTGTTCCAGTAAAATGTTTTATTTTAGGAAAAATTTAAATAAAAAAGTCTTTTAATTTTTTAAACTAATATTTGAAATACGTCAAAGAATTTTGTTTACTGTAAACATTCAATTTAATCTATTGAAATTGGAACTAAATTTAAAGCTTCAAGAAAACGTTGTATTTTAAAAATTTTATTTTCTTACTTTTAATTAGATTCCTGAACATTATTAAAGAACACGCATACGATGATAAAAAAAGCCACAAACTTGACCGAAAGAATGTTTTATCAAAATATTAGTTATTATTAAGTAGATAGACGAAAATCTTGTTTTTCCCTCGACAGCTGATTAATAAAATTAGTAATATAAAATTCAGCACATATACTGGTAAAAAAAAAAACAACTGATGTACTTGTCTATATTTCTCAGATGAGGTAATATTTACATCATTCACTGTTCTCCTCATCTTTAATGCCGTGTTTACAAAGTTATATAGCCCAGCCTTTCTCAGATGCTAGAAATTTCGAACCAAACGCTTTATTTCAATCACTGGAATATATCATCCTCATTCCATGTGCGACGCCACTTCCAGATGCCATGTAGTTATCTCCCTTTAACCGAAATTTTGAAGTTATTTGTTTACAACTGCATTAGCCTGGTATTGAACCCACTGCAACTAACAACTGCCTATATCTACTGTGCCATGTGTCCTTGAGAAAGAAGAACGCCAAAGCATACGACGGACAAAACATCATAAACATGGCAAGAAAAATGAGGACAACAAATCAAACAATGTAAAAGAAAAAAAAAAGACAAACATGATTTGAAAATACTTTCAAAATTCAAATAAGTATTGGATTTTATTGAATCTTTCAGGATTTATTCACAAATGAATTAAATTATCTGTATTTTTTTAACATGTGTTATCCTCACTAAATGTAATTTTTACAGATTAAATTTTGTGCAGTTTCATATTGAGTTGGAAAAAATGGCAGGACACTTCAGAGGAACTAAAGATTTATTTCTTTATCTCAAGGAGTTACATATTTATCAGAATTCTGTTCTAAAACATAATAAAAAATGCAATCAAATTAAGATTTTTTGAGTAGAAAACCTTTTTTAAAAAAAGATATATGAACATCATTTTCTTCAGAAAAATCTTTTCAATGACTAATGAATTTTTCCAAGAATTGTTTTATTTTAAAAGTTTATTTAGAAGAATTTATAATTTATAAATCTCTTAAAATTCTGCACTATTCTTTTAAAATTTCAGTATTAATGAAGACATTTTCTTTGGACTACGTGCAAATATCCTTAGGAAAGGTATTTACCAGTGTCTTCGTTCCAGTTATGGGTGAAATAACAGGACAGATTGGGTGCTATAACCTTGGCTGGCAAACAGTCTACCAGAGAAAGTAATAACAACCTATTGCAGGATAATCTTCTACCCACTCAGTCATTTCTCTTTCGAGACATGATCACACAATTATGTATCACGTATGGCACTTAACTGACTGATTGATAATGTCCTTAATATATATTATATATAAAAGCAATTAAAAGCTCATCTCATTAAATGATATAATTTTATTGCATTTTTAGCGAATTAGTAGAGATATCTACCAGTCTAACAGCTATTGTTGTGTTAAAAGATTCATAATATAAACTTAGTAAATAATAGATATTTCAAATCATTAATTATGCTTCCAATCTGCTATCATTATTTTCGGCATTGGATAAACCACTTTTAAATTGTTTTTTCTTTTCTTTCTGAACGGCGTATTCCTTGGGCCTTTAGAGCGCTAGAATGTTAAGTGTCATCTATTACAACCATCGCTGTTTTCTCAGGAAACCCATTCCCAGCCCCATCATTTAAGCGTTGCTGAAGTTGATTTATGTGTCTTATATATGAATTGTAAACACTTTACTATATAAGTCATATACCCAATTTTATCATACCCATCTCCTAAAAAAAAATGCATTTTTATTTTACTATTTGAAGGAGAGTTTTTTAAAATGAGAGCTACCATTTAAAAAAATAACATGATTTATATACTCCAATGAGTACTGCGTTTACCTAATAAATGAAATTTTCGCTACAAAATTTAATTTCGTGAAATTCCATGAATTTACGTGGAAGTGGGAATAACAAATGTAACAAAAACAAGAAAAAACTATTTTTACCATAATTTCCTAAAAATTATAATTTCCAAAACACTAATTCATTTCTGAATAATTCCTGAAATTTTCATGACAATCCGACAATTATTTCATTTTTGCAAGAATTTCGAAATTAATGTGCTTTTCACCGGAAAACTGGAGTTACATTTACATTTGTCCATTAAAAATTCTGGTAACGATTTAGTCTCCATTTGATGAAAATCAAAACAAGAAGTTTTTACCAAAATTCTGAACGTGTTGGTATTGATTACACCATTCTAAAAATAATTCAAAATACTTTCATATTTCCTCTTAATAATAACATTGTGATGGAAAAACTTCATGTTCATTACGTTTGGGGCCTGTTTTTTTTATCATACCCATCTCAAAAAAAGATTAGTTGTTTTTAATTATTTTAAAATACAACATAGCTATACATCAAACTTTCCATATTAGTACTCCCTGGATGGCAAGCCTGAAAATATTCCAAAATGTGTTTCTGTAGTGTTAATGGCAATATGGAATCAAAACATGTCCCCTTCATAGAAACGTCCCATCACATTTAGGAAAAAACGTCGATAGATTTTATTTCCTTAATAAAATAATATATTTATCATGGCAAGAAATTTGTTTTATTCGTTTCAGAGTCACTGGAAATCACCTTACAGTATTACGAAGAGTAGATTTAATTCTCCGTCAGACTGAAGCGAGGCAAGCACTGTATCTTCCAGTGGTTATTTTGTACTTGGAATTAATCTTGACACTCCATCTTCATGACAGAATATTTGCATTGACACGTACTCACTTTGAAAATTGTAATTCAATATTATTGTACCACATCGCTTAAGTCTGTTGGCTGTGTGTATAGGCAAACCTTTCTTTGGGCCAGAAATGGTGAGTGATGGCTTGTGGTCTGTCTGTCGAGAGAATTGCCGACTAGAAATATAGCGGTGGAATTTTACGACAGTGAATATAATCTCAACTGCTTTTTTTTTTCAATCTGAGAATTTTTTTTCTCCAGGAAGCAAAGACCTCAAATCATGTGTTATCGATTTTTTTTATAGTTTTAGTCATTGTGAAGAATGTATGTTCCTACGCCATACGAACTACCATCGCTAGCACCAATGATTTCCAAGTCCGAGTCGTAATGAGTAAGAAACAAGTCTGACGTTAGAATTTTCTTTATTTTTTCAAATGCCTGCTGGGATTCTGCTGTCAAAATCTAGGGCCTATCTTTTTTTTTTAATAATTCATTAAAGGGAACAAACAAATCGTGCATAATTGGTATGAATGCCTGGTCATAATTTGCTAATCCTCGGAAGCTCTGTAATGAACCGATGTTATTGGGTGCTGGCATGTCTTTAATCATGATAGTCCGTTCAGGATTCAGTCTTCTACCATCCTTGTCAATTATGTTGACCATGTATTTGACTTTTTCCATGCAAAAAATTACATTCGGTCTTTTTAATTTTGAAATAGCACTTTCGGATTTTCGGAAAAACTGTACATGATCCTTATGTTATACTTTGGTTTTTCATTAGAATGTCGTCTAATTAAGCAACTGCAAAAATCAAGTCTACCCAGCATGGTATTTATGACTTGCTGTAATATTGTTGACGCTACCTTGACACCAAATGGTAAACGTTTGAATTTAATTTATCTAATCCAAGATTCGTATTTATACATAATAATTTCGAACTCAACTCTTCAACAGGAATTGATTTGTAAATAAGCATTTGCAAGCTCGATTTTCGATAAAAAATCCTCGCCATCCATTAAGCTTAGCGGAAATGTCTTTTTGGACTAAAAAAACAAAAACAAAAAAAAACAGGTAGTTATATTCCTTCAGAACAACATTAAATCTTGTATCGTAAATATCCTCATATCTTTTAAAGTTAGATGCAAATGTAATGTGTTTCTCAGGCGCGTATGTAAAATCATTTATAGCAGGAAATTTAGAAGAAAAGTAATTCTTAAACACAGTTCAACTATCTAACCATTCTACAGAATGCGTTGACAGATTAGGTGTGAGATGCAAGATAAGTGTTTGGCGATCGCAAGTATACAAATGTTATCTTGTAAGAGGATGAAACCCTGAAACACATGACCTTCAATTTACGCAGATTACCATACAAAAAAAAAATAAATAAATAAATAAATAAATAAATAAAAGCTTCAAATACACAAAAGAAAAAAAATGATGTTAAAAATAGGAAGGCACAACGAGTTGCATTAAACTTTCAAATAATAAATCTAATCTTTCTTTACCACGTTTATAAACTAACAACAAATCTTGGAAGTATTTTCAAATACCTTTGAAACTATAAATTATTAAAATTAAAAAAAAAATTTTAAATTTCATTAACTGAAATTTTCTTTTTCTTCTGACTAATTTCTCTAATTTATATTATTTATTAAAGCAATTAAATGCTTATCAAATTAAATGTCAGTTATAGTGCATCTTTTATTTCATTATTAGGAGCAGATTATCAGAAATAAAGTCAACATTTTTCAAAAAATCTTAGATGATTTGCATTCCACAAGGAATCCTGCGTTTAACCAATAAAAACAATTTCCACAAGAAAATTTTTAATTTCTTAAAATTATATGGATTTACAATACATGGAGGTAGGTAACAGAATTATATAAAGATTTATAAAAAAATTTAAAAATAATTTCATTCAATTCTGAATAAGTCTTGCATGTTTAACTGGCGGACCTGAAGTATATTCTACCACCATGTTTATTTTCGCTCTTTTTCAATCTTTTCACCACAGTTCTACCGATTACCCAATAAACTTTACAATTATCAGGAAAAAAATTGGAAAAGTCCAATATTTAAACAAATGGAGTGGGGTCAGTTTCTCCTACAACGCTATAGTAAATCGATCCTCCATTTTGAAAACAATCACCGGGACGACATTACTGTCAACATCTGTAAATTTGTACATTATAAATTTTTTTGGAACTTTTTTCAGTTAAACATTACTTTTTACACCATAAACTTTAACAACGACATAAAAAATTTGCAAAAATTTCAATATTTAAACAAATTGGGTGGGTGGGGGGCAATTTCTCATACCACTTTAAATCAATCATCCAATTCGGAAACACTGGCTTCAATTTTTTTTCAACTTGTAAGAAAGTAATGAAATAAAACATGTATATGTTCAATAATTTTATTAGAACTGGGGAATTTTTTCTTAGTGTTTTACATGCCATTTTCTTTTTCTTTTGTTTCAAATATCAAATTGTTATTTTTACTTCATGTTTCAGGAAAATTATGTCCAAACGGCGGGGTGGGTTCAATAGCCTGTACAAGGAAACTATGTCCAATGTTTTTTTTTTTTTTGGGGGGGGGGGTTCAATAACATGTCCAAAATCTTTCAGGAGTGGGGTTTTAATAACATATTTCTTCCAAGATTTTTTTAAATGTGTTTTCAATACACTTTTCTTTTCAATAGCTAATTTTTTTTTTCTAAATTATTACTTTAAGTTTCAAGGAAACTATTTCCAAATGGACTACATGTCCTGGGCCACCCATCAGTTTTCGGTCTTTCTTCATCTTGCTTGTACAGACGTCTCAGCAATATTCATACCACTGAATGGCAGAATTTAATGAAACTCCGTTCAATGTCGCTGAACTGGTCACCGGTACTTGGCAGACGAAATCAAAAATTAGTCGGAATATCACGTGGAGTGATATTTGGGCTCATCAAAAATGTCCGTTAGGAATGGGACATGCTTTTATTCATTTGGAAAATCACCAGCAAAACTTATCCGCTTTGAAGTTTGCACATGCCTTTTAAAGCTTTATAGTTACTAAGTTCTTCCTTTAACTAATAATGAAACCGTTTCTGGGTAGTATTGAATTTCTAGAAATGTCATTAATTGGAGTGGGGTTAACAGATGTAAAAAAAAATATTTTGTTAATCAAGATTTTATTAAAATAATCATCTTGCAAACTTCATTCATTTTAATAAGTCTTGAAAATTTTAATAAAATCAGGCAATGATTTCTTATTTGCAAAAATTTCTGAATTAAAGTGTTTTAGTTTTTCACAGGAAAAAACAGTGCAAATATATTCCATAGTAATCTTTTTAATGAATAGCTGACGAAAAAAAAAAACTAAGCCAAACGAGATTTTCTATCAATTCCGAACGTGTTAGAAATGATTTTTTAAAAATTCAAATAATTTTAAAATACTTTAGTCTTTCCTCTTAATAATAAACGCTTTGACGATAATTTTTTTATTATGCTCGGTGTTGTTTTTTTTTCAGTGAATTTGTCGTTGTATCTAAAAGTTTTTGTTGTTGCCTGAAATAGCATAGGAGGTGTGGGTGGGTGGGGGTAACCAAATCCAACCCAATGTTGAAGAGAATAAATTTATTAACCCGGACTTTTAGAAGATGACTTTATATATATATATATATATATATATATACCCCACCCAATCCCATGAAAAAAAAATTGACCAATTTTTCTATTCGATGTTATGTATCGAAAAGTGGAAAAACATTTTTTGCCATCAGTGACTTCCTAAACAAATTTGTCAAACAAAACAAAAGTGAAATGTATTACGTGAAAATTTCTTAGAAATATTTTTCAACCAAAAAGAATATCTTTCAATTGGCTCCTATACTTAAAAAACAATTAAAATAAACTTTAATTTTAAAAATTGTAAAAATATTTTTTTTGGTTTATCTTAAACATCTGAATCTGAACTTCATTTTTTTATGAGGAATAAATAAATGAAAATTGGCGTGGGAAGTCAGTAAAAATAAAAATAAAAAATAAATTAAAAAGAATGAAAATTATTTGATTTCTTCCACTTACCTTTCAAATCAGAATATGCAACGAGAAAAATCGAGCTGGTTTCTTAGTGTTCAAACAATTCAGTTGGGATTTCTTTTTCAACTTACTCAGATTTTGTATTTTTTGTTCAGTTAAAAGTGCAACACAGTCGAAATGAAAGCGCATTACACAGAGAAAAATTAGAAGGTCGAAAAAAAAAAAGACAAGTAAATTTGACATAAGTCACTTCTCCTGGACCAAATTATTGATATAAGTTATACCTGTACATGAAAACATCATGCAAATTTTAGGTTGCACCTCCACCAATCACAGACTTCTCAACTTAAACAGGTGCTGCATGTGACAGGTAACTTGGCTTTGAGTTGTTACTTAACGTAAAGATGTAAAGGAGAATTTGCTGGGATGAGCAGTTTCTGGAGCGTGTCTCGCACCATTTTTTGACTTATTGGATTATTTACGTATTTGTGTTACCAGGAGTTGTGTTAATTGTGAGTACGTGTTCTATTACTTGTTTTGTTCTGTCTTCGTCGCGCAATTGTGAACTTTTGTGTTTAAATTTTGAGCTCTGTGAGGGGGGGGCAAGTCAATAATGGCTTTGTCTCCCCAACCGTCTACTTCATCGGCGGGTATGCCGACGGAAACTTCTCCACCGGCGGCATGGAACAAAGTTCCGACAAAAAAAGACGCAAACTATTACCAAGGATTGCAGGAAAAATTTAAAGATTTTATTTCGGGGAACGAGCTGATCGTTATCCCCGAAGTAGTTAATGTGATTTCGGCAAGAACGATCTCCCTGATGACCTCGGACCCCAAAACTCGAAAGTTTATTGGGGTCAGCAGGGAGAGCATGGAGGAGGCTATTGAAAGCCTAAATATCACCCCAAGGGTGTTAGCTCGTCGGTCCCGAGCTATGTGGGACATTCTGCTAAGTTCTGAGGAAGAAGCCAAAAAATTAGCAGGAACAACACTGCTGGCTAAAGGGATCAGGCTCCAGACAGAGTACATGGGGACCCGAAAGACCTGGATAACTATCCACGGCGTTCCACTGGAGATCTCGGAAGACCACATAGGGGCCTTCTTTGCCCAGTTTGGAGCTGTGGAGGAGGTGGCTCGAGTTAAGAGCAAGGCGGGCGTACCCACGGATGATGTCGCGGTACACATAATTGTGGATAGGCCAAACTTTCTACGTATACCGGACATCCTGATATGCAGAGGCCGAAGGCTGTTTGTAGTGGTTGAGGGGCGCAAGCCGCATTGTTGGATATGCGGGGCTGCGGGCCATATGGCCAAGGTGTGCCCCTCGAGAAAATCGGACAATGAGCAGCAGACAGCCAAATCTCCAGTAGCACCAGTAACACCGCCGGTGTCAGGAGCAACAGTGGCGGAGGAGAAATCGTCCGACTCGAAAGGCGGAACAAACGAGTGGACGGAGGTGGTCAGGAGGGGGAAGAAAGTTTCTTCCCCTCTTACTCAACATGGAAAACCACCATCCCCAGAGAAGAAGAAGCCCCGTAAAGAGGCTAAGCCGCAACAAGAAGAGCAACCAGAGAAAAAGCAGCAGCAGCGAGACCAACCGCAGAAACGTCAGCAACAACAAAAACAGGGAGAAGAAAAAGAGGAACAACAACAGGAAGAAAAAGAACAACAAATGGAGGTGGAAATGCCTCCTCCACGTTCCTCATCTTTGAAGAGAGGACGGGAGGAGGAAGAAGAAATAATAAAGAAGAAAGGGAAAATAGAGGAACGTGGTAGGGCGGAATGTGTGATTCCCAAATCTCGGTCTGCCCCAACATCACCTACCAGAACTATTTTTATTGCGGGGAGGAGTCAGTCTGCCTCCCCAGTAAGACATATAATTTCCCCTTCCCCCACAAACCCCTTGCTGCCAGTAATTTCTCTTTCCCAAAACACTCCACTTCCTGAAAAGCCCCTTACCCAAACTAAATGCCCCGCCTCCCAAGCGGAAAAACCCTCCCCTAATAATACTCAACAGTCCCAAAAAGAAAAGAAAAAGAAAAGGGACAACCCCTTTAAAAGAATAGACATTTGTCGGGTAGACAGACCGGCCTTAGAAAGGGACCTCTCCTCTCAAAAAAGAACCCTACTAAGGCCACTCTTTAAACTAACCTCGATCGACGGCAAGTCGGTCGAGGATCCAGCCAACTTCCCACAAGCCCCCGGAGTTTTAACCTTAATTAGGAACACCGGAGGCAACCTCAGAGTGTGGGATTTCATGCAAGGAGCTGTGGAGGAGTTCCCTAAAATAAAGATGGTCCAAACTGGGACCAAATATTTACAAAAACTTGCACATTTTTGTTCAGGGAGGGTCCCTGTCATTATCCATCCTTCTTTGTATAGGGCAATAAAACTAACGTTCCCTACGGACGTCGGCGGCATTGTCCTGGACGGACGAATTACGTCCGATATTGGCACTGGATCTCTGGGACAATCCGTCGGGGTCCCTGTTGCCATAGATTTTCGCCCTGTATGTGACCAGAAGTAATTTTTCTGCTTTCTCTTTCAGGTCTAAACGATGTCAATTAAGTTAGCCAGTATGAACGTGAAGGGCCTGAGGGATCGGAGTAAGGCTGCCCGCCTGCTTCGGGACCTCTTGTCCTTCGGCGTGGATGTCGCCGCGATCCAAGAGACTCACTTTGTTTGCAAGGTCGATGCCTGTGTGCTGTCTAACGACTTTGTCGTCTATTCAGCATATGGGAACCGGCTGGCCAGAGGAGTTTCTTTGCTGGTCAAGCGTACCCTGGACGCGAAGGTGGATCTTGTCCATGTCGGTGCCGAGGGCCGGCTGATCGTGGCCGATATTGCAGTGAAAAGCAATGCGTTTCGACTGGTTGCGGTTTATGCGCCCAACGACCAGGAGGAGCGCGTCTTGTTTTTTCGGCGGTTGGAGCCCTTCCTGGTGGATTCCAAGCGACTCGTCTTAGTGGGGGACTGGAATGCCATCCTGGACCCCAAGTTGGATAGAGGGCGGGGAGCTAGAGGGAAGGCACGTGATCGTAGTTTGGTTGATCTGATCGAGGACTTCGCTCTAGTCGATAGAAACCGGGCCGATCACAAGGGCGGGAGAATGTGGACGTGGACTAATAGTTGGCCTTCTACCAAGGTGGCTAGCTACCTTGATAGAATGTTAGTTCGTGAAGCCGAGCTAGATTTCTTAGATTGTCCCACGTTCCACTGGCTAGGTTACTCGGACCACAAATTCGTTTGTGCCTGGGTAAATTTAGAAAATAGGGTTAGAATGGCTGGTTACTGGAAGTTCAACGTGTCCTTACTGGACAGGCGGGACTTCCGGCGCCAGCTAATTAACTTAGTGCAGCGGGCGTTAACTGGGGGAGTCATCGGGAATAAGTGGTGGGAGAACCTTAAGGATAGTATTAGGTCTTTCACCACTCAGTTCAGCATTCGGCTCAAACTAGATAAGGCTGACAAGGTGAAGACACTTAGATCTAATTACTCCCGGGCGGTGGCTGGTGGGGATCCCCTAGAGATAGCCATAGCTAAGGAGGCCGTGGACCGGTCGAATAGCGATCGTTACATGGGCCAGGTAGTTAGACATAAGTTAAGCAAGATGTCTTCCGAAGCTGTGAACATGGGCGCAGAACTGCGCAAGGAAGAAATTCGCCGCGGAGGCGACCGGTACATTCGAGAGGTTCGCAACCCGGAGGGACACACTCTGCGGTCGACTGACGACATGTGCGAGGCGTTTCGGCGGCATTTCGAGAGCCTGTTTACCAAGGAGCCTGGTCTCCGTGATGAGGAGTTTCGCAGCTATTTGGCTGACTTCCCCCGGCTTTTGCCGGCTGATGCAGCTAGCTGCGAGGGAGAGATTACGGAGGGCGAAGTCTACGCGGCGCTGAAGAAGGTCGGCAGTGGCAAATCGCCGGGTCTCGATGGTTTGCCCTATGAATTGTACTTGAGGCTGTCGCACATCTTTGTCCCGATTTTGACTGTCGTGTTCAACAACTGGTTCCGGCAGGGGTCCATCCCCAACCGGTTCACCAGGGGTGTGATCACGCTGTTGAGAAAAGGCAAGGATGTGGGGAGGGAGCTAGAGGGTTACCGGCCCATAACTCTGCTAAACACAGAGTTAAAGATTTTGGCCAAGATCTTGCAAAATCGTTTGCAATTAGTTGCCGAGTCTCTGTTGGGACCTGAGCAGACTTGTGCTGTGAAGGGCCGAACAATTCAGAGCAACCTGCATCTGATACGCACGATCATAGAGGGGATAAAAGACGACGACGAAGCCGCGCTGATCCATTTAGATCAGTCCAAGGCATTTGATAGGGTTGACCATCGGTACCTGGCGGCTGTCCTGCAGGCAGCTGGATTCGAAACCAACTTCCGCCGCTGGATTAGCCTCCTGTATCAATCCCCGACGGCTGTGGTACAGGTGAACGGAAAGTTGTCGGGCGTTCTGGCGCTGTCTAGGTCGGTCCGACAGGGTTGTCCACTGTCGCCCCTACTTTATGCTTTGGCGTTGGAGCCCCTCCTTCGCCGGCTAAGGGACAGGGCGTGCAGTCCGGCCCTACGTGGAATCGCTGTCCCTGGTGGTGCTCGAGCCAGGGTTTCCGCGTACGCCGATGACGTCACTACTTTCGTGTCCTCCCGCAGGGACATCGAGGTGGTACAGAAGGCGCTTGAACGGTACGAACAGGTGACAGGGGCCAAGATTAACCGCAACAAGTCGTCCGGCTTGCGGTTAGGCGCCTGGAAGGGTCTGACCCTCCCGGGGCCCTTCGACTGGACGGACGGCCCGGTCTGCATTCTTGGAGTGTGGTTCGGGCCCGACCTACAGTTGGAGAAAAATTGGTCTGAAGTACTGGCAAAGGTAGGCGCGTCGGCCAAGACTTGGCGCCGAAGGAATTTGTCCTTAAAGGGTATGGCTGAGGCGTGTGCTACATACGTCTTTCCCATGATCCTTTACCAGTTGTCAGTACTTCCACTTTGTAAACGGCATAGGAAGGCGATCGAGCGTTTGCTATTCTCCATTTTATGGAGAGGACGCAAACACTATGTCGACAAACGTGTCTGTTACCAACGTCCGTGTCATGGGGGTCTGGGAATGCCATACCTGATGGGCCATAAGGTTGCGTCAAGGTTGGTTTTTCTCAGGCGAGCGATTTCCGAAGACTCATTGCTTAGGGGGATAGTGAGGGACATGTTCCCTAGCCTTACTATCACTCCCCCCATCTAGAGGCGGTGCCGTAAGCCTCGAGAGCGATCGAGTTTTCTCCTCGAATGTCTGGCGGCCCTGCGGGCCATTCCACGGTCCAGTGACCTTTCACGGCCTAGGAGAGTCTTCTATCGTGGGTTAGTGGAGGGCGTCGCAAAGGATTCATTACGTGATGTGCTGCGCTTGTCGGAGGACGAGTTTCGCTCGTTCTGGTCTTGGGCGCCAGGTAGTGATTATCTCAACAACTCTGAGTTTTCGCTCACCTGGCGATTAGCTCGGAATCGCTTGCCTCTCAATGACAAGGCCTTCATATGGGGCCTGGCGGATTTGCCAGATTGTGAACGCTGCAACCTTGGCTTGGAAGAAACGGCTTCGCACGCCTTCTACCATTGTTCGCGGGTTCGCCCTCTATGGGACCGGGTCGGCGAGTTGACTGCTCGTATCGCGCCGCGAGAGCTTGTGCTCATTGATCGTGCATTCGCCTGTGATAATGTGTCGCCCCCGTTCTCTGGGATGAAGCGTATGGTGTTTCTGTCGCTGCTAGCCACGGCTCGAATGGTGATTTGGACGACGCGAATGGAGGAAGTCTTGCGAGGTCAGCGTCTTTCACATCAGGATCTGATCTGTTATTTTGAGCATCAGCTCAAAATAAAGATTAGAACTGATTGGAAACGTTTGACTTCGACAGACTTTAGCAAAAGGTGGGTAAATGTGGCGAGCCTGGTTCGCTTGAACGGGGCTAATCTTGATTTTCTCTTTTAGATCTGCTGGTTACATCGGGGTGGATTCCTCTGGAACCCTCCCCTGGTTAAGCTAGTTCTCTCTTGTGTACCTAGTTAAAGTGAATGAATGTGTTCCTAGCCTGTACCCGGCTTTCTCTTTTGTTATGATCCATGTCGAGATTCCCAACCTCCCCAATTTCTTTTGGTCTCCTTTTATCTCGGCTGGTTCAGCCTTTTCTTGTCCCATTCCGCTAATTTTTTTAACCCCCGCTCCACTCCCTTAGCGAGTGTGCTTCTTGATTTCGCCGTTGGGCAGAAAACAGCGGCCACTCTCTTTTCTGGGATGGTCGGTTCTTACTAACATTGACTATTATTTTAGTTCAAAATTTGTTGTATTTTTAGTTTATTTTTGGGTTCATTCCCCTCCCATCATTTCATTCTTTCATTAAATATTTTATAATATTGTACAAATATTACATGTACATTTATTTTATATTGTATATAAATACATTTTTATTGTCATGGGTTAATTTCCCCCAGTTTTTAGGTGCCCCTTGTAAGTTTCTGGCATTGTGGTGTACGAAGGATTGGGAGTAGATGGATAGCTTCTTTTGGTGACTGTGCAAATTGTAACGAGTGAATGGGTCGTGATAGTGTTTAGCTAGGTATAGGATAGTTAAGCGAGAACCAACCTCTCCCCCTCCCCTTTTAGGCCTTGTGCCATAATTTTGTATTTTACAAAATAAATAGTGAGATGAGCAGTTTCTGTATCAAAGTTTGTACCTTCAAAATTCTAGAAACGATTTCAGTATCATGACAGGTATGATGTGTGACATAAATTGATACCTGAATTTGTTGGTTCAGTGACCGGACAAGCAGGTACTGAATGAATATAAAAGTGGAACTTGCCTTGAGATTGACTAATGAGGCATTTGCTGTTTAACAGCAACTAAGTCAGTTAAGTGCCATATGTGATACACGCTTGGGTGATCATGTCTTGAAACATATATGACTGACTGGGCAGAAGATTTTCTCGCAGTAGTTTGCTATTACTTTCAGCAGTATATTTGTTTCCAACCAAAGCTATAGAACCCAATCTGTAATGTTATTTAACCCATAGCTGGAGGGACGAGACGGATGAATAATTTTAGTACATCTATGTGTGACGTTGACAACGATTTATCGTCTGAAAGTAATCAGATAATTGAGCTCAATGCATCTGATGCTTCCACGCATGCAGACGTTCAGAATATGCCTGATGACTCCTCAGGAGATAACTCCACAACATATGCGTTGAAGATGGTCTCATTAGGATGAAGCACTATGATAAAAGCCTTACTTCAAGCTAATTGATTTGTAATCATGTAATCAGGGAGTAGTCTAGTGAAGAAAATGGTGACCTATCTCATCAAACCAAGTGAAAAAACAGCAGAGTATGAAGAATAAAATTCCAAAATTAATAAAAACGAACTTTTTTCCATCAAAATGTTTATATTATTATTAAGGGGATAGATCAAAATATTTTTAGTTATTTTTAAAAGTTTTTTAATCCTTTCTAACACGTTCGAAATTTTGTTGAAATTCTTGTTTTTATTTCTGTTAGCGGGGAGTCAAACCATTACAAGAATTTACGATGGAAAACATAACTCACTTTTTTTCCAGTGACAAACACATTAATTTCGAAATGCTTGTGAAAATCAAATAATTGCCGGATTTTAATGAAACTTTCAGGACTTATTCACAAATAAATGAAACTTTTTTGAAATCATTATTTTAAAAAAATATTCGTAAAAATATTATTTTACATTTGTTACCAGCTTTTCAAGAAATTAAATTTTGTAGGCTAAATTGGTGTTATTAGTTAAACGCAGGACACATTAGGGAATGTAAATCATCTATTATTTTGGCCTCTCTTTCCAAAAATCTACTTTTAATAGTAAAATAAAAAATGCATTAAACTATGACATTATTTAATTTGATAAGCTTTTAACCACTATAATAAATTAGGGACATTATAGCCTGAAGAAAATAAATTTAAGATTAATAATGAAATTTTAAAATAATTATTTTAATTTTTTAAAATTGTAATAATTTATAAAGTTTTAAAGCAATCTGTACTCAGTGGAATATCAGTTAAGCTATGTTAGTCACAATTTGGTCTCTAAGGATTTAAAAGTAGTAGGTTTCTTGGCAGTTACAGAGCAAAATGGTATTACGCTTTCACTCGCAAAAGCAACAGTCGACGCGAAGGACTTTGAATACTCCGACATAAGAAAGATATTTTTATATTTAATATCAAATGCAAATTTTGTTGAAACAAATGATTTATTTAAATATCCAAGAATCATTACTTGTTTAAGCAGTGTAGTTGTCTAATGTAAATTTTACATTTTCACTGATTTGCGTTGTGGTGTTGTAGATATCACCTTGGAATGAGAAATCGGAGAGCCTAGTTCAATTTCTAGTTGAATTCGGTGAATTCACTTACATACAAATAATACCCTTGCGAAAAATATTAATCGGTCTCTTCCTTCCAGCTATGGGTGAAATAACAGGATAAATTGGGTTCTATAGCCTTGGTTGGTAACCTACTGTGGGAAAATTTGCCCAGTTAGTTATGTCTTGAAAGAGACATGATCGCCGTAGCGTGTATCCCAATGGGAACCTAACTGACTGATACAAGTCTGAATATGCAGGCTGAATGACATTATTTCTTTCAAAAGTTCCAAATGGTAATAACCACTGAAGAGAATTTAGAATTGTAATAAAACCTAAGTCGAGGCAAGGTGGAGGAAAGGATAGTGGCTCGGATTGAGGGAATGGAGAGCCGAGTTTAAATTCATTATATTCACTTATGTGTAAATACATTTGGTATTAATTAGTCTCTTCTCCCAGCAAAGCAAATAGCAGGAGAGACTGGGTTCTATAGCCTTGGTTGGCAAACAGTCTACTGCAGAAAGTAATCTCAATCTATTGTGGAAAAACCTTGAAATGCTCTCTTCCAACATGGAAGTGTAGTTCATAAAATTAACATGAAAATCAGTCAGTCTGTTAAATGCTATACGTGGTACACGCTTGAACGACCATGTCTCGAAAGAGACGTGACTGAGTGGGCAGAAGTTTATCACGCAGTAGGTTGTCATTACTTTCTGCGGTAGAATTGTTGACAGCCAAGGCTATAGAACCCTGTCTGGCCTGTTATTTAACCCATAACTGGAGGGAAGAGGCGGATTAATGCATTTCCCAACTCTATTTGTGTGTAAGTGAATGCAAGGAATTCAACTCTTTCATTAAGTTTTATCTGAGGATGTTTATGGATAAAAGACAACACAACGAACACATCTGTTGTATATTATGGTTGTTTATTCAGGGGACCGAAACCTGCAACACCGGAGAAGGTCCTTCAATGAAACGGTGAAGACCCTACTTCAGTCTCTCATGCAACATCTTCTCTCTTCTGAACAAAAAAAATTAAAACACACACAGAAAAATGATTATAATAATAAAGGTAACTAAAAATGAAAACATATTCACACAGTCCTAGTGACCTAGGCATTCATCGGGCTGACTACCCTCTTGCCTGACAGGGATTATTCTGCCCTTTTCACTTCGGACTCTAATTATGATGTATAGTCCTTAAATCTTGCAGGACTTCTTGTTAGTCTTCCTGACCTTGTCGTCCCCACCCTTTCTGGATTTGGTTTTGTTAGGGATGGTGTCAGTCTCACCCTTTCTTTTCTATCACTTTCCTGTCGAGTTGTTTGTGGGTTACAAATGTCTTTTACAACCGATCCCGCATTCGCTGGTACCTCGCCATATTCCTGGGATGGCTGATAGATCAATGATAGTAATGGGCGTGATTCTGCTGTTTTCTTCAAGTCCACCCTATATGTGGAACATGTTGACACTTAATCTCTGATGTCACTGTTCATGTTTGGCCAGTACAAGCATTCTCTTGCTCTTCTGCAATATTTTTCATCCCCTACGTGTGTAGAATGTAACATTTCTTTTAATACGGTCCGCTGAGTCATCGGGACTACTACTCGGTTTCCTCTGAAAATTAGCCCGTCTTGTACAGTCATTTAATTCCGCATGCTAAAATATGGTCATACCTCTGGGTCCAGATTTGCCTTGTCTTCTGGCCATCCTTCGACAATTACCCGCTGCAACTGCTGCATACATCTGTCTTCATTCATGGCGGAGCGTAATTTAAGCAGACTTCTCACTGTCACCGAAATATATTCAGTTTCCTTGACATCATCCTCGTCATCCATATGTTCACTGCTAACGCCATGGATGCATGCCCTTTACAGTGGATCTGCAAGGAACATCTTCCTACCCGGGTAGTACAGAGTTGTAATGTTGTAAACCTGGAAAAGCATCAACATATTATGCAGTCGCTTTGGGTATATCCCCAATTCTTTTTTCATTATCGTTTCCAATAGCCTATGATTGGTCAGCACTGTGACTTGTTAACAAAATACTGGTGAAAGCGTTCACATGCGTAGACTACTGCTAACAGTTCTTTTTCAAATTTTTCTGACTCTCTTGCAGCAGTGGAGCCCCCATGCCCTTCTCAACTGCGTCACATTGAATGACCAGTGGTTTGTTGTGGTCATAGTATCTCAATACCGGTGCTTCACTCACTAGCTTTTAGATTTTCTTAAAAGCCACTTCATGGATTTCGGACTACGTCCATGGCACACCTGTCTTCGTGAAATTTCGAATTGGAGCCACCACGTCGGAGAGATGAGGTAGAAATTTTGCTAGATAATTCACAAATCCCCCACAATCGTTGTACTCCTTTTATCTGCTGGGCACGGCATATCCTTTATCGCTTTTACCTTCTCAGGACCAGGACGTATATCCTCACTGGTTATCATGTGTCCCAGGAACGATATGGATGTTTGCCGTAAGTTCAATTTTCCGTCATTCAGTCGCATCCCACGTTCGCGACATCTCTGCAACAGTTTTTTTGCATGATCAGCTGTTGCTTCTTCTATGGTTGTGCCTTTCCCAACCACCAGATGTTCATCTACCTTGTTAATGACCCCTTCCAAGTCAGCCACATTGTTAAATAGCATCCTGTGAAATGTCTCAATAGCTGGAGCTATTCCAAAGTGTAACACGTTCCACCGAAACCAACCATATAGATTGGCAAATATTAGGGTAGAGAACACTTTACTGTCGGCCAGTTCTGGGAGTAGATCGTCCAATACATGTAACTGGAAATGTTCCCGTTGAAGAGCCTTATTTAGTGGTCTTAGCTCTTTACATATACGTAGTTCCCCCTTTTTCTTGAGCACCAGTGCTAATGCGCTTACCCATGGTTTTGGCTCACTTACTGGTTTAATCACTTTCTTTTTTACTAGTTTTTCCAATTCATCTTTCAATTTGCCTTTAAGTGCTACTGGTATTCTCCGTGCAGCTACCACATGAGGTATTACATTTGGATCCACTTCCAAATGTACCTCTCCGGGTAAATGACCCAGTTCTTCCTTGGACACATCACTGAATTCTGTTATAATTATGTCCGAGTGCTGGCTGCTGAATTCATCTAATTGAGATACTTTGGAAAACATCTTGAACTTGTCGTTATTGACATCTTCTGAATTGCATTCGCCCCAAATAGTGGATGAAAATCCTAGTTTACAATAACAAACTTTACTGCATATTTATGTCCATTAATTTTTTTTTAAATTTTAACCCGACACTCCCCTTATGGTTTCACCTCTGCCCCATTCCACATCACAAGAGACTTATTAGAGTGTTCAAGCGTTTGTCCCATCATATGCTTCTCATCCAATATATTGACTGGTGAAACAACTGGCTTTCCTTTCACCAACATGTCTGCTTTTATTATTTCTTGTCTTACAGCATTCACTTTTTCCCTTATCGTGAGACTGTCAACCTGTCCATAGTGCGAACCACTACTACTGTCATTGTCAGCACCCTCTTGTGTTTCGCCTGTCCGAATATTCTTTTTTCTCGATGATCTGCTTTTCACAGCAAAGTGGTTCTTCCCACCATATTTGCAACATGTTTTCCCAAATGCTGGACATGACTCTTTACTCGGTTCATGTCGCAATGTACATGCCCTACACACTCTGTCACATTGTGCTGAAGGTTTTCTCTTTGGCTTGAAATCGACTCTGTTTACTCACTCAGGTCTCGGGATTCTGGACTGTAGCGTAGCGTTTTCTGACAGCTTACATATGTCTATGCATTTTTGTAAATCTGTCTTATTTTCAGTAATTCTGCTTGTATATGGGTATTATGTACTGATGAAGCACAATTGTCACAAAAAGTACACGTCTTCACCAAATTCCAAAAGTGCCATAATAAATGCTTCAACAGTTTCCGACTCCCCCTCTTTCCTTGTATGGAAAATGTACCGTTCGTATGTTTCATTCGCTTCCCCAATAGCGTATCTATCGAATGCCTGAATTATTTCGTCAGGTGTTCTCTCCTTTTCAGGAGTTACGAACTGAAACCAATAATACACCTTCAATGCCTCGTCTCTCAGCGTATGAAGCAAAAGTGTCGTTTGTTACTATACCGGTTGTTTGGACAGATACGTAATAATAGCGCAATTATACCATTTTAGTTTAAAAACTTTCCAGTTTGCCGATAAATTATTTTCCCTGCATAGGGGTGGTAGAGGTCTTATGCCATCCATAGGTCTAGGTACCTCCACTTTTCAGTATAAATTTTCGATGCCTGATATTAAAAAGACATTTTTAAAATAAATAAGTTATATTTTTGCTTTAAAATGAGGTTTAATTGAAAGTCAAGAGATGAAATTAAGTATTTCCACTAAACAAAATACACTGGCGTATTTTAAACCGAAATTATATTGATTTGAATCTAAAATTGTTCAGATTAAAAAAAAAATTAAACGTACCGCCATTTTTTTGATTGATAGACACATTTACGCAAACAGTAGCCACATTTCTGTTTTAAAAATCTGGCAAAATAAAATATACGTAGCTGACACGTTATTGATGTCAAATTCTTAAATTAAAACTTAACTTCATCTGATTTCAAACAATTATACTTGCTTACTCTCGGAAATATTTGCTAAAACCCTTTATCACTTACGGTAGCCGTAGTTATCAGTGTTAATCTCAGGCGATGACAGCTGTAATGAGAGCCGGAAGCTGTCACGAAGGCTAAGTAGGGAGGCAATAGGCGACAAAATATACGAATTTAATTTTTTATGTAAAGGAAAATAACCCTTAAATCACGTGACATTTTAATGATAAACAGCACGTACAGCCACCCGTACAAACAAAGATACGGGCAATCAAAATGCACACAATTAAAATGTTTTAATTATTTTAAAATTGATGGGCTCAATCATTTGTATTAAGCTTTTAAATTTTTGATTAGTAATTGTAGTCTCCGTGCATTAATTACATACCCTAGCCGACCCATTAGAGGAAGAAATTTAAAAACAATTTTGAAATTTTTATATCATTATAATAAAAAAGGGAAAAAAAACGAAAATAAATTTTGTAAAAATTAATTATTTATTGATATTTTTTCTTTTCAGATTATCATATGTTTAATTTTTATTGTTCATAAGCAATCAGTAGTTTATCCACAATAAAATTGGCATAGTTATTGCATTTTTCGCAATTCGGACCTATTTTGTAGAAAGTCGGACTCTATTGGAAAAAAAAAACTTTTGATTAGCATTCCCCAATGACTCCTGAATTTATTATATTAGGCTTATTGCTGCCGTTGTCGAATTTTTAAGCATTTCTGGAAATTAATTGGTGGAGGGTAACATATGTAAAAAAATATTTTTGCCAATATTTTACACAAAATATTTCAAAATTGATGTCAGTCAATTATGAATAAGTCCAGAAATTTTCATTAAATTCCGACCATTATTTGATTTTTGCAAGAATTTCCAAATTAATGTGTCTTTCACTGTTAAAAAAGCGCATTGTGCAATATTACGTTTTTTTTTTTACTTTACAAATGTTGCGTCAATTTAGGTCTCGCACTAACGTAAGAAAAAAAAGACTTTCTACAAAAATTTCAAACGTGTTAGAAATAATTAAAATTTAAAAAATAGTGAATAAATGCTTTGATCTATCCTATTAATGATAATATAAACATTTTGCCGATAAAATTTTGTTTTTACTTAGTTTGGGGCCTTTCCCCTTCATACTATGCTGTTTTTTCAGCGATTTTGTGGATGTACCTACTAGGTACCTCCACTCACTTTTTATAACTAACTTTTAAATTCAAGTTTTAAAAATATAAATGTTTTCTTGAAACTTTTATTTTAGTTTGAATTGAAAGATAAATAATAAAATTTACTATTTTCAGTAAGCAAAATACACTGGTCTATTTCAAACAGAAATCATATTGCTTGGAATCTAAAATTTTGGGATTTTCTTTTTAATTTTACGGTCATTTTTGATCAATCGACACATTTGTAAAGAAAACAATGTTGAAATTTCTGAACTTTTCTCCCATATTTGAAACGTGTTGACATCCTGTCAGATGCAAGGTAATTGTATGGCGATCACAAGTGACATAATTGTACAATTTTTTTTCAGTAACGGGAAGAAACTGAGAAATACATGACCTTTTAATGTCCACATAGAAATTATTATTCTAACAAAAAAAAACTTCAGACACACACAAAAAAGAAACGGAAATTATTTTAAGAATATGATGGCTAGATGATTTGTATTAAACATTCCAATTTTCAGTTAGTAAATATATTCTTCAATTTATAACCTACCAACCTAACATGTACAATTATATATTCATTATTTTTTATAATCGTTTCACCCCGAGCAAAGCATTTCACTGCCATTATTGCGCAAGGGTTTACATAGAGGGGAAAGTGGTGAGAAAGGAGGGTTAGATATAGGAAATGTCAGAAGGATGCTGATAGACTGGTAAGTATACCGAGAATGAGGGTTGGGTAGATGGTGAGAGTGTTGGGAGAATAGATGCAAGTTTGTGTGATAGGAGGTGTCTATTGACCTTACACTTAAACTCCAGAAGATTGTAGCTGTCGGGAGAGCAGACATGTGGAAGGGAATTCCACAGTCGGGAAGCGCGAGAAAAGAAGCTGTTGGAGTAGAAATTACGGTTATATCTGATCTGTTTCACGGTAAAAGGGTGGGACCTAGTTGCTAATCTAGTATCTCGTGCAAATTCGTACCTAGGGGGCACCTGTGATCTAAGTTCTTCGGATCAGAAGCCGTGAAAGTATTTATAGAAGAGACGCAGGGAGGCCACGTCGCGCCGGTAAGAGAAAGGCTGCAGGCGATCTGCCAAGCCGGTATCGATTACATTACAGACTCTTCGTTCTCTTGGTCGAGAAGCCCGAGGAGAATAGCAGGGGCACCCGACCAGATATAGCAACAGTATTCAATGCACGGGCGTATGGTAGACTTATATATATGCAGGATAGATCCAGACGGAAAAAACAGAGAACCGATTTTCTTAGCAGCTGATTGAGTAATGGATTCGATATAGTCATTCCACTAGAGGTCCGCTGAAAGTGTGATACCAAGGAGGCGTAGTGTTTTACCCTCTGGGAGGCGAGTCTGGTCCATGCTAATAGGAGGTAGATGCGATTGTCTGTGATGGTTAATTGATAGCAGCTTCGTTTTAGAGGCATTAAAATTTACGAGCCATTTCTTATCCCAGTCCACTACGGATGTCCTTATCAAGCTCGGCTGCAAGGTTAGCTTTGTCGCCAAACCAGATTTTTGATCGAGGCGAGAGTAAACTGTGGTATCATCGGCGTACATACAAATTCATAAATCTAGGTACCTGTTATAGCTTGTAGTTTCAGTGCTCTGTACATAGTATACCATAACAAGGGACGTAATGGAAGATTTAGTGTAAATAAATTCGAGTTTGGCACGAGGCCGAGGTGAGGGACGAGAGAAAGTTCGTGATAATCAGCCTCAATCTCTCTTATACTATCGTGGGTTATCCATTATAATAAAATGTATGTGTTGAAACAGATTAGTTTGATTTGGCCTTGTTAGTTAGATAGCCCACTACAAGAGTGGTATAAAAAAAGAAAACCAAATTGTAAATAGAAACAAGAATTTATATACATATCAATCAATTAAGGTTTTTATAAATAAAAGTAATATATTTTGGTTGATACAAGGTCTTTAAAAATGTTCGTAGTAATCCTTGCAAGAATGAGTTTATGTGTACGTAGGCAGGAAAGTATGTGTGCATGCATGTATATGTGAGTGTTTGTTGTGTAGGAGTGCCTTGAACATAGTCACTCAGTCTTAAAGTGTTTCATCCGGTTATCAAGTATTAGAAAATTTAGAAGGGTAAATTGTGAGAATGAAGACCTTTTGGAGAAAGATAGGGATGAAAATAATAACGATCGCTTGACGTTTGTCGACGGACATGTTATTTACTCTCGTTTTTTTTTCTCTCGCTAGCAACATTGATTTCCAAGTCCGGGTCGTCATGTGGGAGAAACAAGTCTGACGTTAGAGTTTTCTTTATTTTTTCAAATGCCTGTTGGCATTCTGTAGTCCAAATCCGGGGCCTATCTTTTTTTTAAAAAATCATGCATGTTTGGTCTGAATGCCTGGTAATAATTGCTTTGTCCAAAGATGCTCTTTAGTGAAGCGAAGTTTATTGGGTGCCGACCTGTCTTTAATCATGCTAGCCCGTTCAGGATTTGGTCTTTCATCCCCATTAAGCTTTGCACCAGCATTCAATCCTGTCGAAAAATCAGTACAAAAATTCATATATCTTTTTTTTTCATAGACAGCTGGTGCAGCCCATTCACTGTAATATACTTTAGTTTTGATAGAACACCAGTTTTTCTAATCTATTAAGTTCCTCGCTAATTTCTTCCAACGATGCAAAAGGCATATTACGCTTCTTTTTTAATACTGTCTTAAAATGGTCTTTTAATTCAATGTTAGCCTTCATTTTGGTATATCTGACTAAACCACCAGAAAAAATTCCTAGATAGGCTTCCTTCCATTCATTTTTTTAGTTTATCAGCTTTGGCATTACAATTTTTTGGCAGTACGAAATAATAGCCAAGTACCAAAGCTGAAATAGATTTTTATTATGGTTGGCTTACCCAAATTTTTCTATGTTTGCAAATTAATCAAGTCAAACTCCCAAGTCTAATAGAAACAACACTTTTGTTTAATATATTACGGGCATGAATTACCGGGTATTGTCAGTGTCTATTGTCAGAATGATTCTATTTTTTTATGCATCAATTGTTTTTGGTTTCATTTTTTGATAGGTAATGTTTGCACTTAGCCCACCAGCCTAAAATCATCGCAGTCTTTGACGCGGAAGTGATATAAAAGTCGGATTTATTCTTATTTAGGTTAAAGACATTTCCACCGTTCATGAAAAAGAGAGCATTGGGCTGAAAAGCTCCGTAAGTAATGTTACTGATGTACAGGAAGGGATTAATTTTTTTTTAAATAATTCAAAATATTTTGATCTTTCATAAACACCGGAACATTTTGATGAAAAACGTACATTTTTATTAAGTCTTGCTTGGGGCATTTTTTTTTAGTCATACAATGACCTTTTTTTTGTTTTTTCTTCCGCAAGATAAAGATTTATATTTCCTTAAAGAGTTCTTCATAATTGAACTAAAAACCAAAGTTTTTAGGCAGTATTAAATTTCTAGAAATTTCATTAAATTAATTGGAGTGGGTTTAACAGACTGAAAAAATATATTTAATAAGATATTATTAAAATAATAGACTTGAAACTTCATTAAAAACAGACAATTATTTGATAATTGCAAATATTTCCAAATTAATGTGTTTTAGTTTTCCACAGGAAAAACAGCGCTAAAATATCCATAGTAATCTTTGGTGCACCGCTGAGGAAAGTATTTTAGTTTTTATTTAATTTAGTTTTTCACATGAAAAACAGCGCTAAAATATCCATTGTAACCTTTGATGCAGAGCTAACGAATGTGTTTTAGTTTTTATTTAGTTTAACTATTTTTCCTGAAAAACAGCGGTAAAATATCCAGAGTAATCTTTGGTGCACAGCAGAAGAATATTTTTACGAAGATATTAAAAAATATTTTTAAAAACTTCATTAAAAGCAGACAATTATTTGATAATTGTAACAATTTAAAGATGAATGTGTTTTCTTTTGGTTTTTCACAGGGAAAACAGTGCTAAAATATCCAGAGTAATCTTTGGTGCACAGCTGACGAATGTATTTTAGTTTTTATTTTATTTAGTTTTTCACATGAAAAACAGCGGGAAAATATCCGTAGGAATTTTTGGTGCACAGCTAACGAATGTGTTTTAGTTTTTATTTAGTTTAACTACTTTTCATGAAAAACAGCGCTAAAATATCCAGAGCAATCTTTGGTGCACAGCTGAAGAAAGTGTTTTAGATTTTATTTAAATTAATTATTCACTGGAAAAACTGCGTTAAAATATCCATAGTAATGTTTGGTGCACAGCTGACGAATATGTTTTAGCATTTATTTTGTTTAGCTTTTCCAAGACAAAACAGCGCTAAAATATCCAAATATCCAGTGTAATCTTTGGTGTACAGCTGACGAATGTGATTTAGTTTTTATTTTGTTTAGTTTTTCACATGAAAAACAGCGCCATACTATCCATAGTAATCTCTGGTGCACAGATGACGAATGTGATTTAGTTTTTAATTAATTTAGTTTTTCACATGAAAAACAGCGGTAAAATATCCATAGCAATCTTTGGTGCACCGCTGACAAATGTGTTTTAGATTTTATTTAAATTAATTTTTCACAGGATAAACTGCGCTAAAATATCCATAGTAATGTTTGGTGCACAGCTAACGAATATGTTTTAGTATTTATTTTATTTAGTTTTTCACATGGAAAACAGCGCTAAAATATCCATGTTAATATTTGGTGCAAAGCTGAGGAATGTGTTTTAGTTTTTAATTAATTTAGTTTTTCACATGAAAAACAGCGCTAAAATATCCATAGTAATCTCTGGTCCACAGCTGACAGATGTGTTTTAGTTTTTATTTAATTTATTTTTTCCCATGCAAAACAGCACTAACAAACAGCGCTAAAATATCTATAGCAATCTTTGGTCAACAGCGGACGGATGTGTTTTTGTTTTTATTTAATTATTTTTTCACATGAAAAACAGCGCGAAAATATTCATAGTAACCTTTGGTGCACAGCTGACGCATGTGCTTTAGTTTTTATTCAATTTAATTTTTCACATGAAAAACAGCGCTAAAATATCGATAGTAATCTTTGGTGCACAGCTGACGAATATGTTTTAGATTCTATTTAATTTAGTTTTTCACAGGGAAAACAGCGCTAAAATATTGGGAGTAATCTTTGGTGCACAGCTGACGAATGTGCTTTAGTTTTTAATTAATTTAGTTTTTCACATGGAAAACAGAGCTAAAATATCGATAGTAATCATCGGTGCAGAGCTGACAAATGTGTTTTAGTTTATATTTAATTTATTTTTTCACATGAAAAACAGTGCTAAAATATACATAGTATTATTTGGTGCACAGCTGACGAATGTGCTTCAGTTTTTATTTTATTTAGTTTTTCACATGAAAAAAAGCGCTTAAATATCTATAGTAATCTTCGGTGCACAGCTGACGAATGTGTTTTAGTTTTTATTTTATTAATTTTTCACATGAAAAACAGCGCTAAAATATCCATAGTAATCATTGTGTGCACAGCTGAGGAAAGTGTTTTAGTTTTTATTTAATTTAGTTTTTCACAAACATTTTGATAATATTTTTTGTATATTATCCTATGCTGTTTTTTCAATGAATTCGTGAAGTGAATTTCTGTAGTTGTTGCCCGAAATCGCACATGGGCGTGCCGATTAAGTACAAACCAAATTTTGAAGAGAATACATTCTAATTATTAATATTTTTTTCACGAACTTTTAGAAGATTATTCTGTTTTTTTGCGTGGGTGGGCAGGACATTATCTCACAGTATTTTGCCATTACATTGGGGTAGACTGTGTGCTAGTCAAAGCTATTATACCCAGTTTGTCCTGTTCTTTAACCCATAACTGAAGGGGAAAAACGAATTAATACCTTTCCCGAAGACATCTGCACGTGAGTGAATGCAAGGATTTCAAGTGGAATTCTAACTCGGCTCTTCAGTTTCTTGTTTCAAGTCAATAACCACTGCAACACGATGCACATATCTCATATTCCTGCACAGTTTGCAACACTGTAGAATAAGCAAATAATTATTACATACATGAGAATACTTTTTTTTGTTTTTTTTTTCTTCTTGAGAATTGGTAAATAAAATAATAAATACTAGTTATTTATTACATTGTGGTTTTTCCTTGGGAGGGGAATGGTCGGTAATGTTATATTAAGCATTTGGTGATAGAATAAAGAAGAAACGACGGAGGTTTAGGAAATAAATATTTGTATTAACAAAACATACAACAAGTGGTAAATCGGTATGAATCTTTATCATTGAAAGAAAATGATGAGTAGTGACATAAAAGTCATCCATGGAGATATATAGAAAGAGAAGAATGGTGAGTTATGACTCACTGAGGCAACGGTCTTTGGTGGGTGTCATTAGAGATGGGGGTTTGCATCTTGATGAGTGTTGTAAATCATGGCTACCAAAGAATTGTCTGATGTGTTTTATATCTTTATCAGGCTCAGATCAGCTATAATTTTTATTTTTTCAGGTGGGAGGGGGTGCTACTGGTGAAAATTGTGGGTTGTATTTTTCTTTGAGTGTGTCGGTGAAATGGAAGTTACAAGCAGAAAGCAGCGATAGATTTCATGTAGTCATTCCCTTTAAGGTTGTCTCATCGAGTGAAGTCAAGGAGGTGCAGTGTGTTGATCTCTGAGAGATTAGCGTGATTTATTCTGATGCGAGGCAGAAACGTTTCTCTATGGTAGTTAAATAAATAAATTCTTACATTTGTGATCAATTGAACTAGAAAAATTGAACAATATGTATAAATAAAAATTAGCTACATGCTATAGTGGATCATTCCATCAGCAGATTAATAAAAACAAATGATATTTTCTTTTTGATAAGATGTTGAACACTGTAACAATCGAGCAATAAATATTTCCTTTAAAATTTCTATATAAATGTAGAATTTAAAAAAAAAATCCCCTATTTGAAATCATCTTTTATTGACTGTTCTTGGTTCAGTACCATTTTTTTGATGGTTTCACTAGTGCATAAAAATTCATGGGTTTTTGCTGCCACTTACCTATTATATCTGCATTTTCAGTGACTACTAATGACACCTGAAATTGTAGTAAAATTTGTATATGTAAAATATATTTAAAACATACTGTTTAAATAAATCTCTCTAGATTATGTTTATAATGACAAAACATGTCAAAAGAGAGAATGTAGTGTATAGCAATTTCATGAATGTACAACAGTGAAAAATGGAGGTTTTCAAGAGCATGGAACCGCCTCTTCAGTGCTGTTGTTCCCAGGTCTGCCCTGACACAATGTCGTAGCACCTGATAGGGGGCCCAGCTATGAGCAAATAGTGAACACCAAACATACAAAAGACACTATTAAAGTATAAAAATACATTTTTATAATAAAAAAACTAGCAACATAATTCAGTTTAATAATTACCTAGAATACCTACCTAAAGCAAAATGAGCAACAATACATTTTATGGTAGAATTACCAGTAATAATATTTTAGCAAAATAATCAATAATACATTTTATATGTAGTTAAAACAGATATTTGAAATGTAATTGTATTTCAGCATTAAATAATTCAGGACGTTGATATACTGCTAAATTAATCAATAAATCAACCTGAATACCTTCTTTGTCCAACACCACATTTATTTGAAAATAAGTTGATACATAGAACAAAAAGAAAATAATTATATTTCTCCATATTACATTAGATAACAATAACTCTTCACTTTCTCCATTGTTTTGGGTGGTAGTCATATATATATATATATATATATATATATATATATATAAACACTCTTGCTTGCAAATGAGCACTGCAGAGAGCAGAACATTTCATATACAGCAGCTATTTAGCTATTTACGCTATGTTCTTGTGTACCACCCCCTCTCAAAGCGATTATTGGACAGAATGCTCTCACTCATGACGTTGTTTACATTTCATAGTGTATAATGCATTTCATGATATTACCTTTTCTGTGACATTGCGCTCAACGATTTCAAATCTGTTCGGTTTCAGTCCCGGCTTGTGATGAAGCTGTTAACCTAGTTGCACTTACGATTTGTGATACAGCAAAACAGGCTTGTCTGCAAATGGTTTATTTTAATATAGACATACATATGCACAGTTTTTAATTGTGATAATGTTTAGTCTCAGTATTATTTCTTTCAGGGTTTTTACTGATAAAATGTATTTTGGGAAGCACATTTTTTATTGTAAATTTCTTGATATCGGGTTGGAGGTAGAACATTCATAATCACAAATAATTTGTTGCTAGAAATGATCAGATTATCAGCTTAGTATTTTTTCTCTCTCTCTCTCACACACACACACACACAACCTAAATATTTTGGAAAACTTGAGGCAGATTCCTCATAAAGAACATGATCAAATGTGCATGTAAATAAGGGATCACAAAACAATAGGTTTATGCAGGAGATATAATGTGGAAACACTTCTTCAACACATCATGGGGACGTGCAAAACCATTCAACATGGTCTTGAAGTATTTCAAAGATTTCGCTAATCAATGATGCAATGGGTGCCTGCAGAAGGAAGCGGAGAACATTTGTCATGAGTTGCTGTTGAGGTACTACAAAGGCCTTTTGGGCATCCTTGATCTGGTGTCAGTTTTTTGTTACAGTATTTTTTATATACTCTGTATAAGGTAGAATAGAGAAACCTTCAGATCTTCTCGGCACACAATCTTGCGAATTTATTATCTATTTGGGTCGACCTAATGTTTGGAAAATAGTCTTTGGCTCCTTTCAAGTGATTTCATATTGCCTTTGTTGCCCCGTGTATTTCTGGTCAATGTTATGATTCCGTGGAGATGCGGAATGTTCATGGAGTCTTCCTGTTGACAAAGGTACATCTGAAAGTTGGCCTTAATGGACCATGCTTCATGAAGGTGTACTTGTCTATAATACATATTTTCTTTCCCTTGGGAAATGATATTTTCTTTTATTGGGATGCATAAAGTGAGTTGGAAATGACAGAGCCCTAAATGTTAAAGCGATAAGGTTCCTTACTTTATTTTTGTTTCTAGGACTTCAGCTCTTTCCGAGAAAGAAAAGGCAATTTGCTCTTGGATTTGTCCATGGCCCTCTCTGCTCTGCTTCATCGAGCCCACATTTCTTTTTTTTAATACTTTCACTTTCTCTTCCCCACTTTAAAACATGAAGGACCAAGTGGGCCATCTTCATTAAAACATACAAGTCCAACTGTAGTAGCAACTCCTTTTCATGCATATGCACTAGCTGCTGCTGCTGTTGATCTGACAGCTCCTGTTTACCCTGTTCATGTTGCTGCATCCCTTGCTATTCTGGCAGCTACCTTTGGAGTTGTTACTACATTTTCTTGTGCTCCATGGTACGACAAGACCACAATGGGATTAACAAACCTTCACAAAAATGAAAACTGTCCAGCTGCAGCAAATCAAGATATCAAGAGTGTCTGAAAATTCAATTAAAGCACATTGTCTCCTGCAAGATTATATCGTTGGTGGCAATAACGACTTGACTCTTCACTGACAAGTCATCTTTGATTTGTGGATCCTCCACATTGCGTTTGACTTTCCCATAAAGACTTTTACTACAATGTTGAAATATTTGAGTGCCTCCTCCATACTTTCTCTACAGACACAGTCACCATCTTTGCGGTTTTATGTCTGATGTAAGCAGGAAAATGGGAGGCAATTATTTAAAGGACAACGTTAAGGGGAATGGCCAGGAGCACATTTCTTGAGATGAAGTCATGATACTTTTCCCGTTCTTTCTTGTAATATTCCGTTACACAGCTGTAGTATATTTGAGCATTGGCTAGCTGGTTGTTCCAGCTCGCGAGGAGACATTTTGGTTAAGACCTACAAGCAGAAAAAAATCAGTTCACAAACCATGATAGATTGATGGACAGATGAATGAAAAAATGAAGTAGGAAAAGACACAGAGAAAGCAAGAAGCATGTGAGAAAGGAAAAGACAAATTGTTTTGTCTTCTGAGACTACAAAATCAAACATTAAACTTAATTCATGACACTTACCTACATATGAATAAATCTATGTTGCTATACTGTTTATTCCACTAACTCTGTAGTGAGATTAATTCATGAGAAGCCTTTTTCATGGTTCATCAAACTCATTCAATTTACCTTCTTGCTCAGTTGATACTTCAGAGGCCAATATCTCTATAAAAATGATCATTGTTTCATTTTGATCCTCTTATGAAAAATCCCATTTTCTGTACTGTATTTCCTTTGATATTTTCTATATTATAGTTTTCTATCTGGTGCTGTTAAAGCGTTATCCAAGTAGTTATTTCCTTAGAGCACATTCGTTTTATGAAGGATATTTTCTCTTTAGACTTTGTTAAAACAGGTGCACACTAAAGTAAAAGAACATACAAAACAAATATTACTGCAGGTGAGTTGAAAAGGAAAGAGAAGAATTGTCAGTATAAAAAACTGTGTTGATGGTAATGTGAGAATGCAAGTAAATTTTGAAAAAAAAAACTGTCAGTAAAGTAAAACCTTTCAAAAATTAAATATACTAATTAAATTTACTAAATGATTTTTGCATGCATTTTAAGTCAGGAGTGTTATTATGCAGATTTTTTGTAACCTATGACCTCACAGGCTATTTTTCATGAATAAAGGTTATAGTCAAATAATTTTTGAGGAGATATTAGACATTAATTTTACAAAATTATATTATATTATATTACCAAATGACTTTAAAACACATTAGTTTCTCATCTATAATGAAGTGTATGTTACATTTTAATATTATGTATATGCACTTTTAACAATATATATGCAAATATGTTTATTTAGTTTTGTTCTGGATGCTTTTCAGTAGTCTATTGCTAGTATTAAATATGAGTATGTAATTAAAAATGTCCAAAATGTATTAAACTTGTGAAAATAACATCCAAAATAAAGAGGTTCGAATCAATCCGATGAAAATTAAACATTGCACAGGGTTCATGATGTAAAATGAAGGAATTATTCATGGCTGACCTATACAAATACACAAAACAGAATCAGTGAGCAGAGTGAAAATACTGGCAGAGATAGCTGATTTTCACTTCAATATTTTAATAGATGTAAATTTAAATAATAAACACAGACACATGATGGAAAGAAAATGCTTTATTCAGACTACTTCATTCTCTGCGTGTGTGCTCTATACAAAATATGGCTCATCTGCTCCGTTCAGCTTGAAGAGTAGTGAAAGCGAGTAAATGGTCCAGATGAAAAATACATTATATTAAAAGACACTGAGAAAGAATGTTTCTATTAATTGGGACAAATAAAATAAATCTGACCCCATGAAAAATATTTTTATTTTATTTGTTTTTTAAGATATTGAATTTAATTTTTTTACTTTAATAAAATTTGGACATCATCATACATGCAGCTCTCACTACTGTGTGTTGTATATCTCAGATAAACATGATATTTATGGAAATACCAACTCCAAAGAGCTGACACTGAGAATGCAGCTCCACGATACTGGTTTCACTGAGAAGGCAGATATGCATATTTTACAAAAGTAATGTCACCCTCTGATAAAAAAATGAATATAATGTAGAACATTCTAATATTAGAAAATAATAGAAATCACAGATATGATTTCTAGCTTGTGTGGATTTGCATATGGTGGTTAAAATAAGACCTCTCTAAGAATATTCTAAAATTAGAAATTCATTAAAATCATTAGCCAGTGTGTCTTTTCATATGGTGGTTAAAATCAGACGTCTGTAAAAATAGAGAACCACACATTTCATAACATGGTCTCTTTCCAGTATGCATACGCACATGGAACACCAAAGACATCATCTTTGAAAAGCAGATCCCCACATTTCGTAAGAATGTGGTCTCTTACAAGCATATTTTCGCATATGTCGCAACAAAGATAACTTAAACTAAAAGGCAGATCCACAAATTTCACAAGTATGTGGTTTCTCTCCAGTATGTGTCCGCATATGATACACCAAATGTGACTTCTGTGAAAATGCTGATTCACAAATGTCACAAGAATGGGGTTTTTCTTTGGTATGTGTTCTCATATGAATCACCATATTTGACTTCCGTGAAAATGCAGAACCACAAATTTCGCAAGAATATGGTTTCTCTCCGGTATGTGTTCGCTTATGACGCACCAAAGATGACTTATCTGAAAATGCAGATTCACAAACGTCACAAGAATATGGTTTCTCTCCTGTATGTGTTCGCATATGATTCACCAAATGTGACTTCTGTGAAAATGCCGATTCACAAATCTCACAAGTATGTGGTTTCTCTCCAGTATGTGTCCGCATATGATTCACCAAATGTGACTTCCGTGAAAATGCTGATTCACAAATGTCACAAGAATATGGTTTCTCTCCTGTATGTGTTCGCATATGATTCACCAAATGTGACTTCTGTGAAAATGCGGATTCACAAATGTCACAAGAATGTGGTTTCTCTTTGGTATGTGTTCTCATATGAATCACCAACACTGACTTCCGTGAAAATGCTGATCCACAAATTTCACAAGAATATGGTTTCTCTCCAGTATGTTTTCGCATATGAATCACCAGAACTGACTTCACTGAAAATGCAGTACCACAAATTTCACAAGAATATGGTTTCTCTCCTGTATGTGTTCGCTTATGACGCACCAAAGATGACATATCTGAAAATGCAGATTCACAAACGTCACAAGAATATGGTTTCTCTCCTGTATGCGTTCGTATATGATTCACCAAATGTGACTTCTGTGAAAATGCCGATTCACAAATCTCACAAGTATGTGGTTTCTCTCCAGTATGTGTCCGCATATGTTTCACCAAATGTGACTTCTGTGAAAATGCCGATTCACAAATGTCACAAGAATGTGGTTTCTCTTTGGTATGTGTTCTCATATGAATCACCAACACTGACTTCCATGAAAATGCTGATCCACAAATTTCACAAGAATATGGTTTCTCTCCAGTATGTTTTCGGTTATGACTCACCAAATGTGCCTTCTTTGAAAACGCTGATCCACAAATTTCACAAGAATGTGGTTTCTCCTTGGTATGTGTTTTCATATGAATCACCAATTCTGACTTCTGTGAAAATGCTGACCTACATATTTCACAATAATATGGTGTCTCTTTGGTATATGTTTGGCTATGGACGCGCAAATGTGACATAGTTGTAAATTCAGATCCACAAGTTTCACAAGAATATGGTCTCTCTCCTGTATGTGTTCGTTTATGGCGAATCAAATATGACTTCATTGAAAATGCTTCTCCGCAAATTTCACAAGAATATGGTTTCTCTCCCGTATGCTTTCGCATATGAGTCACCAAAACTGTCCTTAATGAAAATGCCGATCCACAAATTTCACATGAATATGGTTTATCCTGTATGTCTTTCGCATATGAATCACCAATTCTGACATCCGTGAAAATGCTGATGCACAAATTTCATAAGAATGTGGTTTCTGTCCAGTATGTGTTCACATATGAATTTTCAAATCTGACTTCTGTGAAAATGCTGATATATAATTTCACAAGAAAGTGGTTTCTATCCGGTATGTTTTAGTATATGGCGCAGCAAAGAAGACTTCTTTGAAATTGAAGATCCACAAATTTCACACGAATGTGTTTTTCTCTGGTTTGTGTTCGCACACGGCACAGTAAAGAAGACATAACCTTACATGCAGATCCACGAGTTTCACATAAATATGGTTTCTCAAGTGTTTCATCGCACATGATCTTCAAATTTGACTTCTGTGAAAATGTGGGTCCACAAATCTTACAAGAATGCTTTCTCTCCAGTATGCAATCGCATATATATTTTTTAAAATGTGGTTTCCCTGAAAATGCTGATCCACAAACCTCATAGTAGGATGGTTTCTCTCCAGGGTGTGTTCGCTTGTGACGCACCACAGATGCCATCTGCGAAACTGCAGATCAGCACATTTTTTAAAAATATGATCTTTCTCCAGTGTGTGATTGCATAAGACATAGCAAAGATTATTTACTTGAATACACAAATCAGCCAACTTTACAAGAATGTACCGTTTGTAAATAGTGCTTCAAGTGCGACTCAAGTAAATATACACACACAGAAAGTTAAGAACATGGTTTCTCTACAGTATATGTTTGCATATAGCATTTCAAATAAGATAAACATGTAAAGTCAGAACGTCAAACTTCACAAGAATGTGGTTTCTCTCCAGTATGTTTCCATGTAACATGAATTCCTTGAAATGCAGATCCTCCAATTTCTCAAGAATGGGTTTTTCAATATGGCTCACTTTCAAATGATTTCAAACATTACACAAACATGATTTCTTCTCATACAATCACACTAAGTTTCTATAAAAAAGGAGAACAGCACAGTTTGAAATATGTGACTCCTTGGCAGTTAATTTGATTTTGTTAATACAGATACACAACCTTTACATGATAACAGCATATATGTTATCGTTGTTAACAAAGTCAAAACTCTTTCCTTTCATTTCAATTTCCAAATAATGTCAGGTTATATTAAAATGATTTTCTGTTCAGTCAAAACACCTGTGAAGAAAAATAAAATTTATTTTAAAAGAGACAATGAATAATAAATGAAATCAGTTTATATTTTAAAATAAATTTATCTCAATGACAAGATTAGTCCAACACAGACACATTAATGCAGCAATAAGGAAAAATCAATAAGTTTATTTAAATTTTCTTTTCAGGAAAATATTTGAGTACAGTCATTTTTTGGAAAAAAAACATAAGAAAATATATCTAAAATATAAAATTTTTCATAAACAATTCTTTCCAGTAGTAAACAAACTCAATTTTCACTAAATTAAAGCAAACAACAGCAGAGCAATTATTAAATAAGGGAAATAACAACGAAGAAGATAACACTTAGTTATGAATCTTGCCATGAGAAAAGAATGCCTGAAATTGGACACACAATGACCAAGGTAAGCTTTGTTTGAGAATGAAGAATCAATTTCAAATATCAAGTAATGAAGTACTTTTCTTTTTACACACTTGGGATAAAACATGATGGTGATTGTAATCTGGAAATTTATCTTGTTCATATGAATCAAAATTACAAGTAAATATTGCTACAACCAAGTTGCAAATATAAAACTTGAAATTAGAAGAGAAGTTATAGCTTGTTGCCAAAAGGTATGGCCAAGGTTTTCTAGTCTGAGAGTGGATGGTTCCTTTCGCAGGCTCAGAATATGCTTAGGGAAAATAATCAATAGAGATGAACAACAAACACCATTATAAACATTGAAGATTTAATAGAGAACGAAAATAATATAAGGAAACATGTCTGTGTGGAAAGTTGTGAAATGAAAGCAAGAAGAGAATTGGAAAAGTTTCGTTGGTTTTCTGAAATCAAAAATTATTTGTTTCTTCTCTCTTTAAGATTTTACATTTGTCTTTTCCCTTCATTTACTTTAGTTCAGGTTTTTACTTTCTTTGTTGCACCCATGAGAGTGTCATTTAGCAAACTGCACCATCTTCTGTTCCATAGTGAAGTTCATTTCGTTTTGCTGTTTTCAACAGCATCTAAGTTATGTTTCTCTTGTCAAAATTCAACATTGAGTTGACTGATATGTTCTCAGTTTTTCTTAACGGGAAAAAACATCATACATGACCTTATATTTAGTGATTAACATAATTGGTGATTCAGAGTTGCTATTTTGTTTGTGAGTGGTCAATTGAATAAATGTTTATATGTGGCATGGTATTAATATAAATGCGGTAGGTAAAATATTCCACCTTTTCATTTTTCAACCTCCATACGTGTAAGGTCTGCAATCCAGCACTTAATATATGGGATATGGATACACGTTTTGGTCCCTTCATTAATCAGTCTCATAATTTGATGATAAAATGAGGAGTATACTTTATATCTTAAGATTTGCTGTCTAACTAATTGACTGCATTTTCTTGCACAATTCTTTGTATGAAGTCACGAAACTCCACAAATGTGATGTGCTACTTTAGCCATCAAGAAATCTGGCTTGCTATTTAATTTTACATGTATTAACTTAAATGCTGATTTGAAAACATATATATATATATATATATATATATATATATATATATATATGAGAAAGACTGGCTCTCACAATTAGAAAAAGAAAGAGTGATAGTTTATAGACAGTATGTACTTTTAATGCTTTTGGTGGGGTGTTTGGTGTATATATGTGATGTAACCATCTCAACACCATGGAAAGAAATCTAATTATTAAGAAAAAAATTTTTTATATAAAACCAATCTTTCTGAAATCTATGGAACCGAAGATCGTCTTGAAATTTATGTTATGAAAAGGTGTTTACTTTCAAATAGTTATTAAATGCATCATGACATCTTGGGAAATAAAGAAATACAAAAAAATAAAAATGAGGCTTTCAAAATCTGAAACAAATTAACTGAGTATTGATTATGTATAAAAGTACCATTAATTAATAACTGACAAATATTTACAGAAGTGTCCATTTTCAATATTTCAAGTAATGATGCTTCATTTGATTACCTCTGTGGAATAATTTATAAAAGCCTAAACTGTGTTTTTTAATCGTGAAAGATCACTGGAGAAATTCTGTTTATTGCTTATATAAAATTTATATAAAGAGTGATTCATATAATATAGGAGAGAAATGGCCACATAAATTTAACACTTTTCTAAAACAAATGTTAATATTTTCACAAAATTTTTTAAAATTAAATGTGAATGGAACATCATGCCAATAAAATAAGCTGATTTTTGACAAGGTACCCTGATTAACTAAAGAAAATTAGCATACCAAGATGAAGACAAATGTCCTAAACTTAAGAAAACTATGTTGTATAGACAACATCTTGATGTTTGTCTTAGGAGGAAAGACTAATGGATATTTTTTTAATTAAATTATTTTGTTTTTTCTTTTTAGAACTTTGAAACTTTGGTTAAAATCTTGGGTTTTTTGCTGTCTAAAGACCAATGAATATTACAAGAAATTGTAGTGCCTCTTGTGCATTACAAACCACATTGTTTTGGAAATTTCTGCAAAATAAATCAAATTGTTGGATTTTAATGAATCCGTCAAGTTTTATTCTCGAAAGAATTAAATTATTTCAGAAATCTCCTTTTCGTTTTTACAAAAACTTCATAAATTGTTTTTCATTAAATCCTACTTTTTAATTTCGAGAAATAAATTTTATCTCAATGTTCATACTAGTTAAAAGTAGAAGTCTGTTAAATTTTAATCATTTTCTTTTTAAAAAACACAGACAAACTATGCTCTGAATCATAAAATTACAAATGCAATGAAACTAAAAATAATTTGATTAGAAAAGCTTTTTGTTGGTTTTAGGAATAAGATATATTATAGAAACAATTCAGAAAAATGATCTGATGAAAAATCATTTATATTTTAATATTACATTGCCATGGTTAAGGAATATTGCTTTCAAGTAAAAACTATCTTGGCTAATTATAAATAGAAAAGCTGAGTGCAATTCATCGAACACCAATATTTTAAAATGTGTTTCAAAGTATTTGATGTATGTATAAACAGGCTGTCTTTTGTTAAATCTGAAATATCAGAAACTAACATTAGCAGAAAATAAGAGTGACAAGAACAGTAAGTTTAAAGCCAAAGTACATAAAATTCCATAAAATCTTAGAGTATGGAGAATAGTTTGCTAAATTTTGAGGATTACTGAGTAGTTAAAAATTATATGAAAAAAAGTGCTCATGTAATTCATTGTGTACATTTTACAGAAATGTTCACTGTTGAAAAATATTATTAAAGCTTCTTTCTCTCAGCAACAACGTCAACACCTCAAATAAACAGCGACTGTCATGTGACAAAATGCATTTCTAACATATTTAAAATAAAATTAGTATTTGTTTCAAACCAAATTAAACTTCAAATCAGATATTCTTCAAATACAGTTTTAGCAAAGTAAATTTTATCTTTGAAAACAAATTACATTATAATGAAAGATGAGTAAAAATGGCATTAAAATCAGCAATTGTAGCCATTTAAAATGAAAACTCCTTTCAGTCAATTTGGATCATTTTTAAATATAGTGAAGTGTTTTACCTATTGGAAATATTAAATATAACCTGTTAGTTTGTAATTGAAACTAAAATACAAACTAGAATTTTCACTTAAAATATTCATGTTAAGCATTAAATTTTTTCAAGAAAGAGGAAAGAAGAGCAAAGAGGAAAGAAGAGCAAAGAGGAAAGAAGAGCAAAGAGGAAAGAAGAGCAAAGAGGAAAGAAGAGCAAAGAGGAAAGAAGAAGAAAGAAGAAGAAAAAGAAAGAAGAAAAAGGAAGAGAAAGAGAAGAGGAAAGAGAAGAGAAAGAGGAAAGAGAAGAGAAAGAGAAAGAGAAGAGAAAGAGGAAAGAGAAGAGGAAGAGGAAAGAGAAGAGGAAGAGGAAAGAGAAGAGGAAGAGGAAAGAGAAGAGGAAGAGGAAAGAGAATGAAAAGTATCAGTAAAAAGCAAGTTGAAGTTAACGTCTTACATCGACACTAGCGTGTATTGCAATTCATCCGCCTTCTTAGAAAAACATGACATGGAAATTTAATATTAAAATTTAGTTATAAATACAATGAGAAATTTACGTTAAAAAATAAATCATACTTTATAATACAAATTAAAATATAATCACTAGTAGTATTATATTATAAATATAGTTAAAATAATTAACTATTATGTAAGATAAATAAAATATTAAATTAAAATCTTACAAAATATTTTAAATATTCATAAAAAAATAAATAAATAAATAAATAAATATATATATATATATATATCTCAAAATAGTATTGGGTGGCACACCCGTTCAAGACTACCTTCATATTGTGATTTGAAAGGAACGACTTGATAAGGTCAAACAACTGTCCAGTTATATCATAGCCCAGGAGCTTGCATAGAAGGCCAGCATGACAGACTGTCAAACGCTTTGGAGATGTCTAGAGCAACAGTTCAGGCTTCGCCGTTTTTGTCGAGAGCCTACAGTATATACTCAGTGATGGACGTGAGCATATCAAATGTAGACCTGTTGAAGCGAAAACCATACTGTTTGTCAGAGAAAAGTCTGTGGGCTGTGAAATGTTGTACCCCCTCAGCATTGATGATGGCTTTCAACACTTTGGCAAAAACAGTTATAAGTCTGATTGGGTGATAATTGGTGGGGTTAGAGGTTTCTCCGGCAGTTTTATATATAAAATCCACAGTGAAGGATTTCCAGCAGGCAAGAAATTAATAGGCAGAGAAGCAGTAGTTAGAGTTTAGAGAAAACAGAAAAGAGTTCAGAAGCACATTTCTTTAGGACAATGATTGGTATTCCGTTACAATCGCTCGCTTTATGGAGGTCAAGCTTTGAAATCTAACAATTTTGTTGCCGAATATATTTAATTTATTCTAATAGCATGAAATTAAAACTAAAATAAAACCTACTAAGCTCAGTTAGCTATGTCTTTTTGTGTTCAGGCTGGCATCAAAGATTTCTTCCAAGCCAGGAAGTTGTGACTTAAATCCCACTGGTCTCCTTGGTCCTCTCTCGCTGGCTCGGTTGTCATAGTCCATCGAAACCTCTTTTTCCGGCTTTATCGGAGTCACGTTTCGTACCATTACAGGCGCCTTTGCCTCTGCTCACAACGAGTGCAGGAAGATATTTAAAGAAGCCAAGCTGTATGCAGCCAGAATGAAGCAACGCATAGCATCCCATAAGTTAGGTTCTAAAGACTACGGGAGGCTCTGTAAATGTGTACTATACAATAGCAAACCCGCAATCCCCCCTAGAATGAACAAATATGAGGTCCCTACTTCTACAGCAGATAGGGCTGAGTGTTTCGGTCACAGCTTCTCCAACTCGACACTGGACTCTTCTGGAGTATCTGTACCCAAATTCCCATCCCAAACTGAGGCATAACTGAATATCCACATTACCTCCTCGGTTGTCTCTAAAATAATTTGAAATCTTAACCACCATAAAGCGAGCGGCAGTGACGGAATCCCAATCATTTTTCGGAATAAATGTTCCCCCTGAACTCTCCTCTATTCTCTCAAACTCTATAACTACTACCTCTCAGCGTCTTGCTTTCTTGCCTGCTGAAAGTCCTCCTCCACGGTTCCAGTACATAAAAAACACAGTTGAACTCTCTGACCCCTATAATTATTGACCGATCAGCCTCCTACCGGATTTTGGCATAGTGTTTGAAGCCCTCATCATCGCCGTGGTGGTTCAACATCTCACAGCCCACAGAATATTATGACAAACAGGATGGTTTCCACTTTACCATGTCTACGGCTGATATGTTCAAAACTATCACTGAGTATATACACCAGGCTCTTGACAAGAACGGCGAAGCCCGAACTGTTGCCCTAGATATCTCCAAAGCGTACGACACACTCTTGCATGCTGGCCTTCTATGCAAGCTGCGAGATTATGGTATAACAGGACAATTGTTTGACCTGATCCAGTCATTCCTTTCAAATCGCACGATGAAGGTAACATTAAACAAACATACCTCCTAATATTATCATACGAACGCGGATGTCCCTCAAGGCTTTATTCTAGGTCTTATGCTTTTCCTTATCTGCATTAACGATCTCCCAGATATAAGATCCCAAGTAGACATATACACTGACGACACTACAGTTTACTCTCATATCGATCAAATATCTGCTGAGGCTGACAAAGCAAACCTCGCTGCTGAGCTTGCAAAGGACCTCCGATCCATGGTGGACCGAGGTAAGAAATAGCTTGTGAATTTTAATGCTTCCAAAATGAAGTTGCTACCTATAAACCATTAGAGACAATTGCTCCTAATCACCATTAGCATAAGTTATTTTTCACAACTGCAGTAGCGTGGGATTGAACCCACTGGAACTAGCAACTACCTATATCTACAGTGCCATGTGTCCTTGAGAAAGAAGAACGCCAAAGCATACGACGGACAAACATCATAAACATGGCAATAAAAATGAGGACAACAAATCAAACAATGGAAAAGAAAAAAAAGACAAACATGATTGGAAAATTCTTTCAAAATGCAAATAAGTATTGGATTTTAATGAATCTTTCAGAATTTATTCAAATTAATTAAATTATTGACATTTTTTTCAACATCTGTTATCCTCACTTAATAAAATTTTCAGAAATTAAATTTTGTGCAGTTTCGTATTTATATTAGTTGAAGAAAATAAAATAAAAGCAGGACACTTCAGAAGAAGTAAATATTTTCTTTATCTGAAGCATTTACACCTTTACCAAAATTCTGCTCTAAAACAGAATATAAAATGCAATCAAACTAAAATATTAAGTAGAAAAACCGTTTTTCCTTTTATCAGAAATATATATTGAGATCATTTTCTTCAGAAAAAAGCTTTTTCGATGATTAAAACTGCAATCAAACTAATACATTATTTAAATAGAAAAGCATTTCTTTTTATAAAAAAAAAAAAAGATATATGGACATCATTTCCCCTCAGAAAAATATCTTTTTCAATGAATAATGAATTTTTCCAAGAATTGTATTTTTTTATTTTAAAAGTTTAATTACAATAATTTATAAATTTATAAGTCACTTAAAAAATTCTCTACCGGTTATGAGGCATTGTTATTAAGTAATTATATTTAGTGAAATCACACATTCCTTTGAAAAGAATTTTGAATATTTTTTATATTTATAAACATGCCTATTTTCTTTTAAACGGTGGGCTATACGCAACAATGAAAAGATCTTGAAATTTTATAAATTACTATAATAATAAAAGATAAAGTGAAAAATATTCTTTTAATATTTCAGTATTAATGTAAACTTTTTCTTTGGACTACGTGCAAATATCCTTAGAGCAGATATTTATCAGTGTCTTTGATCCAGTTATGGGCTAAATAACAGGACAGATTGGGTGCGATAACCTTGGCTGGCAAACAGTCTACCACAAAAAGTAATAGCAACCTACTGTGGGATAATCTGCCTACTCAGTCATTTCTCTTTCGAGATATGATCATCCAAGTGTGTATCACGTGTGGCACTTAACTGACTGATTGATAATGTCCTTAATATATATTCATAAATGCAATTAAAAGCTTATCTAATTAAATAATATAATTTTATTGCATTTTTATTTTATTATTTGGAGCAAAGTGTTGAAAAAAAAAAAGACAGGCAAATGTGTGAATAAAAATAACACTCTTTACATTCTCCAATGAGAACTGCGTTTTTTTACCAAATAAATGAAATTTTCACGACAAAATTTTATTTCCTGAAATTTCATGAATTCACGTGGATGAGGGGGTAACAAATGCAACAAAAAACTTTTTTAGCATGATTTTATAAAAATTATAATTTCAAAAATACTGTCATTCATTTGTGAATAATTCCATAAATTTCCATGAAAATCCGACAATTGACTTTTGCAAGAATTACAAAATTAAATGTGATTTTCATTGGTAAAACAGAGTTACCATTACATTATCCATTGAAAACTCTGGTAACGACTTGGTCAACATTTGATAAAAATCAAAACAAGAATTTTTTTTACTAAAATCCCTAACGTGTTGGTATTGATTAAAACATTCTAAAATAATTAAAAATACTTTCATATTTCCTCTTAATAAAATTGTGATAGAAAAATTTCATGTTCATTTCGTTTAGGGCCCTTTTTTTTTCTTCATACTAAGCTCTTTTTCTCAGAGAATTCGTCGAGATATCTACGAGTCTAACAGCTATTGCCGAGTTAAAAAAAATTATTGTTTCAGAGTCAATGGAAATTCCTTTACAGTATTAAAAAGAGTTGACTTGATTCTCCTTCAGACTGAAGAGAGGCAAGCACTTTATGTTCCAGTGGTTCTTTGTACTTGTGAATTAATCTTGACACCATCTGCATGGCCGAATTTTTGCGTTGACACGTATTCGTAATGTTCTGACCAGTGAAAGTAAAATAACCTTTGGTGTTACAGGGGTTACGGCGCCTGCGGATCCGGAAGGGAAGGGGATAATAAGAAGGGACGCCAAGCAGGCTAGCAGGGTTCGTCTTCGATTTCTCATTAATCATCATCCATCCTGCGGACACACAATGGTGGTAGTCGATGTCTAGCAAGCATCGATCGTCTCCAAAACCAAGTATTACAGTACTCAATTCTAAAATTAATTCAACAGTATTGTAACACATCACTTACGTCTGTTGGTTGTATGTATAGGCAAACCTTTTTTGGGGCCAAGAATAGTGAGTAATAGCTTGTGGTCTGTCTGTAGAGAGAATTGCCAACTAGAAATATAATGGTGGAAGTTGAATAAAAACAGTGACAGTGACAGTGAATAAAAACTCAACTGCTTTTTTTTTCCAATCTGAGAATAATTTTTTCTACAGGAAGCAAAACTCTCAAAGCATGTGTTTTTGATTTTTTATAGTTCTAGTCATTTTGTGAAGAATGTATATTCCTCCGCCATACGAACTACCATCGCTAGCACCAATGATTTCAAAGTCCGGATCGTAATAAGTAACAAACACGTCTGACGTAAGAAGTTTCTTAATTTTTTCAAATTCCTGCTGGGATTTTGCTGTCAAAATCTAGGGCCTATCTTTTTTTTTTAAATAATTCATTAAAGGGAAGAAACAAATCGTGCATAATTGGTACAGGGGCCCGAAAATAATTTTTATTTTTCGGACACTTTAGTATTCGACTTTCCGAGTACCATAGAGTGGCGAAATTCCTTCAATAGAATAGCATAAACATAAAGACAATAGCTGTAATAAAAATGGAAGAAAATCGATTAGGTAAGGAAAAATATTCATTTTTTACAAAACACACGCGACATTAGTTTTCGGACATCGTTGAAAAACTGTTAATAGTGTGTAATATCACCTTTCTTCTCAATAACTTTTATCAATCTCTTCATAATGATCAAACATATGCACAATAACATGTCTACGTGTTTCTATTAGTTGTTTTTTGGAATCTGGTATCCGTTCCCATAGTTGAGCCTCTTTCGTTATTTCAGGTCCATCATAGACAAGTTGCGCAAGCATTTCCCAAACAGTTTCTATTAAATTTAGATCTGGGCTTTTTGCAGGCCATACCAAAGTAGTCATATTCACTTTAGCCATCCATTCTTTCATGAGTTTGACACATGGATGCTGCAATTGTCTTGCTGTAGAGAGAAATCATTCCCTATCTCTCTTCTTATCCTCGGTAGAGCTTTCTCGCCCAGCACCTGGTTGTAGCTTTCACTGTTCTGTCGTCCTTTCAGCCACTCCAACCATATATTTCCATTAGCAATGATTATACCCCAAACCATAACTCCTCCTCCTCCTCTCATCTGTCGTTTGTTCAGTACAGCAGACTCACCCCTTCTCGACCAAGTACACCATCCATCGGGCCCATCAAACTTGAAACGCTTCTCATCAGTAAATATAACCTTCTTAAAGTCAACATGCTTTGTTAACCACCTTTTAGCACACTCCAGTCTTGCTCCTTTGTGTTGCTTTGTTAGTGTAATTTTTTTCTTAGCCTTTGCATACTTCAAACCAATCCTATGCAGCGTTCTTTGTACTGTTCGGACGTTTACATCCAATTCACATTTCTCCTTCACTTTTCTTGCTGTAACTTTTTCTCCAGATGTCAAAAGCCGTGTCACAGTCCTCTTGCCAATTGATCTTTTCCGTCCTTTCTTTTTCCGCTCGGAGTTTGTCTTCAGCATGTATTCGACCGTTGATTTCGACAGCTTCAAATCCATGGCGATCCTTCTGATGCTGAGGCCATCATCCCGCTTCTCCCGTGCCAAACAAACGACTTCTTTTGAATGTATTTTACCTCATTAAACTTAATTGTATTGCCAGTAAAATAGAACAGATAATTGATTCTTATGATGACATCTCAGTGTACAAGCAGAAAATTTGCATACAGCAACATATACATGAACTTAGCTTTTAATAAAATAGGATTTTTTGTCATGTCCGAAAAATAGTGTCTCGCAAGTTTTCGCAAAAATCACAACAAATTAAAATTATCAAAGCCAAACTAAAAAAATGATTACACTAGTGGATTTTCACTCAACTACGTACTTACAATCTCAAAAGTTTTTGGCACTATTAACTACCTTGAAATACTTTTCTCAAAGTGTCCGACAAATATTGTTGGGCCCCTGTATGAATGCCTAGTAATAATCTGCTAGTCCTCGGAAGCGCTGGAATGAAGCAATGTTATTGGGTGCCGGTATGTCATTAATCATGACAGACCGATCAGGATTCAGTCTTCTAATATCCTTGTCAATTATGTATAATATGTATTTGATATTTTCCATGAAAAAAATAAAAAAATATAGAAAATTACATTTGGTCTTTAATTTTTAAATAGTACCTTTGGATTTTAGGAAAAACTTTGTGTACATGATCCTTATGTGAGATTGCTTTGGTTTTTCATTAGAATATCGTCTACATACGCAACCGCAAAATCAAGTTCACCAAGCATGGTATCTATGGCTTGTTGAAATATTGTTGGTGCTACCTTGACACCAAATTGTAAACGTTCGAATTTATCTAATCCACGATTCCTATTAATAATTTCGAAATCATCTCTTCAACAGGAATTTGTAAATAAGCATTTACAAGCTCAATTTTTGATAACAATTCCACACCCTCCATTACTCTATGCGAAAATGCCTTTGAGACAAGAAAAAGGGAAGTGCTAACCCTTCAGAACAACATTAAATCCTGTATTATAAATATCCTCATATCTTTTAAATTAAGACGCAAATGTTATGCGTTTCTCGGGCGCGTATGTAAAATTCTCTATCACACTCCAAATGTTGTCTTGTGTAAAAGGAGTTCATTTTCACTGGTATTCGTTCATCGTATTAGTTCCAACACTTGCTTCTGAAATTTGATCTGTCTTGATTTTCCTTCTGAATTTGAAGTTAATTTTCCATTTTTTCTTGTGCATTCTGGTACTTTACTTGCTCAAATAAAATGTTTTTGAACTCCATTTCGTGTCTTTCCTTTTCAAGTAGTACCTTACGAAAACTAGAGTTTTCAAAGGTTTTTTTTTTTTTTTTTACTCACGGTGGTCTTCACAAATCTTAGTGTAAATATTTGTCGTAAACTTTTGTCATTAATTTGTTGTGGAGTTTTTGTGGTGAAAACAGAAGGTAGGTTCCAAACAATATTAGCATAATAAGAACATATATACAAAGGAAGTGTTAATCAGTAAATAGAAATAAGGAAGTCTGAATGGTATTATAACGCTGCTTATTGACAGACTCGTAATTAGATTCAACTGCATATTTTTACTGCGTCCCCCGAAGTCACGCATTATATATAGTTAGAAGAAGCGTCCATTTCTTGCAGAAGAGAACCATAACACACGCAAAAGTTTGTTAAAACCTGACAATTATTTGGTTTTTGCAAGAATTTCCAAATCGATGTGATTTTTATCACAAAAAGATGTACATATTCCCTATACAAATCTTGTGTTAGCTGTAAATCATCAAAATGAAAAAATTAAAATATAAATGATAATGATTTATGATAGATTTCATTTATCAATGAATGAAGACTGAAAATTTAAGTATAACCAGATAATTTGCAGAGTTTTGATATTTTTTTAATGTTCACTTATATCAAAAAGAAAAAAACGCCATTAAATTTCATTACCTAAATTTGAAAGTGAATTTTTAAAAAGAAATTCTTTCTTGAAGCATTCATTTTAAACTAAATGATTTAATTATTTTCACTCAGGAAAATACTTTCATATATTTCAAATAGATATTACATTGACAAAGTTGAAAACAAAAGCTATTTCTTAGATTCAAATATCCTGCAAAAATAAAATATGCATCTGTGACATTTTGTTTTGTCAAAATTAGCAAATTTCAACTTAAATTAATCTGATTTGAAACAAGTATTACTTACAGTATGAAATTTTGAATACATTATTTCTTTTAATTATGGTGGTTTTATTTTTCTGAAGTATGAAGTGGCTGCTGTCAGATGTGCTGACAAGCAATGCATTGTTGACCAGAATTGACAAACTTACGAAATCTAAGTGAAAGTTTAATAGAAGGAACGACACATAGCCTTTTAATGATATGTCCTTTATGAGAACCCATACTATAAAAGTATTCTACATAAAAAATAAATAATTATTATTAATCTTAGTGTGAAATGATTTGTAAAAAGCTTTCCAATTTTCAATTAAATATAGTATTTAGTTAATAACTGAATGCAGTCACATTCTAAAAAATGTAAAATGTTTGAAACTTTATAATCATCTTTGACAAAGAAAAAAATGCCAACAATTCAAGCAAAAATTCATTAATAATCGAAAAATAATTTTTCGTGATATGGATAAACTTGATATATATTAATTATAAAAGCAATTAAAAGATTCTTTAATAGTTTTATTGCATTTTTTATTTGATTATTTCGGATAAATCTTTTGAAAAACAGCCAGTGTTTGGCAAAAAAAAGTTTCAATAATGGCCATTTTTGAGTGATCCACACAAAAGTTAATTCTTGGTTTAAAAATCTTGCGAAAATAAAATGTACATCTGTGACATGTTATGTTTGGCAATTTAGCAAATTTAATATTTAATCTGATTTGCTCAAGTATTACTTATAGCATGAAATTTAGAATAAAAGTATTTCTTAAATACAGAGTTCAACTGTCTAACCATTCTACCGAATGTGTTGACAGATTAGACAGTTTTAAGATGCAAGAAACGTGTTTGGCGTACACAAATGACAATTGTACAAATGTTTTCCTGCAAGAGGATGAAACCCTGAAACACACGACCTTTTAATTTACACAGATTACCATACAAAAAAGGAAATAAAAAGATCTTCAAATACACAAACGAAAATAATTATAAAATGAGAAGGTACAACGATTTCTATTAAACTTTTTAATTAGTAAATAGAATTTTGTTTAGTAAATTTATAAACTAACAAATCTTTGCAGCATTGTTAAAATACTTTTGAAACTATAAATTATTATGATTCAAAAAATGAAAACGATTCTTTTAAAATTTCATTCTTAACCGAGTTTTTTTTTTCATACACAAATTTATCTCATTTATATTATATATTAAATCAAGTAAAAGCTCATCAAGTTAAATGTCAGTTATAGTGCATTTTTTATTTTACTATTAGGAGCAGATTTTCAGAATTAAAATCAAACATTTTCAAAAGAAATATTAGATGATTTGCATGCCACAAAGATTCCTGCGTTTAAGTAATAAAACCAATTTTCGCAAGAAAAATTAATTTCTTAAAATTTTATGGATTTACAATACATGGAGGTGGGTAACAGAAGTACATAAAGATTTATAAAAATAATTTAAAAAATAATTTCATTCAATTGTAAATATTTCTTGCAAGTTTTACTGGCGGACCTGAAGTATAATACCACTACATTTATTTTCACCGTTTTTCAATTGTTTTCAATTTTTTCACCGCAGTCCTATTGATTACCCACTAAGCTTTACGATTATAAAAAAAAAATTAAAAGAAATAAAAATAAAAATTTAAAAAATTGGAAAAAGTACAATGAATTGGTGGGGAGGGCTTAGTTTCTCATAAAAGGCGAAAGTAAATTGATCCCTATTTTGAAATCAGTTGCCTTGACCGTCACCTGTAAATTATAAATTTTTTAAAACCGTTTTTCAGTTAAATCTTAATTTTTACACCTGAAACATCACCAACGACATAAAAACTTTGCTAAAATTTCAATATTAAAACAAATTGGTGGTGGTGGGGGCAATGTTTCATACAAATTTATAGTAAATCAATCCTTCAATTCGGAAACACTGGCCTCGATATTTTTCAACTTGTAAGAAAGTAATGAAATAAAACATGTGTATGTTTAATTTTTTTTAGAGCAGGGGAATATTTTCTTCGTGTTTTACATACCATTTTTTTTGTTTCAAATATCAAATTGTTATTTTTTTCTTCCTATTTTAAGAACATTATACGAAGATTTTTTTTGTGGGGTGGCGGGGTTCAATAGCATGTCCAATTGTTTAAAATTGGGTTTTCAATAACCTGTACAAAGAAACTATGTTCAAGGAAACTATGTCCAATTATTTTTTGTGTGTTTTCAATATAGCATATCCAAATTTTTTTGGGGAGTGTGGTTTCAATAGCATATTTTTTCCAAGTTATTTTTTTTAAGTTTCAAGGAAACTATTTCCAAATGGACTTCATGTCCAGGGCCACCCATCAGTTTTCGGTCTTTCTCCATCTTGCTTGTACAGACGTCTCTGCAATATTCATTACACTGAATCGCAGAATTTAATGAAACTCCGTTCAATGTCGCTGAACTGGTCACCGCTACTTGGCAGACGAAATCAAAAATTAGTTGGAATATCACGTGGAGTTACAATTTGGACTTATCAAAAACGGTCCCATTTCTAATGGATATTTTTTTTTTTGCATTTGGAACATCTCCAGCAAACTTTATCCTCTTTGAAATTTTCACATGCCTTTAGCAAGATGTGTTCCTGTGGGCATGCTATGTGCAATTAACTTTTGGGTAATCGTATATTCAGTGACCGAATCCTTTTGGAAATTCTTCAATAGAGCTATTCTTGGAGTTTCAGAGGAAGATGCCATCGTAAGTTATGAAGAAAACGTGAGAATAACAAGAACAAGATCAACAACATGTTAAAAAAAAAACAACAACAAAAAAAACTTAAAAAAAACAACAACAAAAAAAACAAAGCGACCCCAAGGCTATGACCAAAGAGCAAGAACATATCCCAAAACAGTTAACATAAACAAAGCGATCCCAACGCGATTGGATTGAAAATGTAGGATCGAATTAGTTTAAGGCTGTATCAGAAACTGACCCCCCCACCAAAATTTGTTTATATATTGCAATTTTTCCAGATTATTTTTTTGTTAATCGAAATCTAGTTAACAATCAATAGGACTGCGATGAAAAATTTTAAAAACGGCAAAAAGAAACGTGGTTGTCGTATACTTCAGGTCCGCCATTTAACTGAAATTTAATTTTTGCAAGAATTTCCAAATTAATATGTTGGTCATAAAAAAAATAAAAAGGAAAAAAAAACGAATTGTTATAATACGTTTTTAAACTTTCATATGGATTTGGTTATCCGCTAACATTCAAAACAATATTTCTTACCAAATTTTTGACCGTGTAAGAAGGCATTACAAGTTTTAAAAAAATGAATTAAAAATATCTTGATCTTTCATAAAATTTTGATGAAAAAAGTACGATTTTTAGTGGAGATAAAGATTAATTTATTTCCTAAGTCTTTGATTTAACTAATAATGAAACGAAGTTTCTGTGTAGTATTGAATTTTCTAGAAATTTCACTAATTGTAGTGGTGGGGAGTAACAGGTGTTAAACTATTTTTTTCACCAATATTTTATTCAAATAATCATATTAAAAACTACATTCATTTTTATAAGTTGTGAAAATTTCAAAAAAATCAGGCAATTTCATATTTGCAAAAATCTTCATATTACAGTGTTTTGGTTTTTCACAGGAAAAACAGTGCTAATCCATCGTAATCTCTTTAATAGATAGCTGACGAAAAGAAAAAACAAATAAACAAAAGAAGAGATTTCTTTATCACTTTCAAACGTTCTAGAAAGGATTTTTAAAAGAATTAAATAATTTTAAAATACTTTAGTCTTTCCTCTTAATAAAAAATATTTTGACGATAATTTTTTTTTTTTATGCTCGGTGTTGTTTATTTCAGTGAATTTGTGGGTGTACCGAAAAGTTTTTGTTGTTGCCCGAAAAATAGCACATGGAGTCGGGGTACCAAAACCAACCCAATGTTGAAGGAAATAATTTTATTAACACGGGCTTTTACAAGATGACTTATTATATTCTCCCCTTCCATGAAAACAATTGACCAATTTTTCTATTCGACGTTATGTATTGAAAAGTGGCAAATATTTTTGTTTGCCATCAGTGACGCCTAAGCAAACTTGTTAAACAAAACAAAAGTGAAATGAATTACGGGAAAATTTAAAATTTTTCTCTCCCAAAATGTATATTTTTCATTTGGCTACTATACTTAAATAGAATTAAAAGAATAAACTTCGAAATGAATTTTACAAAATGTAAAAGTTTTCTTTTGGTTTATCTTAAATAAATATCTGGATTTCATTTTTTTAGTGAGGAATAACGAAATGAAATATGGTGTGGGAAATCAGTAAAAATAAAAAAATAAAAAAATTATAAAAATTATTTTCTTCCACTTACCTTTCAAATCAGAATATGCAACGAAAAAAAATCAAGCTGGTTTCTTAGTGTTCAAAAAAAATCTGTTGGGATTTCTTTTTCAACTTACTCAGATTTTGTATTTTGTTGTTCAGTTAAAACAGTGTAACACAATCGAAATGAAAGCGCATTACACAGAGAAAAATTAGGAGGTCGAAAAAGACAAGTAAATTTAACTAAAATCATCTCTCCTGGAACAAATTATTGATATAAGTGCATGAAAACATCATGCAAATTTTAGGTTGCACCTCCACCAATCACTGACTTCTCAACCTAAACAGGTGCTGCATGTGACTGGTAACTTGGCTTTGAGTTGTTACTCAACGTAAAGATGTAAAGGAGAATTTCCTGAGATGAACAGTTTCTGTATCAAAATTTGTTCCTTCAAAATTCTACAAACGATTTCAGTATCATGAGAGGTATGATGTGTGACATAAAGTTGATACCTGAATTTGATGGTTCAGACACCGGACAAGCAGGTACTGAATGAATATAAAAGTGGAACTTGCCTTGAGATTGACAAATGGGGCATTTGCTATTTACCAGCAACTAAGTCAGATAAGTGCCATATGTGATACACGCTTGGGTGATCATGTCTTGAAAGATACATAACTGATTGGGCAGAAGATTTTCTCGCAGTAGGTTGCCATTACTTTCTGCAGTATGTTTTATTGCCAACCAAAGCTATAGAACCCAATCTGTAATGTTATTTAACCCATACCTGGAGAGACGAAACGGATGAATCATTTTAGTCCATCTATGTGTGACGTTGACAACGATTTATCGTCTGAAAGTGATCAGATAATTGAGCTCAATGCATCTGATGCTTCCACGCATGCAGAGGTTCAGAATATGCCTGATGACTCCTCAGGAGATAACTCCCCAACACATGCGTTGAAGATGGTCTCATTAGGATGAAGCACTATGATAAAAGCTTCACTTCAAGCTAATTGATTTGTAATCATGTAATCAGGGAGTAGTCTAGTGAAGAAAATGGTGACCTATCTCATCAAACCAAGTGAAAAAACAGCAGAGTATGAAGAATAAAATTCCAAAATTAATAAAAACGAACTTTTTTCTATCAAAATGTTTATATTATTATTAAGAGGAAAGATCAAAATATTTTTAATTATTTTTAAAAGTTTTTTAATCCTTTCTAACACGTTCGAAATTTTGTTGAAAATTCTTGTTTTTATTTCTGTTAGCGGGGAGTCATATCATTACAAGAATTTACAATGGAAAACATAACTCACTTTTTTTTCCAGTGACAAACACATTTAAATTCGAAATTCTTCTGAAAATCAAATAATTGCCGGATTTTAATGAACCTTTCAGGACTTATTCACAAATAAATGAAACTTTTTTGAAATCATTATTTTAAAAAAATATTCGTAAAAACATTTTTTTACATTTGTTACCAGCTTTTCAAGAATTTCAATTTTGTAGGCTAAATTGGTGTTATTAGTTAAACGCAGGACTCATTAGGGAATGTAAATCATCTATTATTTTGGCCTCTCTTTCCAAAAATCTACTTTTAATAGTAAAATAGAAAATGCATTAAACTATGACATTATTTAATTTGATAAGCTTTTAACCACTATAATAAATTAGGGACATTATAGCCTGAAGAAAATAAATTTAAGATTAATAATGAAATTTTAAAATAATTATTTTAATTTTTTAAAATTGTAATAATTTATAAAGTTTTAAAGCAATCTGTACTCAGTGGAATATCAGTTAAGCTATGTTAGTCACAATTTGGTCTCTAAGGATTTAAAAGTAGTAGGTTTCTTGGCAGTTACAGAGCAAAATGGTATTACGCTTTCACTAGCAAAAGCAACAGTCGACGCGAAGGACTTTGAATACTCCGACATAAGAAAGATATTTTTATATTTAATATCAAATGCAAATTTTGTTGAAACAAATGATTTATTTAAATATCCAAGAATCATTACTTGTTTAAGCAGTGTAGTTGTCTAATGTAAATTTTACATTTTCACTGACGTGCGTTGTGGTGTTGCGGATATCACCTTGGAATGAGAAATCGGAGAGCCTAGTTCAATTTCTAGTTGAATTCTGTGAATTCACTTACGTGCAAATAATACCCTTGCGAAAAATATTAATCCGTCTCTTCCTTCCAGTTATGGGTGAAATAACAAGATAAATTGAGTTCTATAGCCTTGGTTGGTAACCTACTGTGGGAAAATTTGCCCAGTTAGTTATGTCTTGAAAGAGACATGATCGCCGTAGCGTGTATCCCAATGGGAACCTAACTGACTGATACCATGATTACTGTAAAAAAACAATACAAGTCTGAATATGCAGAAAGAATTAAATTTAAATCTTTCAAGCAAAATCATTCATATTTTACACACTCGTTGACTGAATGACTTTCTTTCTTTCTTTCAAAAGTCCCAAATGATAATAACCACTGAAGATAATTTAGAACTGTAATAAAACCTAAGTCGAGGCAAAGTTGGAGGGATGGATAGTGGCTCGGATTGAGGGAATGGAGAGCCGAGTTTAAATTCATTATATTCACTTATGTGTAAATACATTTGGTATTAATTAGTCTCTTCTCCCAGCAAAGAAAATAGCAGGAGATACTGGGTTCTTTAGCCTTGGTTGGCAAACAGTCTACTGCAGAAAGTAATCTCAATCTATTGTGGAAAAACCTTGAAATGCTGTCTTCCAACATGGAAGTGTAGTTCATAAAATTAACATGAAAATCAGTCAGTCTGTTAAATGCCACACGTGGTACACGCTTGAACGATCATGTCTCGAAAGACACATTAGTGAGTGGGCAGAGGATTATCACGCTGTAGGTTGTGATTACTTTCTACGGTAGAATTGTTGACAGCCAAGGCTATAGAACTCTATCTGGCCTGTTATTTAACCCATTACTGGAGGGAAGAGACGGGTTAATGCATTTCCCAAATCTATATGTGTGTAAGTGAATGCAAGGAATTCAACTCTTTCATTAAGTTTTATCTGAGGATGTTTATGGATAAAAGACAACACAACGTACACATCTGTTGTATATTATGGCTGTATATTCAGGGGCCGAAATCTGCAACACCGGAGAAGTTCCTTCAATCAAACTGGTACCTCGCCATACTCCTGGTATGGCTGGTAGATCAATGATGGTAATGGGCGTGAGTCTGCTGTTTTCTTCAAGTCCACCCTACATGTGGAACATTTTGACACGTAATCTCTGATGTCACTGTTCATGTTTGGCCAGTACAAGAATTCTCTTGCTCATCTGCAATATTTTTCGTCCCCTACGTGTGTAGAATGTAACATTTCTTTCAATACGGTCCGCTGAGTCATCGGGACTACTACTCGGTTTCCTCTGAAAATTAGCCCGTCTTGTACAGTCATTTCATTCCGCATGCTAAAATATGGTCATACCTCTGGGTCAAGATTTGCCTTGTCTTCTGGCCACCCTTCGACAATTACCCGTTGCAACTGCTGCATGCATCTGTCTTCATTCATGGCGGAGCGTAATTCAAGCAGACTTCTCTCTGTCAACGAAATATATTCAGTTTCCTTGACATCATCCTCGTCATCCATATGTTCACTGCTCACTCCATGGATGCATGCCCTTGACAGTGGATCTGCAAGGAACATCTTCCTACCCGGGTAGTACAGAGTTGTAATGTTGTAAACCTGCAACCGTATCAACATATTCTGCAGTCGCTTTGGGTATTTCCCCAATTCTATTTTCACTATCGTTTCCGATAGCCTATGATTGGTCAGCACTGTGACTTCTTGACCAAATGTATACTGGTGAAAGCGTTCACATGCGTAGACTACTGCTAACAGTTTTTTTTCAATCTGTGCATATCGGGTTTTTGTGTCTGTATGTGATCGGCTGATATAGGCTAAAGGCTGACCCTCTTGCAGCAGTGGAGCCCCCATGCCCTTCTCAATTGCGTCACATTGAATGACCAGTGGTTTGTTGTGGTCATAATATCTCAATACCGGTGCTTCACTCACTAGCTTTTAGATTTTCTTAAAAGCCACTTCATGGATTTCGGACCACGTCCATGGCACACCTGTCTTCGTTAAATTTCGAATTGGAGCCACCACGTCGGATATATGAGGTAGAAATTTTGCCAGATAATTCACCAATCCCCCACAATCGTTGTACTCCTTTTATCTGTTGGGCACGGCATATCCTTTATCGCTTTTACCTTCTCAGGACCAGGACGTATATCCTCACTGGTTATCATGTGTCCCAGGAACGATATGGATGTTTGCCGTAAGTACAATTTTCCGTCATTCAGTCGCATCCCACGTTCGCGACATCTCTGCAACAGTTTTTTTTCATGATCAGCTGTTGCTTCTTCTATGGTTGTACCTTTCCCAACCACCAGATGTTCATCTACCTTGTAAATGACCCCTTCCAAGTCAGCCACATTGTTAAATAGCATCCTGTGAAATGTCTCAATAGATGGAGCTATTCGAAAGGGTAACACTTTCCACCGAAACCAACCATATAGATTGGCAAATGTTGTCAAGTGACTGCTGGCTTCATCCAATTTTAAATGCCAAAATCCATCCCGTAGATCTAGGGTAGAGAACACTTTACTGTCGTCCAGTTCTGGGAGTAGGTCGTCCAATACATGTAACTGGAAATGTTCCCGTTGAAGAGCCTTATTTAGTGGTCTTAGCTCTTTACATATACGTAGTTTCCCCTTTTTCTTGAGCACCAGTGCTAATGCGCTTACCCATGGTGTTGGCTCACTTATTGGTTTAATCACTTTCTTTTTTACTAGTTTTTCCAATTCATCTTTGAATTTGACTTTAAGTGGTACTGGTATTCTCCGTGCAGCTGTTACATGAGGTGTTACATTTGGATCCACTTCCAAATGTACCTCTCCGGGTAAATGCCCCAGTTCTTCCTTGGACACATCACTGAATTCTGTTATAATTATGTCCAAGTGCAGGCTGCTGAATTCATCTAATTGAGATACTTTGGAAAACATCTTGAACTTATCGTTATTGACTGTGATGAGGGCCATCTTCTGAATTGCATTCGCCCCAAGTAGTGGATGAAAATCCTCCTTTACAATAACGAACTTTACTGCATATTTCTGTCCATTTTAGGTTTTTTTTTATTTTAACCCGACACTCCTCTAATGGTTTCATCTCTGCCCCATTCCACATCACAAGAGACTTATTAGAGTGTTCAAGCGTTTGTCCCATCACATGCTTCTAATCCAATATAATGACTGGTGAAACAACTGGCTTTTCCTTCACCAACATTTCTGCTTTTATTATTTCTTGTCTTACAGCATTCACTTTTTCCCTTATCGTGAGACTGTCAACCTGTCCATAGTGCGAACCACTACTACTGTCATTGTCAGCACCCTCTTGTGATTCGCCTGTCCGAATATTCTTTTTTCTCGATGATCTGCATTTCACAGCAAAGTGGTTCTTCCCACCATATTTGCAACATGTTTTCCCAAATGCTGGACATGACTCTTTACTCGGTTCATGACGCAATGTACATGCCCTACACACTCTGTCAAATTGTGCTGAAGGTTTTCTCTTTGGCTTGAAATCGACTCTGTTTACTCACTCAGGTCTCGGGATTCTGGACTGTAGCGTAGCGTTTTCTGACAGCTTACATATGTCTATGCATTTTTGTAAATCTGTCTTATTTTCAGTAATTCTGCTTGTATATGGGTATTATGTACTGATGAAGCACAATTGTCACAAAAAGTACACGTCTTCACCAAATTCCAAAAGTGCCGTAATAAATGCTTCAAGAGTTTCCGACTCCCCCTCTTTCCTTGTATGGAAAATGTAACGTTCGTATGTTTCATTTGCTTCCCCTATAGCGTATCTATCGAATGCCTGAATTATTTCGTCAGGTGTTCTCTCCTTTTCAGGAGTTACGAACTAAAACCAGTAATACACCTTCAATGCCTCGTCTCTCAGCGTATGAAGCAAAAGTGTCGTTTGTTACTATACCGGTTGTTTGGACACATACGTAATAATAGCGTAATTATACCATTTTAGTTTAAAAACTTTCCAGTTTGCCGATAAATTATTTTCCCTGCATAGGGGTGGTGTGGGTCTTATGCCATCCATAGGTCTAGGTACCTCCACTTTTCAGTATAAATTTTCGATGCCTGATATTAAAAAGACATTTTGAAAATAAATAAGTTATATTTTTGCTTTAAAATGAGGTTTAATTGAAAGTCAAGAGATTAAATTAACAAAATATACTGGCGTATTTTAAACCGAAATTATATTGATTTGAATCTAAAATTTTTCAGATTAAAAAAAAATTAAACGTACCGCCATTTTTTGATTGATAGACACATTTACGCAAACAGTAGTCACATTTCTGTTTTAAAAATCTGGCAAAAATAAAATATACGTCGCTGACACGTTATTGAAGTCAATTTCTTAAATTAAAACTTACCTTCATCTGATCTCAAACAATTATACTTGCTTACTCTCGGAAATATTCGCTAAAACCCTTTATCACTTCCGGTAGCCGTTGTTATCTGTGTTAATCTCAGGCGATGACAGCTGTAATGAGAGCCGGAAGCTGTCACGAAGGCTAAGTAGGGAGGCAATAGGCGACAAAATATACGAATTTAATTTTTTATGTAAAGGAAGACAACCCTTGAATCACGTGACATTTTAATGATAAACAGCACGTACAGCCACCCGTACAAATAAAGATACGGGCAATCAAAATGCACACAATTAAAATGTTTTAACTATTTTAAAATTGATGGGCTCAATCATTTGTATTAAGCTTTTAAATTTTTGATTAGTAATTGTAGTCTTCATGCATTAATTACATACCCTAGCCGACCCATTAGAGGAAGAAATTTAAAAACAATTTTGAAATTTTTATATCATTATAATAAATAGGGAAAAAAAATGAAAATAAATTACTGTAAAAATTAATTATTCATTGATATTTTTTCTTTTCAGACTATTATATGCTTAATTTTTTATTGTTCATAAGCAGTCAGAAGTTTATCTATAATAAAATTGGCATAGTTATTGCATTTCTTGCAATTCGGACCTATTTTGTAGAAAGTCGGACTCTATTGGAGAAAAAAAAACTTTTGATTAGCATTCCCCAATGACTCCTGAATTTTATTACATTAGGCTTATCGCTGCCCGTTGTCGAATTTTTAAGCATTGCTGGAAATTAATTGGTGGAGGTTAACATATGTAAAAAAATATTTTTGCCAATATTTTACACAAAATAATTATTTCACAATTGATGTCAGTCAATTATGAATAAGTCTGGAAATTCTCATTAAATTCCAACCTTTATTTGATTTTTGCAAGAATTTCCAAATTAATGTGTCTTTCACGGTTAAAAAAGTGCATTGTGCAATATTACGTTTTTTTTTTACTTTACAAATGTTGCGTCAATTTAGGTCTCGCACTAACGTAAGAAAAAAAAAGACTTTCTACAAAAATTTCAAACGTGTTAGAAATAATTAGAATTTAAAAAATAGTGAATAAATGCTTTGATCTATCCTCGTAATGATAATATAAACATTTTGCCGATAAAATTTTGTTTTTACTTAGTTTGGGGACTTTTTCCTTCATACTATGCTGTTTTTTCAGCGATTTTGTGGAGGTACCTACTAGGTACCTCCACTCACTTTTGATAACTAACTTTTAAATTCAAGTTTTAAAAATATAAATGTTTTCTTGAAACTTTTATTTTAGTTTGAATTGAAAGATAAATAATAAAATTTACTATTTTCAGAGAACTTTTCTCCCATATTTGAAACGTGTTGACATCCTGTCAGATGCAAGGTAATTGTATGGCGATCACAAGTGACATAATTGAACAATTCTTTTTTCAGTAAGGGGAAGAAACTGAGAAAAACATGACCTTTTAATGTCCACATACAAGTTATTATTCAAAACAAAAAAAAAACTTTAGACACACACACGCACACACAAAAAATGGAAATTATTTTAAAAATATGATGGCTAGATGATTTGTATTAAACATTCCAATTTTCAGTTAGTAAATATATTCTTCAATTTATAACCTACCAACCTAACATGTACAATTATATATTCATTATTTTTTATAATCGTTTCACCCCGAGCAAAGAATTTCACTGCCATTATTGCGCAAGGCTTTACATAGAGAGGAAAGTGGTGAGAAAGGAGGGTTAGATATAGGAAATGTCAGAAGGATGCTGATAGACTGGTAAGTATACCGAGAATGAGGGTTGGGTAGATGGTGAGAGTGTTGGGAGAATAAATGCAAGTTTGTGTGATAGGAGGTGTCTATTGACCTTACATTTAAACTCCTGGAGATTGTAGCTGTCGGGAAAGCAGACATGTGGAAGTGAATTCCAAAAGCGGGAAATGTGAGAAACGAAGGTGTTGGAGTAGAAATTACGGTTACATCTTATCTGTTTCACTGTAAAAGGGTGGGACCGAGTTGCTAATCTAGTTTCTCGTGTAAATTCGTACCTAGTCGGCACCAATGATCTAAGTTCATCGGAGCAGAAGCCGTGAAAGTATTTATAGAAGAGGCACAGGGAAGCCACGTCACGCCGGTGGGAGAGTGGTTGCTGCCGGTCTGCCAAGTCAGTATCGATCACGTTACAGATTCTCCGTTGTATTTTCTCAAGAAGCTCGAGGAGAGTAGCAGGGGCACCCAACCAGATGTGGCAGCAGTGTTCAATTCACGGGCGGATGGTAGATTTATAGATGTGCAGGATAGTTTCAGACGGGAAAATCTTCCGGGCCCTGCACAGAGAACCGACTTTCAGAGCGGCGGATTTGGCAATGGATTCAATATAGTCATTCCATTTGAGGTCCGCCGAGACTGGAATGCCATGGAGGCGTGGTGTTTTACTCTCTGGGAGGCAAGCCTGTTCCATGCTAATGGGAGGTAGATGCGATTATCTATGGTGGTTAATTGATAGCAGCTTTGTTTTAGAAGCATTGAAATTAACTAGCCATTTACTTCTTGGGTACAATCCTACTTGGGATCTAATGGCATCGGGGACACCATTAATGTAGATCAGAAAGAGCGTGGGACGGAGGATAGAGCTTTGATGGACGCCCGCTTTCTTATGGTAGTTTTGGGAGACATGTCCATTTAATACTACCTTCAATGTGTGGTTAGAGAAGAATGACTGGATTAGGTCAAACAAATGTCCAGTCATACCGTAGCTCCGCAGTTTGCATAAAAGGCCAGCATGCCAGAATCTCTCGAACGTTTTGGAGATATCCACGGCAACGGTTCGGGCTTCGCCATTCTTGTCAAGTGCTCGGTATATGTACTCGGTAATGGTCGTTAGCATATCAGCAGTAAACCTGGTGAAGCGAAAACCGTACTGCTTGTCCGAGAGAAGCCTGTCGGGTGTGAGATGCTGAATCACCTTGGCGTTGATAATAGCTTCGAAAACTTTGCCGAAGATCGGAAGGAAACTGATAGGGCGGTAATTAGCGGGGTCTTAGGGTTCACCAGTATTCTTAAATATAGGAAATACAGAGGAGGACGTCCAATAGGCAGAAAAGCAGGAAGCAGATAGGCAGAAGTTATAGAGTTTAGAGAGGACAGAGGAGAGTTCTGGGGCACATATCTTCAGGACCATGATTGGGATTCCGTCTTCACCGCTCGCTTTGTGAGGGTCATAAAATTTTGCCTATAAACATATTCGCATTGTCATTGTAAAATTTGAAAAAAAATGGGTATTCTGGCTGGCTGCCTTGATGCATGTGTGCTGAACACCTCCAACCCAACAATTTATTCGACAATACAAACAAGTCATTGAAAAGAAGTGGTTAAAAATGATGGATAGTTTTAATTATATATCCGTGCTGCTGTCCATCATTTTACTGCATGAAAAAAAGCAAGTCATTTGATTGCAACTTATGTTGATTTTATCAAAGGAGAAAATGTCATCATTTTTCCTATAAGGTATATAAAGTTTTAGATTGCAGATTCTGACTTCGTAAACTTCTGCCACTGTCTAATTTTTGTGAAGATTTGATACCAGTTTATTCCCTGTCAACGTGGCTCGACTATGCATTCATGCTTTAAATGCAAATTCATATGTTTTACATAAGGAATATAGCACATGTCTCTTGAAATTAATGTTTTTTCTTCATTTATTTTTGTAATAAACATTTTTAATATTACACTTTTCTTACATGCCAAAAGAAGGCAGTCTATATTATAACAGATACACGTAGTAATAGAATAAGGCTCATTCACTAAACGCGGTGACAGTAATAGCCTGTAAAAATCAACACATTACTGTGAAGCAAGATTACATTAACAAGATGACTAGGTGGCAAAAAAAAGAATATTCCATTAAATTTATTGTAATTCAGAGATGGGAATTAAGCAAATACTTTCATGAGATATAAAACATTACATGTTCTTTTTAATCTATGCAGGTTAATAAGTCACTAATAGGAAATCAATGAATGTGTAACTGTTGCTTGATAGTAACACTGCAATAAGAAAAGAAAGCCCGCTGAAAAAAAAACTATTCTTTCAATCATTTAATTTAACAAGAAGACCTTTAGTGGAAGAATAAAGACAATATTCGATTAAATGAATTGTGATTCAGAGCCGAGAATTTAGTGGAAAAATTTACTATGATATATAAAACAGTTCATGTTCTTTGTATTTCATGCAGGTTGATAATTTTGTAATGGGAAATTAATGAATTTGTAACTGTTTGTTTGATAGTAACACTGAAAAATGGAAAATTATACTAAAGTGGAAATAAGAGAAATGAAGAAAATACAGAATAACATTTTACTTCTATAGAATATATTTGCTTGATAAATTTCTTGCCACATCTTTTAACAAACATCCAACACAAAAACGCTAATTTGTTTTTAAATAATGTTTTTTTCTGAAAAATATTAAAACTTCTGAACTGAGGTTAGTTTTGTTGAAATAATTCTTTCTTCTTAAACAAGTGCAATTTGAGCAGAATATGCAATAAAAGTTTAATTGTATAGCATTTTGAGAAAATTTAACCAATGCTCTTGAGTTTATCAAGATCATGACAAAAAAAATTCCTCAGAGATTTGTCTCAGTCATTTTCATTTGTGTTGAAATGATTCATATAAAATACAGACAATATGTTTATTCTGAAAAATATTTAGATATTTGAAATGATGTAATTCTTTTATAGAATCACCGTTCCATTTTTGCATCCGTACTAACGCCTGTTTGTTTATTGATATGAACCAAACATTTTGGTTGTCAGTGAAGACAGGAAATAAAAAAATACTTCCATAAATAGGCAAGGGTACATGTAAGATATGAATCAATAAATTTAACACTCACACAATAGAATTTCATTTATATATAAGATCATAAATTGATATGAACCAAATATTTTGATTGGTAATCAAGATACAAAATAAACCAAACTTGTAGATACATTTACGACATGAATGAATAGAATTAACGTTTGTTTTTGCAAAAATGTCTCAAGTATTTAACTTGAAGACTTTTAGAATGAATTCATAATTTTTGTTTTTATTCGTGCTGGTAGAAAGGAGACAATAATAAAAGTGCAGTGACAGCATGAAAATCTGGTTAGAAGTGACAATACACCATAAAACTGGCAGTGTCAATAACTGGGTAATCATGTGTACCTTATTTTATTATTAAAACGAAAGATCAAAATATTTGTTTTATTATTAAATCATATTTTTACCCTTTTTAAAGTTAAACATTTCCTGTGATATATTAAGGTACATGAAAGTAATGCTTATTTTAATTATGATGAACTCAACTTTAAATCAATTAATTACGTACCTCTACAGAGTCCCTATACGTAAGAGTCAAAATTAATTTTTAAAAACTAAAACCTTCCATGAAGCTTTTCTTTTAGTTTGGATTTTAAGATGATAGATTAAATATTTACAATAAGCAAAATACTTTGCTGTATTTCAAAACTGATCCAAATTGATCAGTAATTTTATTTGAAAATACTTAAATTTTCTTCATTAAGCTTCTGTTTAAAAACTTTTGTAGAGCGCAGTAGCCATTTATTTAAGGTGCTGACATCTTTGATAGGTTGATATTTAATGTTGTACTGTAGTCTTTAACCATAAAAAATAACTGAATTAGTGTTTTTAATATATAATTTTCATGTAGAATGTAATTTCAAATATTTAAGGGAATATTCTCCATTATCTAATATTTTATATAATTTTAGACATTTTCAGTTTTACATCAGATTTACATCCACTCTTTTTACTAAAACAACAGCACAGCATGATTTCCAAAATGTAATTAAAAAAGTTTAATGCCAAAATGTTTGTTTTATTATTAAGAAGAAAAGGTCAAAGTATTTTAAAAATATTTTTGTCTTCTCCAGCGAGTTTGAAGATTTGTCTAAAAGTCTTGATTCTTTTTGTGGCCAGAGCTGACTAGGGGAATTTTAGGGCCATTGTTTCTAATGAAAAACATTAATTTATAAATTCTAACAAAAATCAAATAATTGTTGGAATATAATGAAAGTTTCAGATTTTATTCACAAATGAATTACTTTATCAAAATAGTAGAGGTACCTACAAATAATCTTCCTCAAAGATGTAGAGAAGTACATTTTATTTCTAGAAGATTTTATAAAAAGAATCACATTGTACTGAGAGATTTTTCATATTTAGTCTTTTTAGACAAAAAAGTCATTTCAATCAATTTAAATTTATATTGGAAATTAAATGTAAAAGATTGAAATTAAAACTAAAAAATTTAATGTATATTTTTACTTTTAAAATACATTTTTATAATTTCATTATTGTTTTTTTGGGAAAGTTAATTACCTATCAAAAATAAAATAAAATATATACGTTGCCTGAAAAATTATTAACATTATTCTGCAAAATAAATTGGGACAAGCACCAACAAACTGAAGGATGTGCATTGCGGTACAATGGATATTGGATTGAAATCGGAAGGCCATGTTAGAATTTCAGTTGAATGCATTGCATTATATCATGAGAAAATACTCTTGGAAAAATCCGTGCCTTCTAACTCCAGCTATGGGTTGAATAGCAGGATAAATTGGTTTCTATAGCCTTGGTTGGCAACCAGACTGCCACAGAAAGAAATGGATTGATGGGGAGTGACCTTTAAAATAAAAACATTCAAAAACCAATGGAATTTTTTTACTTTATTTTTGGAGTTATTATTTTAAGATATTTCTTTAAATTTTAATGAAAACAAATCTAACAAAAATAAAATTACTGTTATTTTCAAGAAAATATTTCGCATGACAAAGACGAAAGATATTAAGCGGTGTTAGGCCAGATTTGCTTCCTTGTGTTTAAAATATACGTTTAGATTTCTTGACGCCTAAGGGGTAAAAAGAATTCATCAAATTTATTCACATCTTCCTCTCTAGTCGCTTAATGTCCAACTCCTGAATCTACGATACAACCTTCACACTCATATATTTTATGAAGTAGAATGCATCTGATTTTTAAAAAAATTAATTATTCTCCAAAGCAGGGCAATAATGCCACAAGCACAAGAAGATACAGGGTTTATTGAGGGTAAAGAATAAGAAAACATTAAGAAGCGGAAAATATAAAGGAAGAGGACTATAGAAGACAATAAATAATGATTGACAAAGCATTTAAAATTTTGAAGACCAAAGTTGGCTGGAAAGCATGAAGCAGAAAGAGACTTCCAAACGAGAGAAGTGAGAGAAAAGAAAATTTTAGCAAAAAACTTACAGTTAGTGTATTCAGTTGTAAAATGATGAGACCATTTTCTAAGAGCCAATTAAATGTGGCACAAGGTCGAAAGTATGGGGTACGATTGAACTCCCTAATCATTTATAAGAGATTCTAGTGAGACAAGCCTGCTAACCATTACGCCACAAAATGTAAAAACAATTATGCGAACTTGCCACCAAACTAGTCAGTCAGTTAAGTGCCATACGTGAAACACGCTTGGGCGATCATGTCTCGAAAGAGATATGACTGACTGGGCAGAAGATTATCCCGCAGTAGGTTGCCTTTGCTTTCTGCGGTAGACTGGTTGTCTGCCAAGGCTATAGAACCCAATCTGTCCTGTTATTTAACCCATAACTGGAAGGAATAGACGGATTAATACTTTTCCCAAGAGTATTTGCGCGTAAGTGAATGCAATGAATTCAACTGGAATTCGAACACGGCTCCTCGATTCATAAATCTAGGTACCTGCAGTTTCAGTGCTCAGTACATAGCATACCATTACATGTGACGTAATGGAAGATTTACTGTAAAAAAACAAATCAATTTTGGCACGAGGCCGAAGTGAAGTATTGGAGTTAGTGATAATCAGCCTCAATCTATCTTATACCATAGTGGGTTATCCATTATAATGAAATGTATGTATGCTGAAACAGTTTGATTTGGCCTTGTTAGTTAGATAGCCCACTACAAGAGTGGTATAAAATAAGAAAATAAATAGAAACAACAATTTATATACATATAAATCTGTTAAGGTTTTTATCAATAAAAGTAATATACTTTGGTTGATAAAGGTCAATAAAATATTTGTAGTAATCCTTGCAAAAATGAGTTTATGTGTACGTACGCAGGAATGTATGTATGTATGTATGTGTGTGTGAGTGTTGTGTGGGAGTGCCGTCAATGTATTCACTCAGTCTTAAAATGTTGCATCCGCTTATCAAGTATTAGAAAATGTAGAAGAGTAAATTGTGCGAATAAAGAGAACCCCTCCAACACCCAAAAATAACAAATTCAACACAAATAAACTGGCTTTTTCAAATAGTTAATTCTCATTTCTAAAAATATCACCTGAGGATGAAGCCAAAAACGTAATGGACTGGCTTCGAAACATGAGAAATTATTTGTGTAGTGTTACTATGAATTTAAAAACATTGTAACAACCATTACAGTATATATATATATATATATATATATATATATATATATATATATTATCGATTTTCTGCACTATTGTAAGAACTGCAACCTTGAATCTTTTGAATATTGTTTCTTATATCTTTGTCTATGTGTGTATCAAATTTGATAAACAACGGACCACTTCTTCTATAACCCGATTTTTCGATTATCGATTTTCAATATTTATCGGGGGTACCTCGACACAAAACCTAGCTAAGAACACACGCAGACGCTTATAGTATAACTGGGTAAATATTCAAGAAATTCGATTCAGACGTCTCGGAGTCTATAGGTAACGGACACACACACACACACACAAGTTCCAATTATAAATAAGTTAAGATATTTGTAAAATAAGCAATCTAATCAATAAAGTGTCTAATTTTCGTTGCAAATTTGCAAGAACAAAAAATATGTAAATTCACATTCATATTTAGGTTTCATTACAATTCTGATCACCACTTTTTAAAAGAACAAGCATTGCCGAAGAGTGAATGTAGTGAAAACAATAATTGTTTCAATGGAAAAACAATCCTTTTGGCACTTTGTATGTTGCAGGCACAAAGGTCAAAGTTGGCGGCTGAATTTCTTTTTACACTTCTATAGTATAAAAAATAAAATTATTCAGTCAACTAAATTTCATAAAAGCATAGAAAATAAACAATATTTGCAAATTATTGGTTACTGCATATTTTGTGTAAGCTGACTTCATGTAAGAAATGAAGTTTAACCCCACAAGAAAAAAAATTCCATGTCTATAAAACAACCAGTTGCCAAAAGAGCATGAATTTTAACATCTTACAAAAGAATTACCTGCGTATAGTGCATCCCTCTATTTTCTGCATAAAACATTGAGTACTCACGGTATATAAAGTTAAAGATATTTTTTTTAAAATAAAAATCCTAATTTACCAATTATTGTGCTTCTGGTATTTTGTATTTCATCAAGGATTTTCAAATTCTTGAACACTATTAAGAGTCGTGGGTGAGATTAAGAAACTACTGTTGCTAGTCCACGTTCTTGATGAGAGTTCACAGGCTACTCTGTTGTAAATTCCGCTAATTCTCAATGGAGACTGGTCAAGCTGTATTTTCAAAAACTAAGATGAATAAAATGAAGAAGTAACAATAGTAGTGTTGCGAAAAGATGCTTTTCACAATGAACCAGAACATATGAGTGGTCAACAACTGTAGCCACTTCCTCTATTAACATGACTTCCTTATAAGCTCAAAGCACAATCACATTTTAACCAGGTGGGAGAAAACAAGAAGCTACAGTTAACTCTCCCAAGCAAACAACAGCACTTTTCCACCCCTATGTGGAGAGTGCATTGTATTTTGTAATGGACAGCATGTGATAAATTGCGGAGCGTATTTATATGAGGTTCTTTTAAAAATTAAAAAAAAAGTAAAGTAGAAAAGAAATTTTAATAACACTAGAAATGTGAACTCACTGGTCATCCAGTTGCCAAACAACAGACTTTATTCTGTGAAAAGCCTTTTAAAGTCAAACCATCATTAAGAAAGATCAGCATGTCTGGCAGGGCATGCCAGGTTTTCATGGCTGAATGCGATCAACCAGAATAAGGTATAATTAGGCCAGGAATCTGATTCGTTCGTGAGAAATCTTTGGAAATTTTCTTTGCTTTTATGAAATAAAACCTGCTTCATTAGAATTTTCACTATTGCACAAAGTAATAATGAAAAAGAAAAAAAAATGCAAATCAGATTCAGTTCCAAAGAAAAAATATTTATTTTTAACCAGCTAAACCAGGGTGCTTGCAAAAATTCATCCCTTTTTGCTAAGAATAGGATAACCTATTCGCGGACTACAACATAAAACATATATCAGATGGGACCACCTGCTGTGTCAATGATAAAGACAAAAAATTGAAAACTGGGGAGGGCCTAAGCTCTACAGTACACTTTCAGTCAATTCAAGGTTCAAAAGTTTTATCTTTTTTTCTTTCTTTCTTTTGCTTTTAAAGGTGAAAATTTACTAAACACGCGGTAAAATTTTTTTTTCAAAACACAAGTGATTTCTACTCCTTCTTCTACTCAAATGGCCTTAGCGCAAAACTCCACTCATGGACTTCTTCTCAAACTTTCTCTAAAGGTTAAAATTGCAACTTTGTTGCACATGCAAACTTTACTGAGGGGCAAACGAAGCAAGCAGAGAGAAACAGACTTCTTATTTCTAAGCGGCGTCGCTTCCAAATGCTGCTAAGGTTCCGTCAGTTCTCCCTTCTCCTTCAAAGGGATCGGTTGACCGTTGAACTGTCCAATCACAGTCCATAAAAAATTCAGCAAGATCTTAGAGCCAGTAACACAGTGAGTGTTTATTGTTCTCCCTTCAACTTTAAAATTTTCAAACTCTCTCGACAAAAAGAAAAAAAAACTTTCCTTGGCATGATCGACATAAATTCAAAAAAACATCTAAGTATATGTATATGGATATTATCTCTGACAGGAGAAACTGCTACCTCCAGATTGGATATTTCCCTGGAGGATACAGCAGTCTCATGAGAATGGGTGATAGACAATTCCATTGGATAAAGATTCATCAAAGAATGGTCCTGGATGCCTTTATCTACCCTCTTAATATTAGCTGTACGGACCAAGACATCATCCCCCGGAATAACTTACAAGATCCTTCACAAAGACCAATAAGTTCAAGACTTTAGTGGATGCTGAATTAAAATTACATCATCTTTAATTATGTTGGAAAATTAGCCTGATACAACTCCTGCGTCGGCTCTCTCAGTCCTAGCAGGTATTCCTCATACCACAGCTTACGAAACCTCTCAAAGTCTTCGTTCTAGACTCTTCAACAAAACACTTCAAGAGGGTGACTCCTTGCCAGAGAAATTGCCGTTTCATCCAGGAAAACTGAGCTATAATAATGAGGATAAATAAATGCATCGGTTGCTATAATATCTAACCCAGCATCTCCTGAAAATGAAGAGACGGAAATTAATGACATTCTGAACGTTTAAAATGTCTGTAAGCAGGTCGAAATACTGTAGTTTCTCTCGACCCACCAATCTATACTGTCAACTCTTGACCGTCTTGATGAGGCGTTCCCATATACTATCAAACGAGGCTGAATAAAGGGGAATGGTGAGATACTTTCTGTTGTATGTGCTAAACTTCTCAACAAACTTATCAAACACATATACTTGTTTGATCACATCACAGTCCGAAACAAAGGAACGGGCGATATAAGAGTAAATATGGGATGGGACACCGTGTAGATTACAAATTCGCGCGAAAGCAAAACCACAGAATGGACAATTATATCCTCAATCAACTCCAAATGTAGAGCTCTGAAATTAAATCAAGTGAAAATTAGAAGATACATTGTCCGCATATCCTCACCTCTCCAAACCCACTTATTCACCCAAAACCCCAACAAACATAGCTTCTTAAGGGTAGCAGCAATACCCAAATGTTTTCACTTTAAATGGCAGTCTATAATGATCAACTCGATGACCTTACAATCCCGAGGTGACAGGATGGGATAGAGAATCTCTAGAGGGTATAAACGGTCTTTTCCAATTCTCCCTCTGGATCTGATCAAACCGTCATTGTCCAAAAAATCCCAGATTAGTCACCAAAGGCGACACCTCATAAGTAGAAAGGTCCAATAAGAATAACTTCACTTTAGCTAGGCACAAAGACTGTACCGACTTCAATAAATAATTCTTAGCAGTCAGCACATGTTCCGTAGGGAAACCATTCAACCTTAAGATAAACTTAAAAGTATAAGCCAAATCTCTCATAAATTCTAGAAATAATGAAAACCTGTTGAAATCAATTACCAGGGCAACATCCTGAACCACTGAATCATCAGTAACAACGTTAGCCAACACCATCTTTGACTGTTGTGACTGAAAAAATTCAGTTCACTATGCGGCCAATACACCGTGTCACTCGACAACCACTCAGGCCCAAATATCCAAAACTGAAACTGCGATTCAAACTTGTCCAGTGAAATACCTCTAGTGATCATATCAGCGCGATTCTCAGCCGATGGGACATATCCGAAGTTAGAACAACCCTGGTTTCTTAGCCTTTCCACTGCTCCCCGAATGTCTTTCAACACGTTTTTGATAAACACATTTTTCGTTTTCGAATTATCCGATAACACTCACGACAGCACAATTTGAGGGTCTACAATCACGGTAACGCTCTTCTCGACGTTTACTGGGAAAACCTTCAAAATGTTAGGCGTCGTTCTGATGGCAAGAAAACGGCTAATAATTCCAGAGATGACAAAGATCTTTTCTCTAAAGTAACTACCTTTGCCTTAGCAAACATCAACCTGGCAGACTCATTCTGTCTCGTATAGGCTGAAAATTCATATGCCTTCTGAGAAGCATCACAAAACACCAACAAACTGCTAGGACCAGCACTATTCAAAACAAATCAGGGTAACTCTCAAACGTGCTAATTAAACCAGATCCTCAAACAATTTACTCCACACCACCTGAAGTTCATTAGAAATCCTCTTATCTTTGGTCAGCTGTAGCCTCCATAACTCACTGATAAATATTCTCCCTTTGATAGTGACAGGCAGACATTAGAATAACGGGTCAAAAACGCTGGACTTTTGTGATAAGACACCTCTCTTAGTTACAGCAGCAATTTCAGGTGAATTACTCGCTATATATAATTCATATATGTCCGGGTTATAATAATAACGTAAAACTTTCTCAAATGGAGAGTAATGAGTAAAAATACTGTCATCAGATTTCATTTTAACCCTCAAGATATCACAGTTTGAGTTGCAGGACCCGAGGAAGAAGTTACCCTCTTTCACGTTGCCGACAGCATCCTGATACAAACTCAGTAAAACAGCCGGAGAATAATGGGTTTTTATAAGGTTATCCAAATAAAAATGGTCCAGCATCATATCTCTGCATAAACGACCTCCATCATGGTTAGCAATAAATATATGTCCTTCTCAAAACAAGGATTTACATTCACGTGCTTCTTATCAACAGAAGGTCACAAAGCGCAGCAATGAAACAGGCTCTTGCAACCCAAACAAGGTTTAAAATGGCCTTGTACGTAAGGGTACTGCTAGGCAGAATGTGAAGGACTAGTGCATTTGGTAAATAAATGAGGTGACTTGTACTCGATCGGTTTTTAACGTAGGATATATCCTACAGGAATAGACAGTATGAATGTTTGAACGACAAAAATTGCACCTAAACTTCTCGGGAGATCTTCCAGGGTTGAGGGTTTTCTTATCAGCTGGATGTACCCTAAACTTGCTCGAATCAAGGGTTCTCTGCTTATAAAGATTTTTATCAGGACTAGCTATTTTGGGCTTAGTTATTTCTCATGTTTGAATAGCATCTGAATATACGGAAAATAACCCCTTCTATTCATGGTAATTATTTCCCAACCGGTTGATAACTTCACGCCGAAACAACACTGGCAGTTTCTCCAAGAAATACAAAAAGAAGGAATTCTTCAGCTCATTGAGTTGTGTCATAATGTTGGTTAGAAACCATCTGACATTATCCCACTCTTGGACTTTCATCCCTCTGGAGTCACTGTCAGTCAGGAAGTGGGTTTCTACTCTTTGAAGTTCTTTCAACATTTCTACCCCATGTTCGTCTTCCATAAGAGCATTGCTAATTTACACATTAAGCATTTCTTCTATACTGACCTGGCTTTCAATCTTAACCCTCAATGACAAAAAGTCTCTTCATTTACATTGTCTCGGGAGTCGATGCTCAGAATAAATGAGTGAATATTATTCTTAATTATGTCTCTTGCGAATGAGCAACTTAGTAGTGTGGGTGATAGATATGTTCGTAGATTTAAAGAAGAAACTTACTGGTAAAATAGAACTTAAACATTAAATAAATTTTTCCTACATGAGAAACAATTTCAACCTCACAATAATGGCGGCTAAAATTTCTAAACGTACAAGATGAAAAAATTCAAGAGAAACAAACACCTGAAGTAGTTGCCACATGGTTAAAAACAAATATGGAGCTGGAGAGAAAGAAAAATAAAAAGCAGGAAGCAAAAACAAAGAGGGAAAGAAAATATATATATATACAATGTAAGGGTTGACAAATCTGCAAGACCCTTGAAAATTAAAAATCTTAATCGAAATAGTTTTATACATGTTTCAGGTGACACCAATATGATGATAATAATAGCAATGTATTCTGTCTTTAAGTTCAACAGTTCAAATAAATACCACATTTTTTAACTTTTGGTAGTGAGAGTTTTATCTTTGATTGCATTAGATGCGATTGTTTACCTGTCATGTATACGTTGACTTCTAAAATTTAAAAAGGATACAAAAACAGGTATTGCCAAATAAAACCAAAAGTAGTATTACCAAACCATGCACACTTTCACTGTATGAAGAAATAAAAGAATACAGATACTATGATTTTAAATCATGATTATTTACATATCTTAGTCATGGAATTTTCCTGCTAACTTTTGAAAATTGAAAAAATAAAAAAAATAAAAACAGAGTCGCTAATTCAGTAGCTAGTTGAAAGCAATTCTCCCCTAAATTCTCTCTCTTCACAGGCAGGAAAGAAAGGAAGAGAAAAATTTAAAAAAAGAGTCTTCTCAGGACTAGCTAGGTAATTGTGAAGAACTTTTAATTTTTTTGTTTGTGGTCTCAAGGCTATAAATTAACCAATGCAAATGGACGAATTTTGCAGTCTCCCTGTTCTTAATAAAGTGGTATTTTTTTCTTTAATTTAAACCATTGTTTTATATTTAATTTTGTATTTTTCTCCTTTCCTTTGTTCATAGAAGGATTTTTTCATGAAAAGAAGAAAAAATTCCTGCAAAAGAGAGTCAATTCCCAAGTGTCAATCTACTATCTCAAGTTTATCTCTAGCTAATTTGAAATAATTGGTTGATAATAGCCCACCATTACGAAAAGTTTAGTGAAGAGAAGAAAGGACAGAGAAAAGTGGCTCGATTCATATCTCGTATAACGTAGAAGATAAATTTTGCCAATCAAGAAAGAAAGTTTTTTATTTTATGTATACAGATCACCCAATTTCAGAGGAGACTTTACTCAGTTACAAAGCAAACAGTAAAACAAGATTAAAGAAATTAATAGAACACTTTGTAATCTACACTAAAACACAAGAAAATGATCGGATCAAGCTTTATTACATGGATTAATAATCACAAAATCAGCAAATATGTGCCTGAAAGAATCAATGAAAAAAACAAAAACAAAAAAAAACAAAACAAAAAACAAAACAGTTCAATCAAATCTTGCTTAAATCCAATCTGAATCCCAAAGAAACCCCTCCAGGATGATTCACATGTTCCCTTTTAGCATGGAAAATACATTATAAAATTGATATCAGAATCAGTCAGTCAGTTAAGTGCTGTACGAGATATTTGCTTGAACGATCATGTCTTCAAAGAGACATAAATGACTGGGCAGAACATTATCCCACAGTACGTTGCCATTACTTTGTTGTAGACTGGTTGCTAGCCAAGGCTATAGAAACCATTCTGTCCTGTTATTTAACCCATAAGAGCAGAGTAAAGACAGATTAATACATTTCACAAAGACATCTGCATGTAAGAGAATGCGAGGAATTCAACTGGAATTCGAACTCGGCTCTTCAGTTTTTTGTTCGAAGTCAATATCCACTGCAGCACAATGCACATATCTCATATTCATACACAGTTTGCAACACTGTAGAGTAAGGAAATGCTTATTATGTACATGAACATGCCTTTTTTTCTTTTTGTTTTTCTTGAGAATTGGTAAAAAAAAAAAATAATACTTATTTATTACATTGTGTTATTTTGGCTGGGGAGGGGAATGGTTGGTAATTTTATATTAAGCATGTAGTGATAGAATAAAAAAGAAACGACAGAGGTTTAGGAAATAAATATTGGTATTAACAAAACATACAACAAGTGGTAAATTAGTGTGAATGTCTATCATTAAACCAAAACGATGAATAGAGACATAAAAGTCATCCGTGAAGCAATATAGTAAGAGAGGAATGGTGAGTTATGACTGACTGGGGCAACGGTCTTTGGTGGGTGTCATTAGAGATGGGAGTTTACATCTTGATGAGTGTTGTGAATCATGGCTGCCAATGAATTGTTTGATGGGTTTTTATGTCTTTTTCTGAGGCTCAGATCAGCTTCAATTTTTATTTTGTTTCTTCAGGTGGGAGGGGCTGCTACTGGTGAAAATTGTGGATTGTATTTTTCTTTGAGTGTGTAGGTGAAATGGAAGCTACGTGCAGAGCCTATGAGCAGCTGAGAAAGTTTTTAGATCAGTTTTGGTTTTGGAGTATTCACATGCGGCCAGTGGTGGAACATAAATCAGAAGATCTAGTTTTAGGAGAATTATGACAGCAAATATCATTAATTGGCAACTGATTCCAACTTTATGAAATGGTAAAGATTTCTTTATGAATAGTAATTGTTTACAAACAAATTTGTTTTATAAAATGGTAAACGATAATTATTGCTTTGCATTAGTTTCAAATGTATTAGTTTTTAAGATGTTGTCAGTATGAAATTATATTTGTAATATAAACAATGTAATAAATAAAGAGTCTAATAATTTTGTTGCAAATTTCCAAGAATGAAAAATATGTAAATTCATTTTCATATATAGTTTTTATTAAAATTTTGACCAATTTCGGACACTATGTGCCTGCTGGTTGGATTTTACAAAGCTGAATTTATCCGTATTGATCTGGTGTCACAGAAAAAAGAGTTCATGATAGGCTGCTTTCCATCCAAGCCCAAGGGCCGGAAATAAAAAACCAACAAAGGGAAACCATTTATTTATATAACATTTCTAATAGTATAGAAGAATATTGAAAGGACTTAAAGATTATAAATATCATAAATTACATTACAATTTTAAAATAGTTTTCGACAAATATTCTACATGAACTTGCAAAAATTTAAACTTATACAATATTTATTAGACTAATATTTGACAATTGGTATATAAAACTCATACTATAAAAATAAGTTTTACAATTATCCACTAGATTACATCCTATCAAACAACTAAATATTTTACAATTATTTCATCCCAAGCCAGGCAAGACTGCCACTGGTGTTCAAAAGTTTACAGTTAGAGAAAAAACAAGGTGCAGGCATGTAGAAGACAAGACAAGAGATGGATAGGAATCAAATAGATGACAACTGACATTCCATTTGGAAATTGTAGCTTTCAGGAAATCAAGCAAATGAAACGGTGTTCCACAAATGAGAAGTGTGAGAAAAACTGTTAGAGTAGAAGAGGCAGTTACATTTAACTATTTCAATGGTAAATGGATGGTACCTTAATGCCAATTTCATAGCATATGCAACAACATGTGGGTTGGGACAACAGGGAAAATAAAAGCTTTTAAGATCAATTGCGTGAAAATACTTGTACAAAAGAAAAGGGGAAGCCACATCACATCAGTGAGTGAAGGTGGAATGCTAAGTCAGGATTGATTATGTTGTAAATCCTCTATTGGATTTTGTCAAGAAACTCAAGGAAAATAGCAGGAGCACCTGACCAGATATGGCAATAGTATTTAATGCACGGACAAATAGGAATTGCAATGTGTTGATCTCTGGGAGATCAGCGTGATTTATTCTGATGCAGGGCAGGAAAGTTTCTCTATGATAGTTAAATAAATATGTTCTTACATTTGTGATCAATTCAATTAGAAAAATTGAACAATATATATCAATAAAAATTAGCCACATGACATAGTGGATCATTCCATCAACAGATTAACAAAAAGTAAATATATATGTCAACATGAGATTTTCTTCTTGATAAGATGTTGAATAATGTAACAATCCACAAATAAATATTTCTTTTAAAATTTCTACATAAAATGTTGCATTTTAAAAAAAAAATCACCCATTACAAATAATCTTTTATTGATTGTTCTTGGTTCAGTACCATTCTTTGATGTCTTCACTCGTGCATAACAATTCATGGGTTTTTGCTCCCACTTACCCATTACATCTGCATCTTCAGTGACTAATGACACTCAAAATTAATTTCTATATTTAAAATATCGACAGATCAATTGACACCAAATAATTTTATTAAAAATATAACCTTTCAAAAAGAAAATATACTATTCTCAAATATTATTTTAGAAAGATTAACTAAGTTAAAGTTAAATTAATCTGCATAAAAAAAAGTTACTTTTACTGCAGAATTTTGTAGAAAAACGTTTTTAATGCCTTTGGAATACACATATTCCTTAAAGGTTATTAATATAGAATTAAAAAACATGCAATAAATCAATCTCAGATGTGCTCAGATTCTCATGAAAGTTTATATTCAAATAATTTTGAGGAGATATTAGACATTAATTTTAGAAAATTCTAATAAAACTTGAATTGAAAAAATTTTTTCTGTAAAAATGCTGATCCACAAATTTCACAAAAACCTGGTTTCTTTCCAGTGTGTGTTTGCACATGAATCTTCAAATCTGAATTCTTTGAAACTGTATATCCACAAATGTTACAAGAGTATGGTTTCTCTCCAGTGTGCATTTTCGTATGCTTTTATAAAGGTGATTTCCATGAAAATGCTGATCCACAAACCTTAGAAGAATATGGTTTCTTTACAGTTTTTGTTTGCCTGTGGCACACCACAAATGACATCTGCGAAAATGCAAATCTGCAAATTTCTTAATAGGATCTTTCTCCAGTGTGTATGACGTAGCAAAGATTATTTGCGAGAATATGTAGATCCACAAACTTTGGTGGTTAAAAATCAGACCTCTGTAAAAATAAAGATCCACACATTTCACAAGAATATGGTCTTTCTCTAGTGTGTATTTGCATATAGGATGACAAAGTCGACTTACTTGAAAATGCTTACCCAAAACTTTCACAAGAATATGGTCATTCTCCAGTATGTATATGCACATGGAACACCATAGATGACCTATCTGAAAATGTAGATCCACAAAATTTACAAAAAAATGGTTACTCTCCACTATGTATTCGTATATGGTGCACCAAAGATGACTTCTGTGAAAATGCTGATCCACAAATCCCACAAGGAAATTGTTTCTCTTCTGTATGCTTTCGCATATGCTGCACCAAAGACGACCTAATCTTGAATGTAGATCCAAAATTTTCACAAGATTATGGTTTCTCTCCGGTATGTGTTCGCATATGAACCACTAAATTTCCCCTCTTTGAAAATGCTGATCCACACATTTCACAAGAATGTGGTTTCTCTCCAGTATGTGTTCGCATATGAATCACTAAATTTCCGCGCTGTGAAAATGCTGATCCACAAATTTCACAAGAATGTGGTTTCTCTTTGGTATGTATTCGCGTATGGAACTGCAAAATTGACTTACTTGTAAATGCAGATCTACAAACTTCACCAGAATATGATCTCTCTCCAGTATATATTAGTTTATGGCGTGCCAAAGAATACATCTTTGAAAATGCAGATCCACAACATTCACAAGAAAATGGTTTCTCTCCAGTATGCTTTCGAATATGCTCCAGCAAATATGACCTAACCTTAAATGCAGATCCACAATTAATGTATAAAGTACATTTTTATAATAAAAAACTAGCAACATAATTTAGTTTAAAAATTACCTAGAATACCTACCTAAAGCAAAATGAGCAACAATACATTTTATGGTAGAATTACCAGTAATAAAATTTTAGCAAAATATTCAATAATACATTTTATATGTAGTTAAAGACATAAATATTTGAAATGTAATTGTATTTCAGCATTAAATAATTCAGGACGTTGATATACTGCTAAATTAATCAATCAATCAACCTGAATACCTTCTTTGTCCAACACCACATTTACTTGAAAATAAGTTGATACATAGAACAAAAAGAAAATTATATTTCTCCATATTACATTAGATAACAATAACTCTTCACTTTCTCCATTGTATATATATATAAACACTCTTGCTTGCAAATGAGCACTGCAGAGAGCAGAACATTTCATATACAGCAGCTATTTAGCTATTTACGCTATGATCTTGTGTAGCACCCCCTCTCAAAGCGATTATCGGATAGAATGCTTTCACTCATGGCGTTGTTTACATTTCATAATGTATAATCTATTTCATGATATTACATTTTCTGTGACATTGTGCTCAATGCTTTCAAATCTGTTGGATTTCAGTCGCGGCTTGTGCTCAAACTGTTAATCTAGCTGCACTTACGATTTGTGATACAGCAAAACAGGCTTGTATGCAAATGGCTTATTTTAATATATACATACATATGCACAGTTTTTAATTGTGATAATGTTTAGTGTCAATATTATTTCTATCAGGTGATTTACTGATAAACTGTATTTTGGGAAGCAAATTTTTTATTGTAAATTTCTTGATATCGGGTTGGAGGTAGAACATTCATAATCACAAATAGTTTGTCGCTTTAAATGAACAGATTATCAGCTTAGTATTTTCTCTCTCTCTCACTCACACACACACTCACAACCTAAATATTTTGGAAAACTTGAGGCAGATTCCTCATAAAGAACATGATCAAATGTGCATGTAAATAAGGGATCACAAAAACAATAGGTTTATGCAGGAGATATAATGTGGAAACACTTCTTCAACACACACGGGACGTGCAAAACCATTCAACATGGTCTTGAAGTATTTCAAGATTTCGCCAATCAATGATCCAATGGATGCCTGCATATGCAGAAGGAAGCGGAGAACATTTGTTATGAGTTGCTGTTGAGGTACTACAAAGGCCTTTTGGGCATACATGTATATGGACATTTTACCTTGATCTGGTGGCAGTTTTTGTTACAGTATTTTTTATATACCTTGTATAAGGTAGAATAGAGAAACCTTCAGATCTTCTCGGCACACAATCTTGCGAATTTATTATCTATCTGGGTCGACCTAATGTTTGGAAAATAGTCTTTGGCTCCTTTCAAGTGATTTCATATTGCCTTTGTTGCCCCGTGTATTTCTGGTCAATGTTATGATTCCGTGGAGATGCGGAATGTTCCTGGAGTCTTCCTGTTGACAAAGGTACATCTGAAAGTTGGCCTTAATGGACCATGCTTCATAAAGGTGTACTTGTCTATAATACATATTTTCTGCCCCTTGGGATATGATATTTTCTTTTATTGGGATGCATAAAGTGAGTTGGAAATGAGAGAGCCCTAAAAGTTAATGCAAGAAGTTTCCTTACTTTATATTTGTTTCTCGGACTTCAGCTCTTTCCGAGAAAGAAAAGGCAATTTGCTCTTGGATTTGTCCATGGCCCTCTCTGCTCTGCTTCATCGAGCCCACATTTCTTTTTTTTTAATACTTTTACTTTCTCTTCCCCACTTTAAAACATGAAGGACCAAGTGGGCCATCTTCATTAAAACATAAAGGTCCAGCTGTAGTAGCAACTCCTTTTCATGCATATGCACTAGCTGCTGCTGCTGTTGATCTGACAGCTCCTGTTTACCCTGTTGATGTTGCTGTTTCTCTTGCTGTTCTGGCAGCTACCTTTGGAGTTGTTACTATATTTTCTTGTGCTCCATGGTACGACAAGACCACATTGGGATTAACAACCCTTCACAACAATGAAAACTGTACAGCTGCAGCAGGTCAACATATCAAGAATATCTGAAAATTCAATTGTAGAACATTGTCTCCTGCAAGATTATAACCTTGGTGGCAATAACGATTGACTCTTCACTGACAAGTCATCTTTGACTTGTGGATCCTCCACATTGCGTTTGAATTTCTCACAAAGACTTTTACTACAATGTTGAAATATTTGAGTGCCTCCTCCATACATTCTCTACAGACACACCCACCATCTTTGCGGTTTGATGTCTATTGGAAGCAGGGAAATTGGAGGCAATTACTTAAAGGACAAAGTTGAGGGAATGGCCAGGAGCTCATGTCTCGTAATGAAGTTATGATACTTTTCCTGTTCTTTCTTGTAATATTCCGTTTTCTATTTTAGGGCTTGTCTGCTACCCAGCTGTGGTATAGTTGAGCATTGGCTAACTGGTTGTTCCAGCTCGCGAGGAGAAATTTTGGTTAAGAGCTACAAGCAGAAAAAAATCAGTTCACAAACCATGATAGATTGATGGACAGATGAATGAAAAAATGAAGTAGAAAAAGACACAGAGAAAGCAAGAAGCATGTGAGAAAGGAAAAGAAAAATTGTTTTGTCTTCTGAGACTACAAAATCAAACATTAAACTTAATTCATGACACTTACCTACATATGAATAAATCTATGTTGCTATTCTGTTTATTCCACTAACTCTGTAGTGAGATTAATTCATGAGAAACCTTTTTCATTGTTCAAACTCATTCAATTTACCTTCTTGCTCAGTTGATACTTCAGACGTCAATATCTCTATAAAAATGATCATTGTTTCATTTTGATCCTCTTATCAAAAATCCCATTTTCTGTACTGTATTTCCTTTGATATTTTCTATATTATATTTTTCTATCTGGTGCTGTTAAAGCGTTATCCAAGTAGTTATTTCCTTAGAGCACATTCGTTTTATGAAGGATATTTTCTCTTTAGACTTTGTTAAAACAGGTGCACACTAAAGTAAAAGAACATACAAAACAAATATTATTGCAGGTGAGTTGAAAAGGAAAGAGAAGAATTGTCAGTATAAAAAACTGTGTTGATGGTAATGTGAGAATGCAAGTAAATTTTGAAAAAAAGTGTCAGTAAAGTAAAACCTTTCAAAAATTAAATATAATAATTAAATTTACTAAATGATTTTTGCATGCATTTTAAGTCAGGAGTGTTATTATGCAGATTTGTTTGTAACTTATGACCTCACAGGCTATTTTTCATGAATAAAGGTTATAGTCAAATAATTTTTGAGGAGATATTAGACATTAATTTTACAAAATTATATTATTATATTTTATTACCAAATGGCTTTAAAACACATTAGTTTCTCATCTATAATGAAGAGTATGTTACATTTTACTATTATGTAGATGCAATTTAACAATATATATGCAAATATGTTTATTTAGTTTTGTTCTGGATGCTTTTCAGTAGTCTATTGCTAGTCGTATTAAATATGAGTATGTAATTAAAAATGTCCAAAATGTATTCAACTTGTGAAAACAACATCTAAAATAAAGAGGTTCGAATCAATCCGATGAAAATTAAACATTGCACAGGGTTCATTATGTATAATGAAGGAATTATTCATGGCTGACCTATACAAATACACAAAACAGAAACAGTGAGCACAATGTTTTAATAGATGTAAATTTAAATAATAAACACAGACACATGATGGAAAGAAAATGCTTTATTCAGACTACTTCATTCTCTGCGTGTGTGCTCTATACAAAATATGGCTCATCTGCTCCGTACAGCTTGAAGAGTAATCAAACGTGTAACTGGTTAAGATGAAAAATACATAATATTAAAAGACTCTGAGAAATAATGTTTCTATTAATTGGGACAAATAAAATAAATCTGACCCCATGAAAAATATTTTAATTTTATTTGTTTTTTAAGATATTGAATTTAATTTTTTTACTTGGATAAAATTTGGACATCATCATACATGCAGCTCTCACTACTGTGTGTTGTATATCTCAGATAAACATGATATTTATGGAAATACCAACTCCAAAGAGCTGACACTGAGAATGCAGCTCAACGATACTGGTTTCACTGAGAAGGCATATATGCATATTTTACAAAAGGAATGTCACCCTCTGATAAAAGAATGAATATAATGTAGAACATTCTAATATTATAAAATAATAGAAATCACAGATATGATTTCTAGCCTGTGTGTATTTGCAAAAGGTGGTTAAAATAAGACCTCTGTAAAAATATTCTAAAATTAGAAATTCATTAAAATCATTTGCCAGTGTGTCTTTTCATATGGTTGTTAAAATCAGACGTCTGTAAAAATAGAGAACCACACATTTCATAACATGGTCCTTTTCCAGTATGCATACGCACATGGAACACCAAAGACAACATTTTGAAAAGCAGATCCCAAAATTTCGTAAGAATGTGGACTCTTACAAGCATGTTTTCGCATATGGCGCAACAAAGATAACTTAAACTAAATGGCAGATCCACAAATTTCACAAGTATGTGGTTTCTCTCCAGTATGTGTCCGCATATGATTCACCAAATGAGATTTCTCTGAAAGTGCTAATTCACAAATGTCACAAGAATGGGGTTTTTCTTTGGCATGTATTCTCATATGAATCACCAAATTTGACTTCTGTGAAAATGCTGATCCACAAATTTCACAAGAATATGGTTTCTCTCCGGTATGTGTTCGCTTATGACGCACCAAATATGACATAACTGAAAATGTAGATTCACAAACGTCACAAGAATATGGTTTCTCTCCAGTATGTGTTCGCATATGATCCACCAATTGTGACTTCTGTGAAAATGCCGATTCACAAATGTCACAAGAATGTGGTTTCTCTTTGGTATGTGTTCTCTTATGAATCACCAACAGTGACTTCAGTACGTTTTCGCATATGCATAACCAGAACTGACTTCCCTGAAAATGCAGAACCACAAATTTCACAAGAATATGGTTTCTCTCCAGTATGTTTTCGCATATGCATCACCAGAACTGACTTCCCTGAAAATGCAATACCACAAATTTCACAAGAATATTGTTTTCTCTCCGGCATGTGTTCGCATATGACTCACCAACCCTGACTTCTGTGAAAATGCTGAGTCACAAATTTCACAAGAATATGGTTTCTCTCCAGTATGTTTTCGCATATGAATCACCAGAACTGACTTCCTTGAAAATGCTTCTCCACAAATTTCACAAGAATATGGTTTTTCTCCGGTATGTGTTCGCTTATGACGCACCAAAGTTGACATTTTTGAAAATGCAGATTCACAAAAGTCACAAGAATATGGTTTCTCTCCTGTATGTGTTCGCATATGATTCACCAAATGTGCTTTCTGGGAAAATGCTGATCCACAAATTTCACAAGAATATGGTTTTTCTCCGGTATGTGTTCGCTTATGACGCACCAAAGTTGACATTTTTGAAAATGCAGATTCACAAAAGTCACAAGAATATGGTTTCTCTCCTGTATGTGTTCGCATGTGATTCACCAAATGTGCCTTCTGTGAAAAAGCTGATCCACAAATTTTACAAGAATATGGTTTCTCTCCGGTATGTGTTCGTTTATGACGCACCAAATATGACATAACTGAAAATGTAGATTCACAAACTTCACAAGAATGTGGTTTCTCCTTGGTATGTGTTCTCATATGAATCACCAATTCTGGCTTCTGTGAAAAAGCTGAGTCACAAATTTCACAAGAATATGGTTTCTCTCCAGTATGTTTTCGCATATGAATCACCAGAACTGACTTCCTTGAAAATGCTTCTCCACAAATTTCACAAGAATATGGTTTCTCTCCGGTATGTGTTCGCTTATGACGCACCAAATATGACATAACTGAAAATGCTGATCCGCAAATTTCACAAGAATGTGGATTCTCCTCGGTATGTGTTCTCATATGAATTAGCAATTCTGACTTCTGTGAAAAAGCTGACCTACAAATTTCACAAGAATATGGTTTCTCTTTGGTATTTGTTTGCCTATGGACGCGCAAATCTGACATAGTTGTAAATTCAGATCCACAAGAATATGCTTTCTCCAGTATGTATTCGTTTATGGCGGACCAATGATGACTTCATTGAAAATGCTTCTCCACAAATTTCATAAGAATATGGTTTCTCTCCAGTATGCTTTCGCATATGAGTCACCAAAACTGTCCTTAATGAAAACGCAGAACCGCAAATTTCACAAGAATATGGTTTATCCAGTATGTCTTTCGCATATGAATCACGAATTCTGACTTACGTGAAAATGCTGATGCACAAATTTAAATTGTAATTAAATTTAATTTATAATTTCACAAGAAAGTGGTTTCTATCCGGTATGTTTTAGTATATGGCGCAGCAAAGACTTCTTTGAAAATGAAGATCCACAAATTTCACACGAATGTGTTTTTCTCTGGTTTGTGTTCGCACACGGCACAGTAAAGAAGACATAACCTTACATGCAGATCCACGAGTTTCACAAAAATATGGTTTTTCAAGTGTTTCATCGCACATGATCTTCAAATTTGACTTCTGTGAAAATGTGGGTCCACAAATCTTATAAGAATGGTTTCTCTCCAGTGTGCAATCGCATATATTTTTTTTAAATGTGGTTTCCCTGAAAATGCTGATCCACAAACCTCATAGTAGTATGGTTTCTCTCCAGGGTGTGTTCGCTTGTGACGCACCACAGATGTCATGTGCGAAACTGCAGATCAGCACATTTTTAAAAAATATGATCTTTCTCCAGTGTGTGATTGCATATGACATAGCAAAGATTATTTGCTGGAATACACAAATCAGCCAACATTACAAGAATGTACCGTTTGCAAATAGTGCTTTTGTGCGACTCAAGTAAATATACACAGAAAGTTAAGAACATGGTTTCTCTACAGTATATGTTTGCATATAGCATTTCAAATAAGATAAACATGTAAAGTCAGAACGTCAAACTTCACAAGAATGTGGTTTCTCTCCAGTATGTTTCGATATAACATGAATTCCTTGAAATGCAGATCCTCCAATTTCTCAAGAATGTGTTTTTCAATATGGCTCACTAAATCAATTCTTTCAAATGTTTTCAAACATTACACAAACATGATTTCTTCTCATACAATCACACTAAGTTTCTATAAAAAAGGAGAATGGCACAGTTTGAAGTATGTGACTCCTTGGCAGTTAATTTGATTTTGTTAATACAGATACACAACCTTTACTTGATAACAGCATATATGTCATCGTCGTTAACAAAGTCAAAACTCTTTTCTTTCATTTCAAGTTCCAAATAATATCAGGTTATATTAAAATGATTTTCTGTTCAGTCAAAACACCTGTGAAGAAAAATAAAATTTATTTTAAATGAGACAATGAATAATAAATGAAATCAGTTTATATTTTAAAATAAATTTATCTTAATGACAAGTTTACTCCAAGACAGAGACAATAATGCAACAATAAGGAAAAATCAATAAGTTTATTTTAATTTTCTTTTCAGGAAAATAAATGTAAAAAATAAAATATGTCTAAAATATAAAACTTTTCAAAAACAATTCTTTCCAGTAGTAAACAAACTCAATTTTCACTAAATTAAAGCAAACAACAGCAGAGCAATTATTAAATAAGGGAAATAACAATGAAGAAGAGAACACTTAGTTATGAATCTTGCAATGTGAAAAGAATGCCTTAAATTGGACACATAATGACCAAGGTAAGCTTTATTTGAGAATGAAGAATCAATTTCAAATATCAAGTAATGAAGAACTTTTCTTTTACACACTTGGTATAAAACATGATGGTGATTGTAATCTGGTAATTATTATCTTGTTGATATGTATCAAAATTACAAGTAAATATTGTTACAACCAAGTTGCAAATATAAAACTTAAAATTAGAAGAGAAGTTATAGCTTGTTGCCAAAAGTTATGACCAAGGTTTTCTAGTCTGAGAGTGGATGGTACCTTTCGCAGGCTCAGAATGTGCTTAGGAAAAATAATCAATAGAGATAAACAACAAACACCATTATAAACATTGAAGATTTAATAGAGAACGAAAATAATATTAGGAAACATGCCTGTGTGGAAAGTTATGAAATGAAAGTAAGAAGAGAATTGGAAAAGTTTCGTTGGTTTTCTGAAATCAAAAATTATTTGTTTCTTCTCTCTTTTTTTAATATTTTACATTTGTCTTTTCCCTTCATTTTTTTAGTTCAGGTTTTTACTTTCTTTATTGCACCCATGAGAGTGTCATTTAGCAAACTGCACCATCTTTTGTTCCCTAGTGAAGTTCATTTCGTTTTGCAGTTTTCAACAGCATCTAAGTTATGTTTCTCCTTTCTAAATTCAAAATTGAGTTGACTGACATGTTCTCAGTTTTTCTTAACTGAAAAAAACATCATACATGATCTTATATTTAGTGATTAACATAATTGGTGATTCAGAGTTGCTATTTTGTTTGTGAGTGGTCAATTGAATAAATGTTTATATGTGGCATGGTATTAATGTAAATGCGTTAGTTAAAATATTCCACCTTTTCATTTTGCAACCACCATACGTGTAAGGTCTGCAATCCAGCACTTAATATATGGGAGATGGATACACGTTTTGGTCTCTTCATTAATCAGTCTCTTAATTTCATGATAAAATGAGGAGTATACTTTATATCTTAAGATTTCCCGTCTGATTGACTGCATTTTCTTGCACAATACTTTGTATGAAGTCACGAAATTCCACAAATGTGATGTGCTACTTTAACCATCAAGAAATCTGGTTTGCTATTTAATTTTAGATGTATTAGAATCTCAACACCATGGAAAAAAATATCTAATTATTAAGAAAAGTTTTTTTTATATAAAACCAATCTCTCTGAAATCTATGGAAGCAAAGATGGTCTTGAAATTTATGTTATGAATAGGTGTTTACTTTCAAAGTTATTAAATGCATCACGACATCTTGGGAAATAAAGAAATACAAAAAAATCAAAATGTGGCTTTCAAAATCTGATACAAATTAACTGAGTATTGATTATGTATAAAAGTACCATTAACTAATAACTGACAAATATTTACAGAACTGTCCATTTTCAATATTTCAAGTAATGATGCTTCATTTGATTACCTCTGTAGAATAATTTATAAAGGCCTAAACTGTGTTTTTTAATTGTGAAAGTTCACTGGAGAAATTCTGTTTAATGCTTATATAAAATTTATATAAAGAGTGATTCATATAATATAGGAGAGAAATGTCCACATAAATTTAACACTTTTCTAAAAAAAATGTTTATATTTTTACAAAGGTGTTTTAAAATTAAATGTGAATGGAACATCATGCAAATAAAATATGCTATTTTTTGACAAGGTACGCTGATTCACAAAAGAAAATTAGCATACCAAGATGAAGCAAAAAGTCCTCAACTTTAGAAAACTAATGTTTATAGACAACATCTTGATGTTTTTCTTAAGAGGATAGACTAATGTATATTTTCTTAATTAAATTATTATTATTTTTCTTATTAGAACTTTGAAACTTTCGTTAAAATCTTGGGTTTTGTGCAGTCTAAAGACCAATGAATAGTACAAGGAATTGTAGTGCCTCTTGTGCATTACAAACCACATTGAGTTGGAAATTTCTGCAAAATAAATCAAATTGTTGGATTTTAATGAATCCTTCAAGTTTTATTCACGAAAGAATTAAATTATTTCAGAAATCTCCTTTTCGTTTTTACAAAATCTTCATAAATTGTTTTTCATTAAATCCATACTTTTTTACTTTCGAGAATTAAATTTTATCTCAATGTTCATACTAGTTAAAAGTAGAAGTCTGTTAAATTTTAATCATTTTCTTTTTTAAAACACAGACAATCTATGCTCTGAATCATAAAATTAGAAATGCAAGGAAACTAAAAATAATTTGATTAGAAAAGCTTTTTATTGGTTTTAGGAATAAGATATATTATAGAAACGATTCAGAAAAATGATCAGATGAAAAATCATTTACATTTTAATATTACATTGCCATGGTTAAGGAATATTGCTTTCAAGTAAAAACTATCTTGGCTAATTATAAATAGAAAAGCTGAGTGCAATTCATCGAACACCAATATTTTAAAATGTGTTTCAAAGTATTTGATGTATGTATAAACAGGCTGTCTTTTGTTAAATCTGAAATATCAGAAACTACTATTAGCAGAAAATAAGAGTGACAAGAACAGTAAGTTTAAAGCCAAAGTACATAAAATTCCATAAAATCTTAGAGTATGGAGAATAGTTTGCTAAATTTTGAGGATTGCTGAGTAGTTAAAAATTATATGAAAAAAAGTGCTCATGTAATTCATTGTGTACATTTTACAGAAATGTTCACTGTAGAAAAATATTATTAAAGCTTCTATCTCTCAGCAACAACGTCAACACCTCAAATAAACAGCGACTGTCATGTGACTAAATGCATTTCTGACATATTTAAAATAGAATTAGTATTTGTTTCGAATCAAATTAAACTTCAAATCAGATAATCTTCTTCAAATAAAGTTTTAGCAAAGAAAATTTTATCTTTGAAAACAAATAATTACATTATCATGAAAGATGAGTAAAAATGGCATTAAAATCAGCAATTGTAGCCATTTAAAATAAATGGCACCTTTCAGTCAATTTGGATGATTTTAAATATAGTGAAATGTTTAGCCTATTGGAAATATTAAATATAACCTGTTAGCTTGTAATTGAAACTAAAATACAACCTAGAATTTTCACTTAAAATATTCATGTTAAGCATTAAATTTTTTCAAGAAAGACGAAAGAGCAAAGACGAAAGACGAAAGAGCAAAGACGAAAGAGCAAAGACGAAAGAGCAAAGAGCAAAGACGAAAGAGCAAAGACGAAAAAGACGAAAGAGAAAGACGAAAGAGAAAGACAAAAGAGAAGAGGAAATAGAAGAGAAGAGGAAAGAGAAGAGGAAAGAGAAGAGGAAGAGGAAAGAGGAAGAGGAAAGAAGAAAGGGAAGAGGAAGGAGAATGAAGAGTATAGGTAAAAAGCAAGTTGAAGTTAATGTCTTACATCGACACTAGCGTGTATTGCAATTCATCCGCTTTCTTAGAAAAACATGACATGGAAATTTAACATTAAAATTTAGTTATAAATACAACGAGACATATTTAAATTAAAAAATAAATCATACTTTATAATACAGATTAAAATATAATCACTAGTAGAATTATAAATATAGTTAAAATAATTAACTATTATGTAAGATAAATAAAATATTATATTAAAATCTTACAAAAATATTTTAAATATTTATAAAAATAATATATCAAAATAGTATTGGGTGGCACACCCGTTCAAGACTACCTTCATATTGTGATTTGAAAGGAATGACTTGATAAGGTCAAACAATTGTCCAGTTATATCATAGACCAGGAGCTTGCATAGAAGGCCAGCATGCCAGACTCAAACGCTTTGGCGATGTCTAGAGCAACAGTTCAGGCTTCGCCGTTTTTGTCGAGAGCCTGCTGTACATACTCAGTGATGGACGTGAGCATATCAAATGTAGACCTGTTGAAGCGAAAACCATACTTTTATGGGATACATATTTTTTTTTATTAAAATAAGCACACAAAAACACAATAGAATATTCTAGATAAATTGGATCAAAACAGCAGTAGAATTTAGATTACATTTTTATATTTCTCAACCAATCAGCTAAAAACTTAGAATAAGAAGATTCTAGAAAAATAGGCTTGAAAGTAAATTAACACAAAAATATTTAGGCCCCAAACAAAATAGTAAAATAATAAATCTGATTGGTCAGTAAATGTTTTCACACCCTAATGTTAGGAAGCTTAGTTGATCCCCTATTAATGTATATAATACACACAGTTAGAAAGATAGGACAGTCATCAAGCAGTCACCCAGCAGGCCATTAAGTCCGTATGACACCGTATACTTTGCCGGCCATGTCCTTTCTTCCATGCCAAAAGTTCGTGACCTCGCTCCAAGGACCTTAAAAGAAAAGCCGACGAAACTTTCTTTCAGCCA